>JAANYP010000790.1:185000-370000 GCA_020465985.1 Centrapalus pauciflorus
TTCAACTAAGTACGAAATTTAATTATGATTAGTGACACTAATCATACACTAATACAATTACTTAACCTTAATTATGCAAGACTAAAACAATTCATTAAAACAATGCATTCAAAAAGTATTTTTGAATTTACAAGAAAAGGAAAATACAAGAATACATTTTAAATACATTTATACAAAAAAAAAATTGAAAATACCCCATATTTATGACCATGTGGCCGGCCACCACATGGTACAACCACCACCTTGACTTTCATTTCTTTATTACATATCCCATACACCATCTACATCAAGTGTCTCCATCTTTGGAGATCTTCACTCAACCTCCAAAATTCACCATCATTGCAAGAGCTATTTTCATCTATAAATAAGACCACTTTTCACTCTTCATTTCCACAACATCAAAACATAAATCTCTCTTCTATCCTCTCATGAAATCCGGCCTCCATGAGGCTCAAGAACACCAAAATTCCAACCTTGTGTTCTTGCAATATATCAAGCATTTTTGGTGCAACAAAATTCAAGATTTCAACTTCTACTAGTTTGCATCTTTCTAATACTTCAAAGTAAGTAAATACTAGCTTATTACATCTTATATTCATGTTTATATAAGTCTTGCATAATGTATATAATCACCAACAACAACAAGTTACATAAAAACTCAAGTTTATAAGTTTCTAGTTTTATTTTAAGTTATTTCTTTACATGTGTTTATAAATATGTAAACACATTATAAAAGTGTTAATATTATGAAAACATGTGATACATGTGTGTTTTTATAACTATTATGGCTTTTATACAAGTTGTCTTTAAATAAACAACAAGAATCATAAGTTGTTTTAAGTTTATAAACTACGGATTTCCGGCAGAAAATTTATATCGACTTTGAAAAATCATAACTAATTCATAACTCAACAAAATGAGTTGATTCTTGTCTCAAAAGTTAGATCTATGTCTTAGCTATAGATCTGCAATTTTTCATAATTTATTTTGAAGTTTAAGACCTCCAGAAATTATTTGAGAAACCGAAAGTTTGACAGCTCAAAAATGGCCAACATAGCGTTTTTAACGAGCTTTTTCACCAACCTAAACAACTCGAAAAATGGCCGTTCTTGATTCTAAAAATCCTTTGTATATAGTAGTTTAATGTCCTAGAAAACCAAAGTCTAAAACATTTTGGAGCTTGGTCAAAAACAGCCTCAAAGTAGGCTGAAAAACCTCCGAAAAAGCTGGAAAATTATATATATATATAAACTTGACGTTTTAAACAAATCTCATTTATAAACTTGTAATGTTGGGTGATTTAAGACATAAAAATCTATAAATATACATATTATCATATATTAGTAATAACTATAAATATACATATTATCATATATTAGTAATATTAAGTCCTTATCATCATTTAGGACTCGGTTAAACATCTCCGGTTTCATCACCCATCAAACTACGCAAACTTGCATTTTTGCGCATATTTTGCCATCACAAGTTCGGTGAGTCTTCGTAGTCCCATTTTTCACATTATTATGTTTTGGGATGAAATACATGCTTCGTTTTTATATGGACACAAAAACTTCTCGATTCTATTGCGTATTACATATGAGAATCTCCGCCCTTATATCATGAAATCGTTAGTTGCATTTGTTTGCAAGCGCGAATATATTGTGGATAGATCTATTGGGAGTCATGTCCCCCACTCGGGTTAGTGGTTTAGCTAACTGCGGGTGCATATATATTCAACACACGGTATTTTGGGAATACTGCTCGGGGCAACCACATTCTAATTAAGCTTCGGTGACATGATGGTTTATGTAATACATACACGGAATTTATGATTTTATAAATTCAACGCATCTGATAATGTCCATACAACTGGTCTTTTCGTGTAAACCTATGAACTCACCAACAATTTTGTTGACGTATTTTAGCATGTATTTTCAGGTAATTAAGGCAAGTGTGCCTTCGGATACACCAACTTTCAAGCTTCCGCATTTCATGGAGTCGCATGCATATTTCGAAATTAACGGAGATTTGACTGCATTATTTTTGGACGCATTAATTATGTATTAGAATCTCTGTATTACGCGAACTTCATTTCTTTCATTCTGTAAAACATTATTACATTCTTAAATTTTAATGATGTAAAATTTCGAAAACGTCCATATAGTGGTCGTTCGTTATGATTATGGTCACGCTTCCGCGACGTCACGCTTCGTTGCCAACCGGGGTAACGGGGTGTGACAATATGGCTACCTTGAGTTCTTAGTAATGCCATATGGTCTGACAAACATCCAACTATATTCATAAAAATCATGAATTGTGTTAACGGATCAATGCTCGACAAGTTTGTTATCGTTCCCATAAGCGATACATTGATTAGTCTAAATCAGCAACTGATTATCATATAAGTTTATGAGAAATGTTAGGAGTCATTACATAATGAATTTAATGTTAAATTCTCTAAATTAAATTCCGACTCAGACAAGTATCTCGAAAATTGTTCTTGTAAACATAATTTGAAATTCTACTTTGTATCTAAGATCTCATTCCTCAGTCAAAAGCTTTAATTGGCAAAGAAATTTTCATTATCGGTTAATATCAAAGGCATAGCAAGACTTCGCAGAGATTGTGTTATTCACAACGTTTACATGGAAAATATTTACATCGTATAAACAAGATAGACAGCAAGAATTCCTATATATTTTAAAGCAACAGTTCACTTAAGCATAGTTGCTGTCTTAACCAAAAGTTAGAGATGATTTCGTTGTTCATAATGATATCTATGGTACTAGTTTAAAATATGTTCTATGCAAAGAAAAGGAAACTGCTTATGCATCAAAACTATATTGATTATGAGAAAAGTGTACCAACTCATGATCTTAAAATTAGCTGCAATGATGTTTGCATAATAGAACTGGTGTCATTATTTATACATGACAAGGTACCAATTCAATACTGATCATAAACGTCTCAACTAACTATTTATTCAAAAAGATCTCAGAATTAAGTAAACATAGTTTTAGGACTTATTAAAGATCGTGACTGTGAAATCTCGTGTTATCCCGGTAAAAGTACATTGTTGTGGATACAATGAGTAACACAATCATATTCTGAACAATACTATTATGGTTTATCATTAACGAAATCTCTTCTGTATTGATGGATAACATCCAAGCTGCACGAGTCGAAGCAATGAAAGAAGAGAATCTCATTTCTGAAATCTTATATGGACAATAACAATATTAGCTTTTGAATCATATGGGACTTCAATGTCAGAATGGAAACCAAGTCTGGATTCCTAAATATGATTCTATTTGTAATACTCTTCTTACTCTGAAAGCTTTATAATACACTAAACTTTCAAGTTGATCTCCGATAACCAGGAGTGAAGAATTATATATAGGTAGACTGTAGGACATGTTAACTATTTAAGGGAGAAATTATAACCATAAGTTTTGCAAATCAAAATTTCTGAAGATCAAACAACAATACAACTTAGGATTTTATAGACAGAAGGACTAAGACTATACCTTTTCCTATCATTCTATAAAGTATATTCTTTGACAAGATTGGCATATATATAAATCAATAAATTATATCTCAATATTATGTGCTAGAGACTATTGTTTCCGATAATGATAATTGTCTCACTTCAAGCGACTGAAAGCAATCTGCAAAAAGGCTTTGATACTCAAATTACTATGAGTATTTCCTACATTCTGACTGCAGATGATCAAAGTAAGTGCACTATTCTAGCTTTTAAATGTATGAGTATGATTGTAACTTCTATTTGGGTGATAGCCGAGGTGATCACTTTCAACTAGTGAAATTCTCATACAACAATAAGTTATCACTATACAACCAAAAAGATGAAGCCACTTATAGCTCTATATGTATGTAAATGTAGGAATCCTGTCTGTGGATGCAAGATAGGTGAGATATCCATTATTAATCTTGCACACTCTAGATTAGCTCACTAAAAGACCTAGTTGATCACAAGAAACATTCATTTATATTTGATAAATGAATGGTGATTAAACTGTCATCAAAGAAAATGTGAATTGTTTCGTAAAAGCACAGTTAGCAAACTCCAAAATTCAATAGCTTGTTCAACGTTGTTGAAAAATCAGACAACCAATCTTATTGTCTTGAACTGTTATCTGATTTGACTGAAATACATCTTGTATTTCAAACTTCGTCATCTGAAAAGGAGAGCAGCTAATGAGAAGAAATCACAAATTCCTTATGTTAACTTGTAAATTAATAAAAGCTTCACATTGTTAGAGAAACAGATCATGTACTGGATGCCAGGACAAACAAGCTGAGAAAATACAAATGGTGCTCACTTAATTTAAACATCACTGAGATTCATTACTTTTAAGAGCATTTCGTTTATCCATATATCATAAATGTCATATTTACTGTTAACTCTATAATCTCACTAAGAAAATTAGCTTACCGTTGTTGCATTATTACATGCAAAGGAAAGGCACCAGCTGAACCTACATCTTAGATTTGTTGTGTTGTGTTACTGAAGCTTTAAACAGTATTATCAGTAGCTCAATTTTGTAGTATTTTCAATATGGCAAGAATACATGGGAAGCTAGGATTAGTTTATGTTATATGTTGTGATATAATAGAGTGGCAAGATTGTACCTTAATAACTTTATTTTCCATCTAACAAAACACTAGTTATTTTAACTTAATGAAAATATCTTAGTTTATGGTTGATTTTGAATTGCCAACTAGGACATATAGTTAAGACTCCTTCAAAAGTTGGTCTTATGCCAAACGTGTATGATTGATAGTCAGCAGTACATCAGTCTACATGGTGGGGCATCAGCATGGTGTCATGCATACGAATGGGATCTCGAGCCACAATTTATGACACGAATGGAGGAATAGATAGATTAAGTGGTCATTCAATTAACCAATCAGATGGTGACTTTGATTAATCATGGACGCAATGACTTTGACAACACATTCAATGGTGATAGTTCGTCATCAAAGAGAATCTGGTTGAGCGTCTAAGACGGAGTCATGTGGATGACAACAGAATCTGGTTGAGCGTCTAAGACGGAGTCATGTGGATGACAACAGTTATTGAACTGCGGGATTGATGATTAAAATCCTAGATTTTGAAAGAGTTAAGCATAATCCTAAAGGTTAATAGAATGGATGGTTACAATAGAATATAGGTTTGTAAATTCAAAGATGTGTGTGATTAGGAAGGTGTATCATTGATGGCCATCAGTCTACAATATAAGGTATCAGCATGGTGCCATGCATATGAATGGGAATGGGAGCCACAATTTACGACTTGAGTGGAAGAATAGATAGATCAAGTGCTCGTTCAATTAACCAATCGAATGGTGGATTCGATTAATGTGGACACAATGATGACTTTGAGAACTCGTTCAATTTTTCACCGAAGAGAATCTAGCGGAGTTGTAACATCCCTTAACTTAAATAACATGATTTAGCATAAGTTAATAAAACATTATGATTAATTAAGTTATTAGTTAATAAAGTTATATTGTGTTTGGGATAATTATGTTAATTAATGAAAGTTAACGTTATGGGTTGCAAAATGACAACACGTATACTAAGCCATTGATTTGTTATTCTGCTTATTTATCTCATTTCAATTAGATGCAGTGGTTCAAGCTCTCTCTCTCTCTCTCTCTCTCTCTCTCTCTCTCTCTCTCTCTCACTAAAGTTCATTACTTCTAAGATTTCAAGATTTCTTCTTGATACAATTGATAGAGTTTTGTTGAAATTCGATTGTCTAGCATCCTTATACAAATTTCAAGAAAAGAAATCAAGGTAATTCATCATTCTATTCATCATTTTGTCAAGAATGTGGGCTGTCATGTGACTCTAAAGTAGGTTGATTGTCCATTTGAAAACCATTTAAACTATCAAATTGGTAACATAAACTAGTATGAAACATCAAAATACATTTATAAATGCATGGGTCTTGTGTTTATGCTTAATCATGCTTTTATGGTTGATATAGGCTGAAATTGAAATCGATATGCACATACAGAGACTTAGTCTCGATGTGTTTGTTGCGTCTGAGACATAGGGACATAGCCCCCAGTCATTAAGACTCGGGGTGGGCCTGTGATTCACGACTTTGGCTATGCTTTTTCAGCCCTTTCTCATTGTAGATCTCTTTTATCTCCTGCTTTAGACCCGAAACATGTGAAACCTTGGGAACAATGCTTACACCATGTTAAGTTTGCATATTTGAAATGTGCATTCTACTATTAAGTTTTTCCACATTTGAAATTATGTATGGATTTAAGCCATTAACCCCTATGGATTTAACTCCTTTGCCTGTGAATCAACATTTGAATTTACATGACAAAAGGAAGGCTGAATTTGTCAAATATATCCATGAGAAAGAAAAACACAACATCGAAGAGCGAACAAAGAATTTAAGCCATTAACCCCTATGGATTTAACTCCTTTGCCTGTGAATCAACATTTGAATTTACATGACAAAAGGAAGGCTTAATTTGTCAAATATATCCATGAGAAAGAAAAACACAACATCGAAGAGCGAACAAAGAAGTATGAACAACAAGCAAACAAGGGCAAAAGAAAAGCAACTTTTGAATCGGGAGATTGGGTGTGGCTTCATTTGCAAAAAGAAAGATTCCCAACAAAGCAAAAAATCAAATTTGATGCCTACAGGAGATGGGCCATTTCAAGTTTTTCAGAGAATTAATGACAATGCTTACAAACTCGATCTTCCTGATGAGTGTAACGTTCATAATGTCTTCAATGTTGATGATCTATGTCCATTTGATGCAAGTAACGATTTGAGGACAAATCACTCTCAAGAGGGAGGAATGATGAGAACTCATCCAATGGTCAAGAAGATGAAGATCCATTAAGTTGGAAGATCGGGCCAATCACAATATCCAAGTCCAAGACGTTCAATGACGCTCTCAAAGGATTGATTAAATCTTGTCGTAATCATGCACCTGTTTCAAAATAACCAACCAAGCTTCTTGATTTTAATCGAAGTAATGACCAAGATTTTCCTTAGACTTGGTAGCCCAAGTTGTGTTTGTTTCATCCACATATCGCCCATGTGTAAAAAGTTTGGCCAACTCTACACATGGCCTTTGTTTTAGCCATATCTCACTCATATCAAGTCCAAATGGAGTCAAATCAAAGCTCACTTTAAGCAAAATCAATTTCCTATATTTCTAAGAATAATAAAGCCCAAAATATGTCAAACCCACTTTCAACATTCTACCCACACCATTGTCCATGTTCAATGAACCTTTTAAGTTAATTAGAAGGCATTTTGAACGTCAAGGCTTTTTGAACGTGTAACAACCTAGCTTTTGACTTAACTTTAATTTCTGTTTTGATTCAATAATGTAATTTTATAACATTATTTGTATTGTAATTTTAATTAAGTAATGAAAATATTTAATTAAGATAAAATAAGTTAGTGATGATAAAATGAAGATAAATCTGTATTTGAATGAAAATCAGATGTGGAGGGACCAAATGTGTCAATATTCGAAAGTTTAGAAATAAAAGACCATAAGTCTTTATTTCTTCATCTTCATCATCTTACAACACTCAAATTCTCTCAATCTCTCTCTCTAAAATCTCTAAAAATCTGCTAGAACTTCAAGATTTGAAGAGGAAATCGTGAGATTAACTGAGATTATCAAGAATCAGAAGAATATTAAGGTAATACAATTAATTCTAAGTTTTTATTTTGTATTTTAAGAGTTTAAAATGCATCAAATTCGGATTTAAAATCTGTAGAAATTATGTTCCATGTTTGAAATATTGGTTAGAAATCATGTAATGAAACCCATAAATGATTTAGAAACAGAAATCGTAGCTTAAATCGTCCAAAAAGATCAAAAATCTGAGTTTTTATAAACTTTTGTGTTCTTGAGAAAATTTCAATATTTTGGAAAAATCTGGACGATTTAATGTGTTAGAGATAGGGAAAATAGTGTAGAAACACCCCAAAATTGATAATATAACGTTGGATTTAATTGCATGTTAGTATAATTGTCGATTGATGAATTTTTGATAAAACCCGTAAGTTGCGACTTGCATATCTGCAAGTGAACTCGGCGAGTTCATAGGGGAACTCGGCGAGTTCCCAAGAACAACTTGAACATTTCTTCAAAAATTCATAAGTAACGGATCCGAATTCGGTTGGGACCCGAATTCGGATGAGACCCGAAATAAGTCTTGGTCCGAAATAAATATAGAACCTAATTCGAATAGACCCGAAATCAAATGAGTCAACACAATTCGGTTGGGTCCGAAATCCGGTTCTCTGTCCGAAGTTCGGATGTGAACTCGGCGAGTTCACCGAGTTTACTCGGCGAGTTCTCTAGTTTCCTGTACATTTCGGATCTGATCCTAATTCGGATGATCCTTAGATCCGAATCCGGATGGGGGTTGGTCCGAATTTGTATATATATATATTGATATTCTTTAAACACAAGAATCATGAATCCAAGATGGAAGAATAAAGAAATAATAGTTATCAGAATCAGATGAAAATAAGAATATAAAGACTTTAAAGCTAAAAGATTATGAAATTGACAATGATGTAATATTATTCTGGACCGGTTCAGATAAATCTGAACAAATAATTAAAGATTGAAAAGGCAAAGCCAGAGTTCAGAAAGATTAAAGATAAATCCTGGGATAACTCAGGTGGTGGATTATAAATCTGCTTGATAAAGACTACCGAAAACTGTGAGTTATAGATATTCAGTTTTTGCATGCTAGACTTCCGATTGAGATATATTGTTGATGATAGATTATTTGACATTCATGAATGCTCAGCTGGATTGTGACCTGTGCACACCATGGTTCGGTGATGCCCTGTGGATCATGATGGCTATTTGACTTATCACTTCGCATGACATTGTATTTATAATTCAGTTCAGATATTGCTATGAGTTTATTGCTATCATGACCTTGATGACTTATGCTTTCATTATTACTCGCATCTTTGACATATTGATTCAGCTTAGCATGATCAGCCTTGTCGGTCTATTGTTCTAGACCATGCTACTTCGCCAGTTCTATTGAACTTGGTATAGACACTCCGATGTTCCCCCATGAAGACCGCTGGTAGCTAGCCCAACATAAGTGGATAGCTTCCACTAAAAGCGTGAGCGTGGGCTGAACATCATCCAATTCTATGAATTCTATGTCTCAATCATGAGTGGCTGTAGCGGCAGTCCAGACATATCACGCTTTGACCCATGATCCGCTTGATTAATGCATGTGAATCTGAAAATCTATATTCTCACTAAGCTTTGCTTACAGTTGCTATTTGACCTTTTTACAGGAAAAGATAAAGGAAAGTCACCTGCAGGACCTAGTTCTTAGGTCTTACAAGATCAAGATTGAAGTATTCTATAGACCACTACTCAACAAACCCTTCGGTACTGATTGGCAAATGATAATTGTGGTGGTCTGGGTAGATGTAATTTGATTGTATGATGACATGTATTAGATTAGTCTGGTACCCTTTATAAGTTTAATTTGAAAATTGTAATCTGAACTAAAATTATATTAAACTTATCCTAATGTTTGTACTTGTAATCTGAAATTCCGCAACTTAAATTACTCTATCTTAGTTATGATTGATATCGTGTTGCATAATGTGGGACCTAGACTCTGAGGACTGCCCTGTAAGGGGAGGTCTTCACAGAACGTCAAGGCTTGATTACAAGGAATTTTGAAGGGTTCTCATCATCATGACCATTTACTTGGAAATATCAAATGATGGAAGGGGTTACTTAGAAGTTTTATTGAACCAATACACTTTCTAGAAGATTCAAATGGTGGAAGAGATAGACTTGAAGTCAATAATTTATTCCAAATTATTGAGAAGAGATAGACAACTAATATATTGATCTATTTAATGACTTGAATTAGATACTTCCTATATCTCAAAACTATCAATATCAAAACAAAAATAAATGAAAAGTTGAAATCTCATAAATCTATTAAGCTAAGTTGTCAATCGAATAAAAGTTTCATAATATCAAAGAACTGAAGTATGCAATAAATATGAAATGTTTTGTACAATGTTGGTAACTAAGTTTAGAATCTTGTAATTGTTTGAGAATTATTGAAAATATGGACAACAAATCCTAAAAAGTGTAACTTTTATATGATTCTTGTTAAAGTACATCATGCATTTTTGAATCTGTTTATAGCAGAAGAAGAGTATTAGTTAAGTTGAAATTAGCAATTCCATAAGAATGTATATTTATAATAATTTCATGTTTTTGAACAACAGATGGTAGTGGTTAGTTATTAACATCATTGGTAAACACCTTGAGTGTGAGGACCAAACCCCACACCTCCAACTAAGGAGAAACGCTCTTGGCAAGGCTCGAACCCGAGACCTAAAATAATGGGAACCCCTCCCACCTTTGGTGTGGCTACTTGATCTAAGTCAAGTGGTTTATTAGGAGTAGTTTCATAATGTTAAAGAATTAGAATGAGTTTAACATAAAGACAATGAAGTTAAGCAAAAGAATACAGATAGTACTTGTTACATATCAAACTCAGGAATTCATAGCTACCGTGTGATTCCTATATTAATGTTTGTTCGAACATAGACAACTTCGAGGACGAAGATAAGAGTGGTGGAGCCCATTCTAATAACTTAAATAACATGACGTAGGTGTTGTTGATTGCATAAGAGATAATTTGTCTGATGTCTGATTCCACATGTGATTGATAAGATATTCAGGTCTTATAAGAAAATTCAATAAGGGTCCATTTGTTTTTTAAAATTTTGTCTAATTAGACTCTTTTGTCTGATTCGGTCAGTCAAAAGAGGGTAAATGTCGTTTGTTTTTTCCATCTCAAATAGACGTCTATTGTCTGACCGTCTTCTTTTCCAATCAGATTAAAAAAAACATATTCTCTCTGAAGTCTAACATCTGATGAACTCAAAACCCTATTTTCATCCCAGTCGATTCGCTCCTCCCTGCTTCTATCTGACCATCCTCTCGTCTCGGCGTCTCCCCCACCATCGTCTGTCCCTCCGGTGAACGACCATCATTGGAGTTCTCTGCTCGAAGCCCTCCTCAATCTCGTCGGTCCCAGATTCTATCTAACCATCGTCGGAGTTCTTTGCTCGAAGCCCACCTCAACCTCATCGGTCGCTTCTATCTGACCATCAACGGAGTTCTCTGCTCGAAGACCTCCTCAACCTCGTCGGCCCTCTCTGTTCGCACTCTCCACACCACACATCAGGTTTGATTTCAAAATCAGTTCTGTTAATGGGTTTTTTGGTTTTCTGTGATTTAATCTTGGCACTAATGTTCTACACAAACGATGATTCTGTGATTTTTTTGTGATTTTTTAACCCTCTAGATGATTCTGTGATTTTTTTTTTGTTTATGGTGTGATTTAGCGTAGGGTTTCTTAAGGATTTTATGTAAATTGATGATGATTAATATCATTTGATAGTTGATTTGGGTTAAATATTTGCTACTGATTTGAATGTTCTATTGTTAATAGGTTAATCTATTGTTGATGTTAAAACCCTCTATGTGTTTTTGTGATAATTTATTGTAGCATCTATGGCATGAAACTTTGTTCATTCCGTAAAAAAGGATAAATCTTGAAATTTTAAGTTGAATCCATTGTTCCTTGTTCAAAAACATCAATGGAATCTAATGTTTCATTGAGCAGCAAATGTACAACCTTCATTGCAAAATGTGCATGTTACTGAAACACCTCTGGAAAAAAGTTTACCTATAAAAAAAAAGATAATTCTGTAGTGGGCATATACATGGGGACAAGAGGAGGGATATATTGCTGCTGCTGCCTCCTATGCATGTGGGACGATCTTTATCTTTCTTCTTCTTGTTCCTTGCTTTCCTTTAGTGTTTACAGATTCCAAATTTTGTATTCCCCACTTAATTTGCTTTCAATTTGGTGGGGATAGAGGGGAGTTTGTGGGTCTCATTTGGGATTTCCAGAGGGTTGTGAGTTCTGATGTGGTCAATGTGGGGAGAAGCTGATATTTGTATTTGTGTTATACTTTTCTTTTCTTCTCGATCACCATATTAGGCTTTATGCTATATGCATGTTTTTTGATTTGTTCCTTTCGTTTTTTGTCGAGTTCTTGTCTTTCTTCTTCTCAAATCCCAATCATGTATTGTAAAGTTACGATGAACTCCGATGCATTCATGTCAATGTGATCGAATCGAATCCCATCTTTTGTAAGTCACAACATCGAAAAGTAAATGAGCATTGGTGATAATCATGCTTAGTCGAATTGTTAAATCATGGCTCTTTCTCTGTCTTGATGCTCTTTAATCTAAAATTCCAATCTTCCTAGAAAGAAATAAAAAAAATAATAAGGATTATAATCTATCTCCTTTAGATAATCTTCCTACCAATAAGTTTCTGTTTGTGTTATTCCTCTGATGATAATTCAATACGATCAGTGGTAGATATATAAGCATGTATGCACTTGCATAGTCTGTTTTTAGTGTAATAAAATAAAATTGTATGGTAGTGGATACCTCTGTTTTTAGCATTTTGTTACCCACCTTTTTCCTCATGGGATGTGGTTTACATGGGTGCATCTGGTGTTGTGTGTTGTATTACATGATTGTTAACAATTTTATGTATGTGTGCTGTATTAAAAATATATATCTTTATACATATATATTTATGTATAAATATATATGTTATGTGCTGGATTTGGCCCATTTAAAATAGCCTGCTCTAATTGTATAAATCACATATATTGATACTAGCTAGGATTATAATCTATCTCCTTTAGATAATGTATGGCTAGGATTGTTATCTACTTTATTCTTTTCATATCTTCTGTGGTTCACAAGTATAGGGGAGATATCATATCACACAAGACAAGACCACAACCTACTTTTTTAATTTATTTTCTTTGCGTGGGGTTTTATTTGACTAGATTGTGATGTGAATATAGAATACTCAAGATTAATAGTTGGATTGAATTTACTGATATTATTATATAATTGTTCGGTTGATTTTACGTTGTAGTAATGGATGACACACGTCTAATATGGATGGCTGACCGCGTTAAAATTTTTTTGGAAATTTGTGCCGAGGAAGTCTCCAATGGCGGAGACAAGGTGGTAGCCTTAAGAAAAATTCTTGGGGCAATTTGGCCAACAAAATGCAAGAAGCATTTCAATATTCCTATCAAAAAAAGCAACTCAAAAATCAATATGATTACATAAAAATGAGGTACAAGGCGTGGACTTATTTGAGGAATAGGACCGAGAATATCTATAATGCTGCAAACAATACCTTTAGTTTATCCAACGAAGAATGGGATGACTTAGATAAGGTGTGTTTTTTAGACTTTTTTATATAGATTTTACTTACTTATAATAAATATAAGTATTTTATAAAGTTATCTATTCTATATTTGGATGCAGGATTATGCAAAATTAAAAACATTGAAGTCCTCCTTGTTATTACTTTCTGACTTGTGTGCCGCTGTGTTTGATAAGACTTATGCTACTGGCACGCATGTTCGGTCCCAAGCCTCAACCCAAGTTAGGTTCGGGCATTCAACCTCATCCGTCCCTTCATTTCAACTTCACGATGAAGAAGAAAATGAAGATGTTCAATCTACACCCGTTGAAAATGCCAACATACCAATTGATAATCCTCAAAATATAGAAAGATCAAGTGAAAAAATGAAGGATTCCAAATTGGATACGCTTCTTGAGGATGCAAGTGGTGCTCATAAAGCAATTATATCTAAGCATCATCAAGACCCTGTGAGCGAGTGTGCTACTAAATTGAATTGAATTGGTCTTAATGAACTAGATCCTCTTTACCCTGCCGCGTTTGAGATTTTTGCACACTCCAGGATATTGCGTGATTCATGGATGAATTTGCCTTCTAACCCCGAACTCTTCAAACAATGGATTGGCAACACGACACGTAGATTTGGGATATTAGAATAGTTGTATTATGGTTTGAACAATTTATTATTTGGTAATTTGGTTTCTTATTATGGTAGTTTGAACATTTGGTTTATTATGTCATACTTTTGTATTTGAACAATTGGATATTATTATCTTTGAAACATTATATTATATCATATTTTGATATATTAGTATTATAGTATTTGTTAATTAGATACTTTTTACATCTTTGTTCATGAATTACTTGTATTATGTTTTTAACAGGTAAAACTTGGACGAAAACATAGACGAAAACATGGGCGAAAACGAACAACTAATAGCGATTGTCATCGTTATTTTGATAATATACTACATTAAGAAAAACCCAAAGAAAAAGGAAAAGGGATAATATATCTGCAATGAGTGGACGTCAATTTACTTTAGAGCTGCTTTCTTTCTGGAAGAAGTAAACAATGCATGGAGTTGTTACGTATGTCACGTGATGCATTTATATGCCTATGTGCTCTTTTTAAAGAAAGAGGTTGGTTAAAAGATAGCAAACATATAGAAGTTGAAGAGAATATGGCTATCTTTCTGATGATTGTAGGTCACAATCAACGTTACGTGGTGGTGAAACGTAGAGTACAACACTACACACAAACCATTCATAAAGTTTTTCGTGAAGTGTTGGAAAAGATGATATTGTTTGCTAAAGAAGTGATAGTGACTACTTCAATCAATCCGAATCCGAACATTCCTGGAATTCATACGCTTACGAAGAAAGTTCAAGGTAAATTATGATTTCAAAAATATTTGTATAATATTCAAACTAAAGTATATTAACCATTACATTTATTGTAGGGAGCGGTTGGTGTTCTAGACGTAACTCTAATCCATGTCGTAGCTCCCGTCGAAGAACAACATGCATATATATTGGCCATTTTTGAGTTGTTAAACTTTCGGATTCCCAAATAATATTTGGGGGTTCTAAACTCCATATTATATTATGAAAACCTCCAGATATTTAGTTAAGATATAGATCTAAATGATGAAACATGAATCAACTTATTTCGTTAAGTGATGAATTAGTTATACTTTTTCAAAGTTGACGTGATATTTCTGCCAAAAATCCAGATTTTATAACCTTGAAGCAACTTGTGATCTTTGTTGTTTATTCAATAAACACATGTATAAAAGGCTATGAAACACATTTATATAACTTGTTTTCATAATATTTATACTTACATAATGTGTTTATATATTTATAAACACATTTGAAGAAAACAAACTTAAAACAAAACTAGTGATTTATAAACTTGGTTAAGTACCATTTTGACCATCCAACTTCCAGATTTGTCCCATTTAGCCACTAAACTATTTTTTGTCCTGATTTAACCACTAAACTTTGTTTAATGTTCTATTTTGGGAAAAATGAATAAAACTAATGGCTAAATCGATACAAAATATGATAGTTTAGTGGCCAAATCGGGACAATTTTCAGTGACTAAATCGGTAAAAAGAATGTTTAGTGGCTAAATATGTATACAAAAAATAGTTAAGTGGTTAAATTGAGACAAAAAATAGTTTAATGGCTAAATCGAAAAAAATTTAAAAGTTGGATGGTCAAAATAACACTTAACCCTTATATATATTATGCGAGACTTATATTAATATAAATATAAGAAGTAATAAGGTAGTATTTACCTACTTTGATGTACTAGAAGTATGAAAATGTGTAGAAGAGTTGTTCTTGAACTAGTTGCACCAAAGAAACTCTTGAAAAGCTTGAATTCTTGAAGAATAAAGAAAGAAAACAACTTTGGTTGTGTGTGTGTGGCTATGGACCTTTTTTAGAGAGAAAGATGAGAGGATTTTTGCTCTTACAAAGGTGTGAGAATGAATGAAATATTGGTCTTCTATTTATAGAGGAAGTTTGAGTCTTGCAAAGTGGAGGTGGAGTGAAGTGTTGGATAAAATGAAAGAAGATGGTGAAATGAAAGGAGGATGGTGAAAGGATTTGATTTTGATGGGTTGTGTAATTATAAAATTGAAGTTAAAAGCTAGTATTGTACTAACTATGGTTGGATTTTTTTGAAGATATTATCATGTATTTTCATTTTTTTTGATATATATATATATACATATATATATATATATATATATATATATATATATATATATATATATATATATATATATATATATATATATATATATATATATATATATATATATATATATATATATATATATATATATATGTATTTAGAATGTATTTAGAATGTATTCTTGTATTTCCCTTTTTATGTAATTTCATAAATACTATTGAATGCATTTGTTTAATGAATTGTTTTAGTCTTGCATAACTAAAGTTAAGTAAGTGTATTAATGCATGATTAGTGTTACTAATCTTAATTTAATTATGTACTTACTTGAATTAATCCATCATGTCATAAATCGATCGGATTAATTAATTTGCCGATTCATCGCACCGATGAAATTGTTTTAATTGAATTGAATTTCCTTGTGAACTTTGTTAATTACTTTGATTAATTGCTAATGACCACTGATTAGGTTATAATTTGCTAATAAATACTGATTAGGTCATAGTTGCTAACCTGGTTTAGTGCCTGATGTTACAGTCTCTCCCTGTTAAGGGAATTTGGTCCTGAAATTTTATCTTGTTTCCATCTGACATTAACGATGGGTATGCGACTGTGCTTCAATCCTTTGACCTTACGGTCCATGACTTCTACCGGCTCTTTGATGAAGCGAAGTTTATCATTTAGCTGAATCTCTTCCAAGGGGGTAACGAGTGTTTCATCTAATAAGCACTTCTTCAGATTCGATATGTGGAAGGTATTGTGCACGCTACTATGCTCTGGTGGCAGCTCTAGACGATAAACTACTAGTCCAATTCTCTTTAAGACTTTGAATTGTCCAATGTAACGAGGATTCAGTTTCCCTTGTTTCCCAAATCGTATCACGGCTTTCCATGGCGAGACTTTCATCAGTACTCTTTCTCCCAACTGGAACTCAATGGATTTTCTACTTACATCTGCGTAACTTTTCTGACGAACGCGGGAAACTTTTACTCGGTTCCGTATCTGTACTATCTTTTTGGTGGTCTCAAGTATGATTTCAGGGCCAATGACTTGACTATCACTGACTTTGGCTCAGCAAAGGGGTGATCGACAATTTTGTCCGTACAAAGCCTCAAATGGAGTATCGTTAAGACTTGTGTGATAGATGTTGTTGTAGGATAATTCCACTAAGGCAAATGAATATCCCAACACTTCCCAAAATCCATCACACAGGCTCTTAACATATGTTTTAGGGTTTGGATCGTTCATTCACTCTGACCATTGGTTTGAGAGTGATAGGTGGTACTCAACGCTTGCTGTAACGATTGCCAAAATCTATATGCAAATCTGCTATCCCTATCCGAAATGATTGAGATAAGCACTCCATGTCTGGAGACGTCTTCCTTGAGGTATATATGGGCTAGCTTATTCATCCTATTGGTCTCCTCGATTGGTAGAAATGCGCGGATTTTGTTAGGCGGTCGATTATTACCCAAATGGTATCGTACCCACTAGATGTCCTCGGGAGTTTTGTTATGAAGTCCGTAGTTATCCGTTCCCACTTTCATTGGGGAATCTCTGGTTGCTGCAATAACCCAGATGGATTCTGATGATTTGTCTTAACTTTGGAGCATGTAAGAATTTGCTGACATATGTGGCAATGTCAGCCTTCATGTTAGGCCACCAGTATAGCTCCTTGAGGTCATGATACATTTTATCGGATCCGGGGTGAATGACATATCTTGATTTATGTCCTTCATCTATAACCAGCTTTCTTACTCCACCAAAACAGGGTAACCAGAGTCTATTCATGAAATATCGATTTTCATTAGCCCTTATCCCAAACTATTATCCATTCCATGTAGGGCTTCATTTTTCATATTTTCCTCCTTAACAACTTCTACTTGTGCATCATCAACTAAGGAAGGAAGGTTTGGTTGAATGGTTATAACTAGGGCTCGTACTCTTAACGGCTTAGCTCGTTCCTTTCGGCTCTGAGCATCTGCAACAACATTAGCTTTCCCCGGGTGATAGCAAATTTCACAGTTGTAATCACTTAATAGCTCCATCCAACGACGCTACCTCATATTCAACACTTTTTGGTTCAAGATGTGTTGGAGGCTCTTATGGTCCATGAATACAGTACACTTCGTACCGTACAACTAATGTCTCCAAGTCTTAAGGACAAAGACTACTTGTCCTAGCTCTAAATCATGCGTTGTGTAATTCACTTCGTGAACCTTAAGTTGTCGTGAACCATAAGCTATGACGTTATCTTCCTACATCAGCACACATCCCAACCCACTGTGTGAAGTGTTACCATAAGCTACAAATTTCTCGCTTCCCTCGAGTAAGGACAAAATAGGCGCGCTGGACAGTTTGTGCTTTAACAACAGAAATGATGTCCCCTGATCCTCGCCCCAATCATACTTAATGTCTTTTTGGGTCAGTTTTGTTAGAGATCCGGTGATCTTTGAGAAATTTTTGATAATTGCCTATAATAAGCAGCAAGTCTTATGGAATGATGTATCTTAATGGGGGTTCTAGGAGTTGACCAATTCCTGATAGCCTCGATCTTTGTGGGGTCGACTTGGATTCCTTAACTATTGATCACGTGACCGAGGGATTTCACCTCTCTTAGCCAAAAGTCAAACTTAGAAAGCTTGGCATACAGTTCTTCTTTCTCCAACAACTCCAAAATCAGTCTTAAATGTTGCTCTTGCTCCTCCTTGTTTCGTGAGTAGATTAAGATGTCATTCACGAGGACAATCACGAAATTGTCTAAATAAGGTTTGCACACCCGATTCATGAGGTCCATGAACACTGTTGGGGCACTGGTTAATCCAAATTGGATTACTTGGAATTTATGATGATCGTAACGGGATCTGAAGGCTGTATTCGGAATATCTTCCTTGCAGACTCTGACCTGATGATAATCAGACTTCAGGTCGATCTTTGAATAGATGCTTGATCCTTGGAGTTGGTCAAACAAGTCATCGATCCTTAGGAGTGGGTACCAGTTCTTTATGATTAGCCTATTTAGCTCCCGGTAATCGATGCACATTCTGAAGGTTCCATCCTTCATCTTTACGAACAAAACTGGAGCTCCCCAAAGTGAGGAACTCGGTTTGATAAACCCTGAATCTAAGAGCTCCTAGAGTTGGTTGGACAAATCCTACATTACTGATGGGGCTAATCGGTATGGTGCTCGAGCCATTGGAGCAGTGCCTGACTCTAGGTCGATTTGGAATTCAACTTGCCTCGATGGTGGGAGCCTAGGTAAGTGTTCTGGAAAAACTTTGGGGTAATCACAAATAGTAGGAATATCTTCGAGCCGCTTCTCCTTCGACTCCTTTTCCGTCGTGTGGACTTGGATTACCTGACAACCGTTTCGTAGACACTTCAGGGTCCTAATGCTGGAGATGATACATACTTTGGTATTTCTTGCTTTGCCTTGGACAGTAAGGACCTTCTTATCGGCTAAGGGTATGTATGTGAACCGTCTTCTTGTTGCACACTATTTCCACATGGTTTTTCGATAGTCAATCCAAGCCTATGACCACGTCAAAACTCCCCAGTTTGACGGGCATCAAGTATGTTTCAAAGAGTTAACCTACCAATTCTAATGAGCATCCTCGTATTATATTATTTGTTTTAAGCGTCTTACTGTCATCAACCTCAATAGAATAAGTGACACTTAATGGTGTAAGAATGACATTTATCTGCTTACTAGACTTAGTGGATATCAAGCTCCTATCGGCACCGGTACCAAATAGTATAAATGCATAAGTGGTATCTAATGGGGTAAGAGGATAAGTCTATGAGTTTGAAATTTCTTAGGCAGATAGTCGTACTACATATCCGCATGCACAGAGTTATAGTTAAAACTTAATTTTTCCATGAAAAGTTCTTGATACCTAATCTTTATATATGATATGGTTGGGAATTTTCTTAAAAATTTTTCAAGCCTTACATACCTAAAGATACATCAGATAGTAAATCCTAGGGAAATACAATAAGATGGTAGAGGGGCACTAAGTATGAGATGCCTCCGGGAACTCATCGTATTTCAGGGCGTTAAGTCGTTGGGTTAGCTCTGCATTGCGGGCCTCGCGCTCTGCAAGGCGCTGTCACAATTCGTCGATTCTGTCCTGTTGTATCGCTTGAATATTCTGGTTGGCCTAATTTATGTTGGTGTTTTGGATTGGCTCCTCCTTAAGCCTTGCAGAGATCTCACCGACCTCCTGGTGGATTTGTCGAAATTTGAGGTCGTGTGTGGTGGCCCTTGCCACCAATAGAGGCACCGTTCGTTGCGTAGGTTCCTGGATAAGTGTCGACATTTGAGAAGAAGATGGTGTTCCGACTTCAAACTGGCTTGGGATCCCTTCCTCGTTACTCCACTCTTGGAGAGTGTGAGGCATCCATCCCCACTGTCTTACGTTCGCTCGTCGCTGCTGCAGCGGGCTTGGCTGATGGGCAGGTACCACGATAGACTCCCGTTGTGCCAGTCACACCCTTTTCCTAGGGGTGAACTTCCTCAATGGTCCATTGGGATGGTTTCTGAATAGGGTGTAGGATGGAACACGTGGTGGTGATGGTGGAGCGATTTGTGCTGCAGGGCCATAGCTGCACTCCTTTTGTTCAGATGTGTCCTCTACCTTGTCATTGAATGGGTCTGGGTGGGTCTCCAATCCAAAGTACATCTCATTGTCACCTTGGCTTCCTTGTTCCATGGGTGGGTATTCATCCTCGGAGTCAAAGAGGATAACGACCGTATTGTTTGACATGTTTCTGTCATTAGGGTCCATACATATGCTCACAATTGTTGAAGTAAGAAAGTTTAGTTTTTGTAAAAGTTATAGTCTAGTGTACTAATGCAACCTAGTTCACTATAACTATGGCTCTGATACCAATCTGTCACACCATGCTACCCCGGGTGGCAGCGAGGCGTGACGAGTGCGGAAGCGTAACCATAATCATAACGAACGACCACTATATGGACGTTTACAGAAAATACATCGATTTAACTTTAAAATAAGGAATGTTTTACAAACCAACATGAAATGTAAATAGTTCGCAAAAATATAGAGATTCAAATACATAATTAAAAGATTTATAACAATGCAAATAAATCTCTGTTGGTTGATGAAAATATTTCGACTCCAAAATATACGGAAGCCTTAGGTTGCTACCGATGAATGCACGCGTCTTAATTACCTGAAAATAGATGCTAAAATACGTCAACAAATTATTGGTGAGTTCATAGGTTTACGCGAAAATACCAATTGTATGGACATTAACAGATGAGTTGAATTTATAAAGCATAAATTCCATGTATGTATTACATAAACCATCATGTAACCGAAGCTTAATTAAATGAGTTTGCCCTAGGCAGTATCCCCGACTGTAATACCGCATGTTAAATATATATATGCATTCCACTGTTAGCCGGTAAGACTAACCCGAATGGGGGACATGACTCCCGATAGATCTATCCACAATATATTCACGCTTACAAATAAATGTAATTAACGGTTCATGATATTACGGCTGATGGATCTACAAAAACACATGTGTAATACATATAAGAAATAAGCAGTTTTGATGTCCATATGAAAATAGTGCATGTATTTCCACCCCAAAAGATAGTGAAACCAGGGTCTATGAAAACTAACCGTAAATTGATGGCAAAACGAGCGTAAAAATGTAGATTTTGTTGATGACTTGTTTTTTTGTTTTGTTTTTTTTTTGCTCTTATTATTTTTTTTGTTAAAAAATGTGACTTTTTTTAATATGACAAAAATAGAAAAATGTAAAAGATAAGATGATGAGAAAGATAGACAAACAAAATACATTCATTCTACCACTTGGGCTTAGTACTAGCCCATAGTATTATAAAGACTCAAGAAAATGCTACTTTTGGGCTTTTATGCATCCATATTTCATCACTTAGGATCCAAAGCTTCAAGTCTAGTAACATGCTTCATCAGTTGTGGTTGAGCATCGTCTTTACATTAAGTCTCTCGAATATCAACAACTAAGCTCATAAAAACTTCTTTAAACTTCTTGGCTCGTCCTCTTGTCATTGGGCCTTCACGTATTTCTATGATATCTTTGGAATGAGAATGGCTTGATGATCCTCCATTATCAAGTGGCCATTCAATTAACGAATCAGATGGTGGATTTGATTAATCATGGTAATGCTGACTTTGAAAACTTTTCAATGGTGAAAGCTTTTCACTGAAAAGTACTCGGTGGAGTGGTTAAGATAGAATCGTGAGGATGATGATAGCCATTGAAGGCTGAATAGACCATTGAAATCCTAGGTTTATGGAGTTAGTCTGAATCCAAAAATGTTAATTGAATGGTTGACTACTATAGAAGTGGTTTTTCAATTCAAAGAGGTCTTTGATAACGAATATGTATCATTGATTGCCACCGGTCTTCATGGTAGGGTATCAACATGGAGCCATGCATATGAATGGGAATTATAGCCACGATTTATGACACGAATGGGGGAATAGACAGAACTAGTGGTCGTTCAATTTAACAATTGGAAGGTGGATTTGATTAACTGTGGACACGATGATGACTTTAAGAAATCGTTCATTGGTGACGGTTCGTCACCGAAGAGAATCTGGAAGAGCGACTAAGATTGAATCAAGGGTATGATAATTGGCATTGCAAGGGCGGACTGACGGTTGAAATCCTAGAATGTGACAGGAGTTAGTTTGAATCCAGAACGGTTAATCGAATGAATGTTATATGGATTCTTCGTAGAAGAGTTCACAATTTTATCGGATCGTCCTTGATGATCTTTCTTCCAGGAACACAACCCATTACTAGTATGAATTCAACAATATTGGATATATGAAGCGCAACATCATTGAATTAAAAAAGAATAAGTAATCGAAGTTATACGAAACGCAACAACTAAGAGGAAGAATACTCAGTTGTAGCCAAGTGAGAATTGCAAGCACAATTAGTCTTGCAAGACCCATATGAGTTCAATCACAAGAACTACAAGTGAAAGGAATAAACCACACAATATGATCTGATTTGAAATATGATGATTACAACCTTGAAAGATCACATATTTATAAGAAAAAGATGACCTTTGAAACTACCCTTACTTACTACATAAAGACTTCTCAATCATCCTAAATTAATTAAAAAACTCTTAATTATTAGCTTAATCTAGAAGCTTCCATAAAAATCTTGACAAATTATCAAAATGGACCATTAAGAAACAAAATCCACACTTTAAAAAGCAAGCCCAACAACACCAAGATGACTTATTAACTTGGGCTTGTAGTCTTGGGTCTTCAATAATCTTTGGCGTGGGCCGAGTCAATTATTTGATTGAGACTTATTTTGCATCTTCTTTTTTCTCGAACGTGTCATTGGTCCATGTATTTCTTAAAGTGGATCCTTTGTCAAAACTCCACCGTCAATCTTTAATTCGTCTCCGATTATCTTTATTTTGTTTATTATTGGAGTTCCATCATTCCCTCCCTCTTTGGAAGGATTCACCTTGGAATCTATGCCTACATTAAAAGTCGCACTCACACCATATTCTCCATGTAAATCAATTTAGTAGGCATTATCTGAAATGCTCCGTTCTAATAACGCGACATTTTTACTAAAACTCTGGAACATAAACCTTAAATTCAGAGTACGCTAAATAAATTATCTAGTTATTACAACCAAATCTAGGGATCTACCCATCCCAATTACAAGTTTGGTAATAATTACAAAGTGCGCGGAAGTCTATCTGATACCACGAGTCCTCAAACTCTTGACCCTAAAGTTGGTGCTTTCCCCTTATCAGCTAAACCTGAAACATTGCCCCCACAACCAGGGTAAGCCGTCGCCTAACGAGTAACAGATTTAATAGCACAAATAAACATGAATAACATGAATGATACAATCAGCACAAAGTCAACATGTGTAGCACCCGGCCTTCCCAGTATTGCATCCACGAATAGGTAGTTTGTGTAGCATTCGGCCTTCCCAGCAACGCATATGCAGTAACACAGCTTGCGGCACTCCCGACTTACAGCGTATAAAAATAACGTGCAGCCACACAGGCATGCAATCATCATAAAAATACACAGTATGCATACCAGGGAAAGTGTTATCATATAGCAGCTCATGGTGATTAAAAGAATATCAGATAACAAAGTCAACATGACAGTGAAATTGAACAGCATGGTAAAAGAAACGAAACAGATAACCAGTACAAACATATTATAAATGATCATTCATGGAATTAAATCAATTACTCACAGTGCTCACAAATCTGTTACCCGCCAAGCGACTAACCGAATATCAGCTGAAAGCATTACTGAGAACCACCCGTTTAAATCGAATCGCTAGAATTCTGATATAAAATTACACTGTCTATTTATTAATATTCTTAACTCGATAATCTTGTAAGTCCATTATCTATTTATTCAATCTAAAGTTCAGGGGCTAATTCGGAATACATCGATTTATTTGATAGAACTTTCTTAGTTAGTTTATTAATTATTTATCTGTAAGTCTTACTTTTACACTTAAATAATTTCTCTAAAAAGAAATGAATTATTTATTTTTTTAAATGCAATATATATACATATATATGTTTACATATAATCGTTTCTTAATTAAATTCATAATTCTTGAATTTGATTTACAGGGAGAATATGATAATTTATATCTTATTTTCTCGAATGAAATAATTGAACTAAACCACTCGAAATTAATTAATTACCTCGAAATTAGCGGATGTTACAATCTCCTACAAGTTGGATTGATCTCATCATCGAGATCATGTAGATTTGAACAAGTCGGAGTACTTCGCCATCATCTCTGTATTCGGCTCCCACGTATGATTCGGTCCACGGTTTTGCCGCCAGCGCACTAAGACCATCTCCATCCGTCGATTCCTCAACTTGCTGATCTTCTCATCCACTATCTGCTCGAGCTCCTCGACATATCTGAGTCGCTGATCAATCTGAACGTCCTGAGTTGGCACCATCTCTTCGGCATTTTTCAGACATTTACGCAAATAGCTAACATGAAAAACATCGTGCATACCGGCCAACTCTGGTGGTAAATCTAATCGATATGCCTGTGCACCAATACGCTCTGAGATCCGATAAGGTCTAATAATTCTAGGGATAAGCTTGCCCCTCTTGCCGAACCTCATAACACCCTTCCAGGGCGACACCTTCAACATCACAAAACTACCAACCTCAAGCTCCACAGGTCGATGTTGCTTATCTGAATACATCTTCTGTCGATCCTGAGCAGCCCTCAATCTTTCGCGAATAATCTGAATCTTGTCGTGCGCAATCTGCAATAACTAGGGTCCGCCAATAGGTCTCTCACCCACCTCTCGCCAACACGTGGGTGTACGACACATACGACCATACAACACCTCGAACGGTGTCATGCCGATAGAAGAACTATACGAGTTATTATAAGAAAACTCGATCAACAACAAATGAGCATCCCATGTGTAGCAATGATCTCGTCTATGTAAATATGTGCCCACCGATCCATCGAATAGTTCTCCCTAACTGGAAAGAAATGCGCGCTCTTCGTAAGCCGGTCAACCACAACCAATATCAAATCATGTCGTCGTGTTTCCGGGAGCTTAGTGACAAAATCCATCGCAATCTCCTTCAACTTCCACTGTGGAATACGTAAAGGCTGTAAACTGCCATATGGCTTCTGGCGCTCGGCCTTCACTTGCAAACAAGTAGTACGCTGCTCAACGAATCGACCCACATCCTGCTTCAAGTCGGGCCACCAAAAATCATAACGTAAGTCACGATACATCTTCGTAGTACCAAGGTGGACAGATAATCGAGAATTATGAGCCTCTGCCAACAAAATATCATGCAAACCACTGAGTCTAGGAATCCAAATCCGCAAATCAAACAACACTCCCCTGCTATCAGGAGAAAGACGCTCTATGTAGCCAACCATCCGCTCAGACTTCAGATGCTCCGCCGATGACGCCTCATACTGATATCTCAAAAGATCTACAGTCATAGAATCTTTCGCAGGAGAACATACCGTTGCGCAACACAATACGCCAGAATAGGACTTACGACTCAACGCATCAGCAACTACATTCGCTTTACCAGGGTGGTAAAGGATCTCGCGATCATAGTCTTTAACCAACTTCATGGCACGCTACTGTCTCATATTCAGCTCCTTCTGATCAAAGATGTACTTCAAGCTCGTATGGCCAGTGAAGAACTAACATCTCGTGCCATATAAATAGTGTCTTCATAACTTCAGCGTAAATACCACAACAGCCAACTCTAAATCATGAGTCGGGTAGTTTCTCTCGTGGATCTTCAATCGTCTTAAAGCAGAAGCGATCACTTTTCCTCGTTTAATCAAAACAAACCCGAGATCGTGTAAAGGTGCATCTCTGTAGACAATGAAATCATTGCCGTCCTTAAACAGGGAAATAATCAGAGTCTCACTCAGACATTGCTTAAGCTCTTGAAAGGCTTGCTCCTACGGCTCACCCCAAATGAATCTCACATTATTCCTCGTCATCTCGGTCAGTCGCACTGCGATCTTAGAGAAAATATGAATAAAACGCAGATAATAACTAGTCAGGTCGAGAAAGCTACAAATCTCTGAAGCATTACGGGGTTGTCCCAATTCCAATTAACCCTGCCCTTCGTCTAGTCAACGGATACAGCCTCACCACAGGTCGTTTGGCCAAGAAGCTGAACTCTATCATTCTTGTACAACCTATGTATGGATAAATTTTAAATCTAAATATTATAGTAGCATTAAATCATAATGATTCTCATTAATATCCTTTCAAACATCATTATTTATTCACGCGAACAAATTCTATTTTTTCATAATGTTGTTAATGTAGTAATCCATTCCGTGCAATCACACATGTATGTTACAACACATAGTTCAAGACCATTTCATAATTCCAATAGTATCAATGTCGTTTTATTTCCCACAATAAGTTCAATATATATATTTGACCTTGTATAAAGACTCAATTAAATCAAGAAAGTTTCGTTCGATCTTAACAAGGTTTTAATACCCCCCACACGGCTACATGGTGAGTGAGATTATAATTTATGTTGTTTCTTATTTGTATAAAACATAAATCAATAAAATTATATAAATATCAGTATCTACTTGTTTTTTGTATTTCTAATTGAAACTTTAATACTATCTCAGTTTAAATTTTGACCAAATATCAAGAATTATTATTGAAATTTTTAATACGTATTTAAAGGTCTTCATTCATTTCAATTTTTTTTTCTACAAGCTAATATCTTTGATCACTGCATCAAATCTATCATTCCTCATAAATGAGTTAAGGTAGTGTATTAGTTACAAATCAATCATACATTATCGGTTACAATCAGACTGACAGAAGCACTCATTCTTTTGTACATCATGTTAGGTTATATCGTATTAATTCTGGTGTTCTTATATACCTTTTTGCATCCCTAACCTATTATGCCCCACTTTCTCATCTTGATTCACATTACACTCTTTTAAATCCGGTACAAATTGAGTATTACTTTGAGTTTGTCAGATGCTTTAACTACACAACATACAGATACCAAGAAGAAACGAATATCACCACCCGAGGGTGCAATTACAAAGATATCGAATAGACACTCTTAGTTGCTTGAGTGAACTAATCAATCGACTCACGCCAAGTGCGTGCAATGAACTCTATGTTAAATGTGTATAGAAGTAAAATACTGACACAGAAGCACAATCATGACTACGTGTTGTGTGACACACAGTAACACTGATAGCACGATAATGTGCGGCCATGGATCCATGACATAGATATAATCAAGAGTAACGAACAATCAAATTATTGACGACAAATTAAGAATAACAAAACTATGATATAGTTGTATCTTGAAAGTTGAACGAGACTAGTATCGTGTACATGCGACAACCAGAAAATCTGACAACTCTTAATTAAGGTTGAAGTTCAAATCATTTATGAGAAGCACCTTTTATATATACAATAATGTTAACTCATCTTATCTGGTCATTTCAATTTGGTTATTTAATTATTTGACGATTTATGCGTATATAATGTATCCACTACAAGCCCACAACCTACTCCACCATATAACTTCTCCAAATAGTAGCGCAGACGAAAATGTCTTCTCTGAACATCCTAGCTAATCCAGAGCCTTCACAGGCTCCATAGTGTTGAATATCGCGGTTCTCGTCTTCATCCATAGCACGGAAATTAAATTTATGAATTTTAGTTACCATTTTTTTGTTTTATGTTCTTACATGATTTGTTTATGGTCTTGCTCATAAGGGTATATGTTTATATATATATATATATATATATATATATATATATATATATATATATATATATATATATATATATATATATATATATATATATATGAAGGTTACATTTAAATCCTATCTTAACCATACCCAATTTCCTAAGGCCATCAGGGTAGAGTTGAACTCGTAAAATCATAGCTTAAGCTAATAGTGATCATGCATCCTACGGTTTAAGACTAAGTACCAAAAAGGTACTTAATTTACTTAAACCAAACCTGGCTCTGATATTCAAACGCCCCGTTCTAATAACGCGGCGCTTTTACTAAAACTCTGCAACATAAACCTTAGATTCAGAGTACGCTACATAAATTATCTAGTTATTACAACCAAATCGAAAGTCTAGGGATCTACCCTCCCAATTACAAGTTCGGTAATAATTACAAAGTGAGTGGAAGGAAGTCTATCTGGTACCACGAGTCCTCAAACTCTTGACCCTGAAGCTGGTGCTTTCCCCTTATCAACTAAACCTGAAACATTGCCCCCACAACCGGGGTAAGCCATTTCCTAGCGAGTAACAAATTTAATAGCACAAATAAACATGAATAACATGAATGATACAATTATCAGCACAAAGTCAACATGTGTAGCACCCGGCCTTCCCAGCAGTGCGTCCACGAATAGGTAGTTTGTGTAGCATTCGGCCTTCCTAGCAATGCATACACAATAACACAGCTTGCGGCACTCCCGAGCTACAGAGATAAAAATAACATGTAGCCACACGGGCATGCAATCATCACATAAATACACAGTATGCATACCGGGGAAAGGGTTATTATATAGCAGCTCATGGTGATGAAAAGAATATCAGTTAACAAAGGCAACATGGCAGTGAAATTGAACAGCATGGTAAAAGAAACGAAACAGATAACGAGTACAAAAATATTATAAATGATCATTCATGGAATTAAATCAATTACTCACAATGCTCGCCAATCTGTAACCCGCCAAGCGACTAACCGAATATCAGCTGAAAGCACTACTGAGAACCACCCATCTCAATCAAATTGCAGGAATCCTGAACTAAAATTACACTGTCTATTTATTAACATTCTTAACTCGATAATTTTCTAAGTCCATTATCTATTTATTCAATCTAAAGTTCAGGGGCTAATTCGGAATACACCGATTTATTTGATAGAACTTTCTTAGTTAGTTTATGAGTTAAAGCCGTAGAATAGTTGTGTACTTTTTAAAATGTATCGATATGGTACGTGTACTATTTTAATTATTCATATTACACGTGTACTCTCTGAACCGTTCAAATTTGATACGTGTACTACATTTTTTCATACCAATATGATACCTTTGGTAACCGGTTACTGGCTATACCTGTTAAGAGTGGAATTTCTCTTTTTATTAATGTTCAAATTTCCATAAATGAAGCATCAAATACACTCTCTCGTGCTTGTGATAACATGGTAGGAGAAATCACATAGCACATCCAACTTCAAATACCTACAGACCTTTGTAGATATCTCTAACGATGATCTCCACCGTCCAGATCGAAGAACTATGTGTTGCAAAGCTTCTACTCATATTTCACGCAGATCCAACGGTGAACAAGTTCGTACCGACGATTCTCACACAACTGCACAAAGCTAGACGAAATAACCAGTCATAAAAAGTAAAGGTATCATATTAACAATATAAAAAGTACACGTACCATATCGATACACCTTAAAAAGTACACTGCTATTGTATGAATTTAGCCCGTAGTTTATTAATTATTTGTCCGTAAGTGTTACTTTTATATTTAAATAAATTCTGTAAAAAGAAATGAATTATTTATTTTTTTTAAATACGATATATATACATATATATGTTTACAAATAATCGTTTCTTAATTAAATTCATAATTCTTAAGGCTACAAAATTCAATATGTAAATGTCAAAAATCGAATTTGATAATTTATATCCTATTTTTTCGAATGAAATAATTGAACTAAACGACTCGAAATTAATTAATTACCTCGAAATTAGCGGATGTTACATTATCATTAACACGAGCTATCACTTGGAAGGGTCCATCACCATGGGGATTCAACTTTGTACGTCTTGAAGATGGAAATCTTTCTTTCCTCATGTGTATCCAAACCCAATCACCCGGTTCAAATATAATATGCTTATGCCCCTTGTTAGCATGTTTGGCATATTGTTCGGTTCTGTTTTCAACGTTGTAACGAACTTGCTCATGCAACTTTTTCACAAGTTCAACCTTTTCTAACACCATCTAGATTTAAATGTTCTTTGACAGACAAATTAGATAAATCTAAAGGTGTTGAAGGATTAAAGCCATGAACCACCTCGAATGGAGAAACGTTAGTGGAAGTGTGCAAAGTATGATTATAAGCAAATTCAACAATAGGCAAACACTCCTCCCAACTTTTCAAATATTTTTGAATGACAGCCCTTAACAAAACCGCTAATGTCCTATTCGTCAATTCAGTTTGCTCGTTAGTTTATGGGTGACTTGAAGTTTAGAATAGTAACTTTGTGCCTAATTTTCCCCAAAGAGTTTTCCAAAAGTAACTAAAAAATTTTACATCCCTATCAGACACAATGGTTTTTGGAATACCATGCAAACGAACAATTTCCTTAAAAAACAAATCAGCCCCATGTTTTGCATCATCCGTCCTTCTACAAGCAACGAAATGTGCCATTTATTAAAATCTATTAGCGAAACAAAAATTGAGTCCATTCCCTTTTGACTCCTTATCAAACCAAGTATTAAATCCATGAAAATACCGCTCTAAGGAGAATGAGGAATAGGAAGTGGAGTGTACACTCCGTCAGGAAGTGACTTTGGCTTGACCTTTTTACAATCAAGACAATGGCCACAGATACGTTCAACATCCCTTTTCGTTTTATGCCAATAAAAATGTTCTTTCAAAATGCCAAAGTGGCCCATTAAGCCTCCACTATGAGCTTCGCGAGTCAAAAGTTCACGCAGAGAACAAGAAGGGATGCATAACTTATTTTCTTTAAACAAATACCCTTCATGCCTTAAAAACTTAATGAAAGCTGATTTTTACATGCCATGAAATCATTTGAAAAATAGATCGGATGTATAGAACTTTTCAATAAACTCAAAACCCATGATGTTAGAATCCAAAGTGGTAAGGAGAGGATACCTTCGTGATAGTGCATCAACCACAATATTCTCTTTACCTTTCTTATAATGCACAACATATGGAATCGTTTCTATGAATGCAATCCATTTTGCATGCCTTTTGTGATGACTTCTTTGGCCCTTCAAGCACTTAAGGGATTCATGATCAGTGTGAATTACAAATTCCTTAGGCATGAGATAATGTTACCATGTATTCAAAGCTCTTACAACAACATACAATTCCTTTTCATAAGTCGGATAGTTCAGCGTTGCACCATTCAACTTTTCACTATAGTACGCAATGAGATGATCTCCTTGAAGCAAAATAGCACATATCCCAACTCTTGAAGCATCACATTCAATCTCAAAAGTGTTAGAAAAATCAGGTAATGCTAAAACAGGTGATTTGGTTAGATCATTTATTAATTGCTTGAAAGCCTTTTGTTCCTTCTCTCCCCACCTACACTTAACATTCTTTTTCACCAAATCATTTAGAGGAGAAGCTTTTGATGACAAATCTTTGTCAAACCTTCGATAGAAACTAGCAAGTCCATGAAAAAAAATCTTACCTCTGAAACATCCTTTGTTGGGAAATATTCTAAGTATGTCAAGCTGTTAGTTAGATTTCTCAAACTGTTAGTACATTTTCTGTGTAATTACAAAGTTCAAGCTGTTAGTTGAGTAAGTTCGAGATGCTAGTTCAAAAGTTCAAGCTGCCAGTGCAAAAGTTCAAGCTGCTCATCAGATAAAGCTCAAGCTGCTTGACAGTTTAACAAACAGAAAGTGCTGAAAATCAGGAAAAAATTTATATTTGAAGATTCAAGCATATCTACTACCAGAAGAAATTAGAGTTTCTCAAGGAACAAATCAGAAGGATTTATATAGATAGAATAGGTTATTCTATTGTAAGTCTGCATGTACATGTTTTGATTCAGTTGTAATTGCTTTCTTATTAAGTTTTCATAAGCGTCTAAGGTTGTAAAACCCTAAGAACAGTCTGTGTTCTTCGTCTAATCAAACAGATTAGAGGTGATTGTAATCAGTGAGTTTGGCAATACAAAAGATTTGATTTTGATTATATTTATGTGTTATTTTTTTTTGAAAGCTTTTCTTAAAACAGTTAAGGGTTATTCCGCAAACTTCTTAATTGGACTTTGATTCAATACAAGGTTATTGGTTTTATACTCTGATTTATTTAAACCAGTTAACCTTAGGTAGTGATTTTGATCCTGACAAGTGGTATCAGAGCCACAGGGTTCTTCTTTGTTTTCAAAGTCAGAAGCTTTCTTTTAAAATTTTTTATTTTTCTGCAATGGAATTTGATAATAGCAGTAGTGGATTTGGGCAAGGACTCAAAGTGCCTATGCTCAAACCCACTGAGTTCGAGATGTGGAAACTCAGGATTAAACAGCACATTCAATTTATTGATTATGCCATATGGGAAGCTGTTGAATTTCCTCCTGTAGTTGATCCTGAACTAGATGCTGAGGGCAAGCCCATAAAAGCACCTCCAAAGACTGAACTTGAAATAAAGGCTAGAATGAATGAAGTGAAAGCTCTTACTCTCTTACAAATAGCCATTTCTAATGCTTATCGACATCAGTTTAAAAAGGTCCATACTGCTCATTCTCTTTGGGTTGCTTTAGAGAAAAGATTTGCTGGCAATGCTAGCACCAAAAGGAATCAAAAAGATCTTCTTAAACAGCAGTATGAAAACTTTTCTGGTGGCAAGAATGAAAACCTTACTCAAATGTTTGACAGGTTTAATAAACTGACAGTGAATTGGAGAGTGCTAAAGTCAGCTTGGATCAAGATGAAGTAAACACAAAATTTCTTAGATCACTTCGTGAAGAGTGGACAGTCTATGCTGCCCAATGGAGAACAAAAGATACTCTTGATGAAATAGAGTTGGATGACCTTTACAACAATCTGAAAGTGTTTGAAACTGAGATTGAAAATAAAAAGAAATCCTTTTTGTACAATCATAACACTGCTCTGCTGTCTTCAACATTAACTGATAAATCTAACTGTTGTGATTTTTTTTTTCAGGTGCTGATGGCAACTCTACTGAAGTTCATTATAAAGCTTTTGTTGCCAATGATGGACTGTTTGCTCTAAATGCTGAAGATTTAGAACAAATCCATCCAGATGATCTAGAAGAGATGGACTTGAAATGGCAGCATGCTATGTTGACTATGAGGGCTAAAAGATTTCTGAAAAGAACTGGCAGACCAAACTTTCAAGCCAGACCAGAAGGCAAACCAACATTTGATAAATCAAAAGTTGAATGCTTTAAATGTCACAAGCTTGGACACTTTGCCAGAGAATGCAGAGCCCAAAGTCAACAGCCACCAAGACCCCAGCAAACCAATCAAACTTCATCATCACAAGCACTTGTTTCTCACGAAGATAATGTGTTTGACTGGAGTGATCAGACAGAAGAGGAGTTTCAAAATCAAGCTCTTATGGCAGAAACATCTAATGTCACTTCCACTGAACTACCATCTGAGGTAAATGCTAAACTCTGCTCTCAAACATGCAAAAATATGGTTAAAAAGTACAGAGATCATAATGAGAGCATGTGCAAAACTCTAGCTAAAATGGAAGAAAGGAGATATGAGTACATGCAGGCCATAGAAGATCTTGAAAAACAGATCAATGACTATAAAGATAATGAGATTCAAATGGGACATGATAGAACATATCATGAGTGGGAGAAAAAGGAACTGAATAAGAAAATAGAGTCCCTAAATAAGAAACTAGATGAGGCTGAACAGAAGGTGTTAGAAGCTAACAAGAAAATAGAATCTGTCAATAAAGATTTAGGAAACTTCAAGTTGGCAAATCAAAAGCTGGAACACCTAATGGAAGTTCAATTTAAAGATAGGGTAAAATCTCAGCTCAATCCCAAAGAAGGTATAGGATACAGGGCCACTCCACCCTCATACAACAACAAATACATTCATCCCATGAGTGAAGTTGCTGATAGGCTTGTTAATGACCCATTAGATGAATCAATGACAACTGTAGATCCTACCCTTGAACACAGTCCTGAATCTAAAGAAGAACAGATTCCAAATGAAGGCTGTGAGTGTAAAGAAGTTGAGAGAGAACCCAAAACAATGAGTTCAGTAAGAAAGGAAAAGAGAAGATGAGTGTATGCAATGTTGTTCCACATGTATCTGTACCTTTTAACTGTAACATTGCATCTTCCTCAACAATTAATAAAAAGGGTAAGACTGTTCCAATCTGCACATGCCAAAAGCATGGTGTCCAAAAGTTTCCCAAACAACAGCAGATGAAGGGAAATCAAAGGAACAAGAATCAGTTATGGTCTAACAAAACTGGTTCTCCAATCAAAACAGTCAAAAGATGTTTCCATTGTGGCAGGAAAAACCATTTGGCCAGCCATTGTTTGTATAAACCATCTGTTGCAAAACATACTGTGGTTCAAAACCAAGCATTTGTTCAAAACACAAAGAATTCAAAGGCCAAACCACCTGCTGCACCAGTTCCAAAGAAGATAGTTGATCACAGGTTTTTAAAAGTCAACAAAAGCCAGTCTACACACCAAAAACAAGTTTTGGCAAAATCCAAATCAAATTTTAAACAGATATGGTGTGTTAAAGGCAAAAACTCAGATCAAACTGTTGATACAAATGTTGGGACTGCTAGGCCTAAAGTTGGAACTTGTAGTGGAAACTCTGAAGCTGTTAGCACTAAAAACTCAGTAAAAACTGCTAAGCCTAAAACTGGAACTGGTAATGGATCATCTGAGACTGTTAATGCAAAGGCTGGAAAGAACACCTGGATACCTCACGTCATAACTAAATATTCTTCACAGAATCCACCAGTGGATCTCACTAAGTATAAAAAGTCACAAACAGTGTTTAGTTATGTCAATGCACAAGGACAACCCAAAACCAACTTGGTTTGGGTTTACTCCACTACTAACTAAGCTTTTATCTGTGCAGGGCACCCACAGGTCACACCATAAAACAAGATGGCATTTGGATAGTGGATGCTCTATGCACATGACAGGCAATTCTGAATGTGTGTCAAATTTCAAAGGCTTTGAAGGAGGCTTTGTTGCATTTGGAGGAAATTCCAAGGGAGGTAAGGTAACACGTAAAGGTACTGTCAAAGTAGGCAATATGATCTTCAATGATGTTTTGTATGTTGAACAGTTGAAGTACAATTTACTAAGTGTGTCTCAAATCTGCGATAAACAAAACATTGTTCTATTCACAGACTATGAGTGCATTGTTCTTTCAAAAGAGTTTAAAATACCTGAAAATCTTGTTCTACTTAGAACACCAAGAAAGGACAATGTCTACTGTTTGGACACAGATCTTTTATCCAAATCAAATACTTTAAGCTGTTTGATATCCAAAGAATCATCTAATGAGTCTGCTCTTTGGCACAGAAGGATGTGTCACATGAACTTCAAATCTATGAATGTTTTAGTCAAAAAGAATTTGGTAAGAGGTTTACCACAAAAGGAGTTCATATGTGATGATCATTGTGTAGCATGCCTTAAAGGCAAGCAACACAAAACTTCTCATAAGGCCAAAGAAGTAAATTCAATCTCATCTGCTCTTCATCTTATTCATATGGATCTCTTTGGTCCAACGTCTGTTTTGAGTTTGAATAAAAGAATTTACTGCTTAGTCATTGTTGATGATTTCACTAGATTTACATGGGTCTACTTTCGTAGGACTAAAGATGAAACTGCTGAGCTAGTTAAATCATTTATCCTTAAGATAGAAAACCAATCAAACTAAAAAGTTAAGGTGATCAGGTCAGACAGTGGGACTGAATTTAAAAATCATATCCTAAACAGTTTCTGTGAGTCTAAAGGTATTGCACGGCAATATAGTGCACCAAGAACACCACAACAAAATGGTGTAGCTGAAAGAAAGAACAGAACTATAATTGAGGCTGCTAGGACCATGCTAGCTGATTCCAAATTGCCAATGACCTTTTGGACAGAGGCAGTCAATAAAGCTTGTTATGTGCTAAATAGGGTTCAAGTTGTTCAATCACAAGGGAAAACTCCATATGAGTTATTCCATCATAGAGTTTCCTTAATAGCCTTTCTAAAGTCTTTTGGTTGTTCATGCACTATTCTTCACACTAAAACTCTCTTAGGTAAGTTTGAAAGTAAGGCTGAAGAAGGTTTCTTTGTAGGATACTCTACTCAAAAGCCTATAGGGTATATAATAGTGTGTCTAAAACCATTGAAGAAAGTGCCAATGTTGAGTTTAATGAAAACACTACAAATGTCAAAGGCACTAGTCCTGATTGGTTGTTTGATTTAGAGTCACTAACAAATTCTCTGAGCTTTGTTGAGTATACTGCAGAAACTGATGAATACAGGGTTGAAGCTGCCAACACAAATTCTCATGCTGGTCACACAAATATTCAAGCTGTTGGCACAAAATTTCAGACTGTCGAAGATTCTGATAAATGGGATGAGTATACTGTTCTACCACTTCTATCTTGTGACCCACCAGGGGTACTGGATGCTCAACATGATACAAATCTAGATTATGAAGTGTCAATCCCAAGTCCTGAGGTAACAGCTCCATCCAATAGGGAAACAGTCCCATCTTCTGGTCAAGCTGTTCCTGAAGCAGAACCATCAAGTGGTCCTGAAGGAGATGATACAAATGTAGGAACATCATTTCAGATAGACAGAGAGCCCACACTCAGGGTTCACAAGTATCATCCTCTCAACCAGATAATGGGTGATCCATGTACACCTGTACAGACAAGGACAATGGTTCACAAAGAGTCTACTGATGCTGAATCAGCAGTTCCTGAATTTAGTCTAGCTGCCTTTGAACATGCATGTTTCATGTCACAATTAGAACCTAAGAAGGCATCTGAGGCTTGGAAAGATCCATCTTGGATTGAGGCAATGCAGGAAGAACTACTGCAACTCAAGATTCAGAATGTATGGACTCTAGTTGCCTTACCTAGAGGTAAGAGAGCAATTGGTACAAGATGGGTGTTCAGAAACAAGAAGGATGAGAGAGGGATAGTAATCAAGAACAAAGCAAGACTGGTAGCACAAGGATACACTCAAGAAAAAGGAATAGATTTTGATGATGTCTTTGCACCAGTAGCAAGGATAGAAGCCATCAGACTGTTCCTAGCTTATGCCAGCTTCAAAGGATTTAAAGTGTACCAAATGGATGTGAAATCTGCATTCCTGTATGGTACAATCGAAGAAGAGGTCTATGTGTGTCAACCCCCTGGATTTGAGGACTATAAGTATCCAGACAAAGTCTACAAGTTAGACAAAGCCCTCTATGGACTCCATCAAGCCCCAAGAGCATGGTATGACACTCTGTCATCATACCTTCTACAAAATGGATTCAAGAGAGGTACTCTGGATAAAACATTGTTCACAAAGTCCATCAAATCTGATATTTTGCTTGTTCAGATCTATGTTGATGATATCATCTTTGGATCCCCAAATGACAGTCTGTGCAAAGAGTTTGAGACATTGATGCACAAAGAGTTTCAAATGAGTTCAATGGGAGAACTCACCTTCTTTCTAGGATTGCAGATCAAGCAGAAGCCCACAGGACTTTTTATAAGTCAATCAAAATATGTTAATGACATTCTAGAAAAGTTTGGTTACAAAGATACCAAAGTTGCTAGTACTCCAATGGACACTCAGAAGCAGCTTGATGCAGACAAAGATGGAGTAGATGTGGACATTCACCTATACAGATCCTTGATAGGTTCACTAATGTATCTCACATCTTCTAGACCTGATATAATGTTTGTTGTTTGTGTTTGTGCCAGGTTTCAATGTGCTCCAAAGGACTCACATCTGTTTGCTGTTAAGAGAATTGTTAGATATCTCAAGGGCCAACCTAATTTGCGCCTATGGTATCTTAAAGACTCTCCTGTTGAACTAATAGCCTACTCTGACAGTGACTATGGAGGATGCAACATTGACCGAAAATCCACAACTGGTGGATGTCAATATCTAGGAGCAAGACTGGTCTCTTGGCAGTGCAAAAAGAAAACAACTGTCTCCACCTCATCTACAGAAGCAGAATATGTAGCAGCTGCCAGCTGCTGTTCCCAAGTGATGTGGATTCAGAATCAACTGAGAGACTATGGTATGATCTTTTTAATTACTCCTATTTACATTGACAACTCAAGTGCCATAAGCATCGTACAATCCAGTGAAATTTTCCAAAACCAAGCATATAGACATTAGATTTCATTTTATAAGAGATTGTAATGAGAAGAAATTAATCCAAGTTACCAAAATTCATACAGATGATCAGTCAGATGATCTATTTACAAAACCATTTGATGTAGGAAGATTCTCCTTCCCAGTATCAAATATTGGCATGGTTAATATGGATTAATTTGTTTTTCAACATTCTCTCTTATTTTATGAAGAATATACTTATTTCATATGCTTGATTAAGGGGGAGACACTGTTTCATTATAATATGCTTAATTTTCAACTAACATCTTGAGTCTTTTCTCAAGCTGCTAGTTCATTTCACTCGGACTGTTAGTTGTTTCACTTGATCTGTCAAAGTGTGTAGGGTAATTCTGTAATTTCTTATAAGTGTGTGCGCGGGATTAGATATATTCGAAATGCCCAAACCTTTAAAGGTCCCAGTTTCGTTCAATTGTAACTACCAGTTGCAAAATTATTTTCCACGATCTTTTCCACACCTTCTCTCTGAGCGATTCACACACACATCTCTCAAACCCTAATTTACCGTCTTGATCGTCAATGGAGTTTGTCAAAGAACACAACTGTCTTCCTTATTCACTCAAACACACTGACCTTCAACCATTCCATGACATGATGGACTTCCTTCGAAGTTCCCATATCCATCATGCCCTCACTATAAATCCCACCATCTATATATCACATATCGAGCAGTTCTTGAAATCTGCCTCCGTCAAAACCATCAATGGAGTCACATCTTTGGCATCCACAATCGATGGCAACCCCATCAATATATCTGAGGAAACCATCTGCCAACAACCACTCAAGCTGTTAGTCTAGAAACTCAAGCTGCCCCTATTAGAACAACTGGAGTTGTTATCAGAGAAGGAACTCAGGCTCCTGTCAGTACAGTCCAGTCTACAGCAGCAGCTTCCAAAGATAAGGGCAAAGGCATTCTTGTTTAAACTCCAAAGCTTAAATTTTCTTCTAAAGAAGCCCAGGTTGCTCATGATGCTGAATTTGCAAGAAAGTTACAGAGGAACATGATGATCTCTTAGACCAGCAAACCCATGCTCAAATGAAAGATGATGAAACCTTAGGTGACTATCTAAGACGGTTTGTGGTCAAGCAGAATCAAAAGAAAAGGAAAATGCCAACAGGGCATTCAAAGGCAGAACACAGGAAATTTTTGATGAACTTCTCTGCATCAGCTAGAATTCCTAGAATAATGGCTCAGTCATGGCCAACAGAACAGCTGCAAGATCTACATGATAAAGAGATGGAAAAACATAAAGCAGCCATAGTCTTCCAACAAGTCCAAAGCCAACAAGAACCAGTTCAAGCTGGTGTCAGTAATCCTCCTCCTCCTGTTCAAACTGTTGCTAATGATCCTCAATCTGAAGCCATTCAACAAGCAAAGCTTGATCAGGTGAAAAGAGTACTGTTTGAACATCAATTGCAAAAGGTAATGGAAATTGAAAAGACCCTCGATCAGCATGACTTCTCCAAGCCTCCAATTACCTACTGGTATGCTAAGTCAATGGATGACATTGATTTAAGATATCACTTTGTAGTCAAAAGAGAAGCTGGTCCTGAGGAAGAATACAAAAGCATAGTTCATCTAGCACAGAAGATGACCATAGGAGAGCTGACACAAATGCATCGTATTGGAACTGTTAGTCAGTCTAGGTCTCCACTTGTTTGGGTTAAGCAGAGTGTAAAAGATCTCAAAAGCATTTTTGACCCAGAATCTATCAGAAGAGATATAGAAGCTGCCAAGGATATGAAGATTGTACAAGTTCATCTGTATGTGAAATCAAAGACATATAGACTCAAATTTGCAAACGGATCCAACATGTTCTTCAATTTTGAATTCTTGGATCTGCCAAAGGCATAGTTACTTCAAATAATCTCAGTGAAGATTTACTGTGATAAAGAAGAGATGAAAAGAGATTTTTTAAAGGCAATAAAGCAGAAACTTTCACAACTGTAAGTTTTTGGATGCCTTAGTTTGGAGATAACAGTTTTACTTTGTTTTATTTCCTTATTTTGTATAGAAACTTAAAGTCTTGTGTAAAGAATTTAAGTTAGGGGGAGATTGTTGGGAAATATTCTAAGTATGTCAAGCTGTTAGTTAGATTTCTCAAACTGTTAGTAGATTTTCTGTGTAATTACAATGTTCAAGCTGTTAGTTGAGTAAGTTCGAGCTGCTAGTTCAAAAGTTCAAGCTGCCAGTGCAAAATTTCAAGCTACTCAAGTTCAAGCTGCTCATCAGATAAAGCTCAAGCTGCTCGACAGTTTAACAAACAAAAAGTGTTGAAAATCAGTAAAAGATTTATATTTGAAGATTCAAGCATATCTACTACCAGAAGAAATCAGAGTTTCTCAAGGAAACAAATCAGAAGGCTTTATATATAGATAGAATAGGTTTTTCTATTGTAATTGCTTTCTGATTAAGTTTTCATAAGCCTCTAAGGTTGTAAAATCCTAAGAACAGTCTGTGTTCTTTGTCTAATCAACAGATCAAAGGTGATTGTAATCAGTGAGTTTGGCAATACAAAAGATTTTATTTTGATTATATTTATGTGTTATTTGTTTTGAAAGCTTTTCTTAAAACAGTTAAGTGTTATTCCGCAAACTTCTTAATTGGACTTTGATTCAATACAAGGTTATTGGTTTTATACTCCGATTTATTTAAACCAGTTAACCTTAGGTAGTGATTTTGATCCTGACATTCTTCGGAATAGGCCAATCCAGAATAGCTTTCAAAAATGATTCATCAACACGAAACCATTTTCACCAACAACATATCAAAGAAAAACAACTTCTTTGACACAAATGTACATTTTTTTAAATTTGCAAACAATGTTTACTCACGTAAGGTAGCAAGAACAAGTTTAAGATGCTCGACACGTTCATGTATCTTCGACCATGTAACTCATCAAACGTGTCATCTAATCTTGGAATGGGGTGAGGATACTTTATTCACAGCCCTACGATCATTGCACATACGTCAAGTGCCATCTTTTTTTTTGGAATAAAGATGACTGGCACGGCACAAGGGCCAAGAAACTCACGAATGATACGTTTTTCCAGCAACTCACTAACTTCTTTCTGAAGCTCATTTGTTTCTTCCAGATTCGCTCTACATGCTGGTTTATTCGGAATTGTTGCACCATGCATCAAATCAATTTGATGATCTATGCCACGAATCAGTGACAATCCATCAGGTGCATCTTTAGGCAACACATCTGCAAAATCATTCAAAACATAAACATCCATGGGCTAAGTGTAAGATGAGTCATTAGTAGATAACCAAACCTTTTGGTACAAAAGTATAAAAAGTTTGTGAGAAGATAAAGCCATGTCTACATCTCTCATGCTTGCAAACAAAGCGCCCTTGTCTCACTTGTTTTTGGCTTTTCATTCTTATTTTCCTGCTCGACACTTTATTCTCTCTTTCTTTTTCGCTTTTATTGTTCACACTCTCTTTTGGCTTTTTCAAACTCTCGTTAGTTATAAGAACTAACAATCAAATGAATACGAGAGCGTCACAAGAATGTGCTCACAATCTTGATAAGTTCTTGAACTATGAACTCTCTCCAACAAAGAACAAACCTCACAAAATGTGTAAAACTCAAAAAGATGATATATATTTTTCAAGTGAATGATCTCAAAGTACATAGGAAGCCATCTATTTGAAGGCTTTAAAAACCAACTCAATAGACATTTATTAATTCAAAGGATTAAAGAAGAGACTTTAATCAATGAATCTAGACATTTTGTCATCATTCGGTAGATAGTGGTTGAGCATCATCTTTGCATTCAGACTCTCAAATATCAACAAATAGGCTCATAAAAACTTATTTGATCTTCTTGGCTCGTCCTTTTGACATTGGGCCTTCACATATTTTCATAACATCTTTGGAATGGCTTGATGATCCTCTATCACGATGCTCAAACACAAAGTGATGAATCACGTTACTAAACTTGAAGCTTTGGATCCTATGTGATGAAATATGGAAGCATTGAAGCCCAAAAGTTGTATTTTCTTGAGTCTTTGTAATACTATGGGGTTGTACTAAGCCAAGTTGTAGAATTCATGTATTTTCAAATCATTCACTTGAAAAATATATATCTTGTTTTTTAGTTTCACTCATCTTTGTGCGTTGTGTTCTTTGTTGGAGAGTTTATAGTTCAAGAACTTATCAAGATTGTGAGCACATTCTTGTGGCGTTCCCATATTTTTTGTTATTAGTTCTTATAACTAACGGGTCAAGGACTTGCTCTAGGCGTGTTGGAGATCTAATTATCAGGTGATTTGCCGCCTATTCTGTGACGCCTTCAAATTTTGATAGTATAATTAGAATCACCAGGATCAACAAATAACCCAATGAATAACATGATAATTAAATTTGAATACTTAAATTAGATTTAAGCAGTTCCACACTAAAGCAATGAAAGTGCATGTCTACAGTGATTAAGTCTAACTATTACAACATCATAATTGTTTTAAAGTCATGAAATTCCCAGCCCCAAAGCTATGTCCATGTACCAATAGCTTCTAAAGTCTCCGGGATATTGAAATGGATTGCCTAAGATGAAGGTCCAACTACACTTTTGCCTTTGCCTGAAAACAATGTGAGTCAACAGTAAGCTAATTTGCTTAGTGAGATAACAGATTATGCAAACAACAAATATTTCTTTACATGCATTACGTAACAATGGGCAGTGTAAGCCCCAATGTATGTGTGTACAGGCAGTGTAAGCCTCGTAGTATGTGAAAACCATGCAGTGCAAGCATGGGGTTGGCAGTTCAAATGCTGATCGGGGATGTGCCGAACCTGACCAGGATAACGAGTGGGATGATCAGTCCCCAACAGTGGCCTGCTGTCAGCCCTAGTCCAGGTCGCATCAGATTGTGAAGTAATGATCATGCAGTGCAATCATGATGTAAATAGATGCACTTTCAAATGAACGCTGGCTACATGTGTGTTACATGTCAAGTACGAGTGTGCATCATAACAACAAATCAATTATGAGTGCCAATTGATGTAATGAACAATGTGAACTTGCCATTGAATTTGTAAACGTGAATGCAAAGACAATAAATGTTTGAATGATAATCTATTACTCACAGTGATTGGTATAGTGTGATTTGTCTCTGAATCAATGTGTGTTTTGATAACACCACAATGATCTGTAAAGTAAGTGTAATAGTGAATTTATGTCAGTAATTGCTTAAAACTTAAATTCTATAAATTAAGTGAAATTGGAACTGATTTCGGACCACATCCGAATTCGGATGGTCCGAAGTCTGGATGGTCCCTTTGGTCCGAATTGGGGGGTTGGTCCGAAATGGCAGGGTCCGAAATGGGGTGGTCCGAAGTTGAGTATTGGTCCGAAATGGGTAAGGTCCGAAATGGGTTTGGTCCGAACTCACAGTTGGTCCGAAAGGGGGTGGATCCGAATTCAGATGGATCCGGACCGAGTTCATACTTGGTAAAATTTCCAATATTTTCCAGAAATTATATTTGGACCATTTTAACATGTTTTTGTATCTAAAATTGCAGATATGAACTTAAATATACTATTTCAACTTATAACATAACACTTATGTACCAAAATAACCCATTTGTGTCCATTTTTCTATAATTCTCGAAGAACACACACACTAAAACACACACTAATTCCAAAAATCATACTTAGACTTTGAATCTGATTCTGAAACTTGGTACACTACATTATCATCACTCGATCTAATCATTACAACAATAATATGTAACATGCAACAACAATTGCAACCTTAATCCTCTGATTTGTTTTTTATGAAAACCGAACCCAAACATCAAAAATTCGAAGTATTGAATGATTTTTACCTTGATTTGAAGCTTGTAGTAGTTATAGTTCCTTAAATGCTACTTGAATCCAACTTTTTAGCCTCCAATTTAATGATTTTCAATGCCTTTGATTTCCAATTTGAAAAGAAACCCACGGTTTCATTTAGAGATAGAGAAGAGAGACAATCGAGAGAGTAGAGAGAGAGTGATATCTTGAAAATGAATAACTTTTCCCCTTTTTATTTGTCACTTTTACCTATTTGTACCTTATACCCCTCACCTTCGTATTTTCTTACTTAACCGATATTATGATCAAAATTAGCTTAAAATGATATAATATTCCATTAATACAATAATTGAGTCCTTAAAATTGTAAATTACAAATACTTAAAATTTGGGATTTTACATATTCTAACCTATACAAAGGTTCCAAGTTACATATAACTTGCGGGTCGACATTTCATATCATTTTGGTATCAGCTATAAAGGTTCGATTCTTAATTTTTCACTTTGTTCTTGTTATTTTGTTTTTCTACTTATCTTGTATTTTACATTGTTCTACTTTCTCCATATTAAATAAAAAAAGTAAAATGTCACGTTCAGCAAAAAAAAGAGCAAAAACAAGAACACAAAAAAAAAAAGTGCAGCAAAAAAAAAAAATAAGTTTATGTGAACACGTGAGCTTGATTGAAAATCAAGAATATATCTTCTTTGAACACAGTTTTTAGCTTCTGCTCTACGTTGATTTGTTCTTTTACCAATTGAGCTTCACAAGAAATTGAGAGGTAAAAGATATTGAGTTGTGAGAACACTTGAGGTCATCGTGCCCCAATCAATACATGTATCTCAGAAAAGCTAGCAAACCCACCTGACTTTTAAATATCTCTCCTCAAGTATCGGTTCCCTACCCGTATCCCGACTCTATCAACATGAGACACTAGAAGCACAATTTAATAATCCCATACCACTAACACGACTCGATAAACTCATTACACAATTCCCTAGTATCCCACACAAACCCTAATAACCAAAACATGTGACCCGAATACCCAAAAACACTAACACTAGACCTATACTCGGATCGTGGTTGCGCCCAAATGGGTCGCGGTCGCAGTGACCATCACGGTCGCGCTCACTCTCGACCTCGATTGAGGTCCCATCAAGGTTGAGCTCCTTTCGTGCGGCCCGAGCTCGACCTTAACCGCCTGCGATCCCATCGCTGCCCAAGCTCATACCATCGCTGCCCAAGCTCGAGTTCTCACTACCTCAAGAACATCACGACTCGTGATCATGGATAAACATCATCAGGTTGCTCTGTTTCTGTCCAGCCAGGGGAAACCACCCCAAAAATTGTTTCTACACATTTTTACTCAATCACATGACTCTGAATTTCCTCAGCATCATATATAAACTCAATTCAATCATTTAATAACAATTAACAACTCAAAATCCGTGAATTGGAGCCAAATTTTACTTGAAACACGGCTAAAACAAGTTGATTATGATGATGATGATGATGATGATGAACACAACTCAATTTCTCAATTTGTGGTTGCTGTTGCTGCTGAACTTTGAAAAAACACACACACACTTTCACTTTTCTGTATTTGGAATGAATTGTATGAAAGCAAGTAGGCAAGAAGCTCAATCATTTATATGTTTTGGTTTAAACTAGGCTCGATACCCAAAGATCGATACCAATATCACAATTCATAAGTTTATATCACTGGGCTGCAAATTAATCAATAAATAATAAGATTGTAATCTTTTATAAAACTTAGTCCCATAAATTAACTCAACATATCTTCATGTGTCGGTTCCATGTTTCCTCATTTAATTAGTTTAACTTCATATAATATTTAAAATTAAGCGAATCAAATAATTTAACGTACCTCATTCAAAATCTGGATCTTACAAAGGATGACTACAGTAGAAGTGGTTTTTCAATTCAAAAAGGTGTGTTATAACGAACGTGTATCATTGATGGCCACCAGTCTACATGGTAGGGTTTCAGCATGGTGTCATGCATATGAATGGGAATTGGAGTAACGGATTTACGACACGAACAAAGGAACAAATAGATCAAGTGGTCGTTCAATTTAACCAATCAAAGGTTGGATTTGATTAATTATGGACATGATGATGACTTTGAGATCTCGTTTAATGGTGACTTTCGTCAACAAAAAGAGTACGGTAAAGTAGCTAAAACAGGATCATGGGGATGACAATACGCATTGGAAGGTCGGATTGACGAATGAAATCCAAAACTTTGATGGATTTGTCTGAATCTAGAATGGTTAATCGAATGGATGGCTACCTTAGAAGAGATTTTTAAATTCCAAGAGGTGTATGACAAGAAAGGTTGATACGAAACATTGACCTGCAAGTAAAACATAACTTGGAACCTTCGTATCGGATAGAATAGGCGTCAAAGCACAGGATAAATGGAACTCCAACACGCCTAGAGCAAGTCCTTGACCCGTTAGTTATAAGAACTAAGAACCAAAGGAATACGAGAATGCCACAAAAATGTGCTCACAATCTTGATAAGTTCTTGATGAGAACCCATCCAATGGTCAAGATGATGAAGATCCATTAAGGTGGAAGATCGAGCTTATCACAAGGTCTAAATCCAAGATGCTACCAATGGACTGATTAAATCTTGACGGAATAGTGCTCTTGTCAAGATTAATTACAAGGCAATTCGAAAGTCTTCCTTCTTTTAAAGGCATTTCCAAGGTCATGGCGATTTATTTGGAGGATACTAAGGGTTTGGCAAGATACAATGAACCAATACACATTCTAGAAGATTCAAGTGGCGAAATGTCAAGAAGGCCCTATTGATAAGTAGTTTTTCTTATTTGATACCTTATCGTGATAGCGTTTGTTACTTATCTAGATGGTTGGTTTTCCTTATATATTCATCTATAAATAGTGGCCAAAGTTCTCATTTGAAATGATCCTTCATTTGAGTAATATTGTGTGTTTTAACTCTTCTTGTTCCTTACGAACTTTTCGAACTTATCAAGTGTTCTTTCTAGCTTGTGGCGTTCGAAACTTATCAATCAACTTGGTGAGGTTGGTTGTAACGTTTTCTTATACCAAGGTTCTTGCCTCATTATAGGCAACAGGGTCGCGGTTTCACCATCTATACCAAGAATCTTGCCTCATCTATAGGCAACGGGTCGTGTGGTTCTATCCATTTCTCATATAACTTCTAATAGATTGATCGGGTAACTCGTGATCAATCTCATATTCATCGGATGAGATCACATCATTTGGTATCAGAGCCACTTCTATTGGTTTATTTTCTATCATACTTTATTTTTTTTCGTATCGTTTTTTGTTTCTTCTTGTTCTTATCTTGGAACTCAAGTAAGAGTAGTGGATCTCGTCACAAGTTGACTTTCTTACTATTATCAGGAAATAAAGAAGTTAGAATTTTAGTAAGTTATCTATGTGGGTGCTTTTTATTAATTTGTGTAGTTTTGTTCCTCAAGAAAAAAAAAAGTGGAAAGAAAAGAAAAGCATAAAAAAAGCTATCAAAGTAAAGTAAAAAAGAATTGGAAAAAGAAAGAAGTAGAGAAAAAAAAGAAGTGCACGAAAAAAAAGTGACGGAACGTTAATAATTTTGTTTAGTATTATATTTATTTTTGGTTTGTTACACTCACGTTTATTGAAGTTGTTTGGTACGTTTTGAATTTCTCAAGGCCACAAGCCTAACTTGATTTTGCTTTCTTTTAGTTTCTTTTGAACTATAAATATTGAAAAGAGAGGTAAAAGGCAGTGTGGTAAGATCAATCGAGGGAACTAAAGGTTTTGCAAGATACAATTTACCAAGACACATTCTAGAATATTCAAGTGGTGAAATGTCAAGAAGGCCCTTTTGATAAGTAGTTTTGCTTATTTGATAGCTTATCGTGATAGTGTTTCTTACTTATCTAGATGGTTGGTTTTCCTTATATTTTCGTCTATAAATAGTGGCCAAAGTCTCATTTGTAAAGATCCTTCATTTGAGTAATATTGTGAGTTTTAGCTCTTGTATTCAGACTCTCTAATATCAGTCTCTAAGCTCATAAAAACTTCTTCGATCTTCTTGGCTCATCCTCTTGTCATTGAGCCTTCACGTATTTTCATGACATCTTTGGAATGGCTTGAGATCCTGCATCATTGTCTCCTCCTTGAAAAGGATTCATCCATGAATCATCACCTAAATCAAAAGGAGACAAGTCAGAAACATTGAATGTTGAACTAACTTGATACTCATCAGGGAGATCTAGCTTGTAGGCAATGTCGTTGATCCTTTCAAGCACCTAAAATGGTCCATCTCCTCTAGGTTGCAAATTGGATATTCGCTTAGCAGGAAATCTATCTTTTCTCAAGTGCAGCCATACCCAATCTCCAGCTTCAAATACTATCTTTTTTCTTGCCCTTGTTTGCTTACTTTATGTATTATTCAGTCCTTCTCTCAACATTGAGTCTTACCTTTTCGTGCAATTGCTTCACAAACTCTGCCTCCCGCTTACCATCGAAACCGGATTGTTCTTCAAGGGAAGTGGAACAAGGTCAAGAGGACTCAATGGATTGAATCCGTAAACAACTTCAAAAGGAGAAAAGTTAGTGGCAGAATGAACACTCCTGTTTTAAGCAAACTCTGCAAAAGACAAACAACTCCCTAAAGTTCTCAAGTTCTTTGGAATAATCACTCGAAGTAATTGGTACAAGGTTCGATTAACCACTTCCATTTTCCCATCGGTTTGAGGGTGACTCATAAACTTGACATCCCTATCACTTACAATGGTTCGTGGTACACCATGCAAACGAACAATCTCTTTGAAAAACAAGTCTGCAACATGTGAAGCATCATCAGTCTTCTTACATGCAATGAAGTGTGCCATCTTAGAGAATCGATTAACCACCACAAACACAAACTCATGACCATTCTTTGTTCTAGGAAACCCGATCACAAATTCCATGGAGATGTCAACCCATGGTTGCTGAGTAATTGGCAGTGGCATATACAACCCATAAGGCTTGGATTTTGATTTGGCCTGTTTACATGTCACACATCTTTCACGAATCTTCATAACATATTCTCTCATCTTAGGCCAATAGAAATGTTCCTTTAAAATATCCAACGTCTTTTGGACACCAAAATGGCCCATCAACCCTCCACCATGAGCCTCAAGTACAAATAGCTCCCGGATAGAACACTTTCGAATGCATAACTTGTTTTCCTTAAACAAATAATCATCATGCATATAAAACTTATCAACTGAAGCATGATCACAAGCAACATATTAGGAAGAAAAATGAGAATCATCTTTGTACATTTCTTTAAGTGATCCAAACCCAAGCAAATTAGAACTCAATGTGGTGATAACACTATGACGTCTAGACAATGCATCAGCCACAATGTTTTCTTTACCCTTTTTGTATTTGATCACATAAGCAAATGACTCAATGAAATCAACCCACTTGATATGCCTCCTACTCAAATTAGCTTGCCCCTTAAGGTACTTAAGAGACTCATGATCTGTATGAACCACAAATCCCTTAGGCCTTAAGTAATGCTGCCATGTTTGCAAAGATCAAACAAATCCATAAAGCTCTTTTTCATAAGTGGAATAATTGAATTGTACCCCCTTGAATTTTTCACTAAAATATGCAATTGGTAGACCTTCTTGAATCAAAACAACCTCAATACCCACCCAGGATGCATCACACTTAAGTTCAAACATTTTATTGAAATTAGGCAATGTAAGAATAGGAGTAGATGTCAACCATTCTTTCAACAAATTGAAAGCAGCTTCGTGCTTTTCTCCCCAATGAAAACTAACCTCCTTCTTCACACGTTCATTAAGTGGGACGACTATGGTATAGAAGTCAAAACAAACGTTCGATAGAAACTTGCAAGCCCATGGAAGCTTCTAACCTTAAACATCGTTGTTGGAGTTAGTCATTCTTTGATTGCCTTGACCTTCTCTTCATCCACCTTAATTCCTTGGCCATTTACAACAAAACCATGAAGAATAACCTTATCCATGCCAAATGTACACTTCTTTAAGTTAGCAAATAATGACTCTTTTCTTAAAGTTTTTAAAACAAGACACAAATGTCCAAGTGAACATCAACATTAATGCAATAAATATAAATTTGGATGTCATCAAAATAGACCATAACCAACCACTCGTACAACATGATAACTTACCATTATACTCTCGTAAAACATGCATGGATGTACTCGGAGCATTAATTAGTCCAATGGGCATAACCAACCACTCGTACAAACAAAACTTTGTTTTAAAAGCTGTTTTCCATTCATCACCATCGTTAATTCGAATTTGATGATAGCCACTTCAAAATCAATTTTTGAGAAGATCCAACATATCATCTAACCTTGGAATAGGGTAGCGATACTTTACCGTTATTTTGTTGATGGCTCTACAGTCCATACACATTCTCCATTCACCTGACTTCTTGGATACCAAAATGACCGGTACATCACATGGATTCATGGATTCCTGAATTCTCCCTCTTGAAAGCAAATCCTCCACTTGCATTTGAATTTCTCGTGTCTCCTCGGGATTAGCTCTATAAGCTGGACGGTTTAGTAGTGCAGCCCCTGGAATGAAATCAATGCGATGCTCGATCTCTCGTAAAGGTGGTAAACCACTTGGTTCTTCCTTTGGGAAGACATCTTCATACTCCTACAAAAGATTCAAAACAAAACTTGGTGGATTGTTGGTTAGTTTTCCAGAATATGTACAAGCTTCCTTGAACACCAACACTATCACTCTCTTTTTTTCATCAATCGCTCTCTCTTAACTTCACTCATTTTTGCAAACAAAATCTTCTTGACATACTCTTTTTTATCATTTTCATTTGTCTCCCTTTTCTCTCCCTCAACACTCTTTTCTTTTTTCGTTTTATTTTTACCGCTCATTTTTTGTTTGCACTCGTTAATTTTCCTCTCATCCTCCCAAGCTCGCCTTGATGTGACCATTTTCATCTAGTCCTCATGCACTTGCTGTGGGGTTAGCGAGACAAGAACTACTTTCTTTTCATGTTCTTTAAGTATATATTGATTAAGAAAGCCATCATAGATAGCTAACCTGTCAAATTGCCAAGGTCTACCAAGAAGTATATGACTTACTTGCATTGGAACCACATCACACATCACTTCATCTCTGTACTTACCGATGGAAAATGTGATCAAGACCTGTTTAGTCAATTTCACTTCGTCACATTCATTCAGCCATTGAAGCTGATATGGGTGTGGATGCTTCAAGGTGCACAAATTCAACTTCTCAATTACCTCGTTACTCACAACATTAGTACAACTCCCACCATCAGTGTAACATTCGGCATTAAACCAGGTTAGCAACAATGACCTAATCTACATTTAATAGCCAATTATAACCTAATCAGTGGTCATTAGAAATTAATCAAGTGATTAACAAGGTTTATTAGAAAATTCAACTCAATTAGAATCAAATTCATCGGTGCGATGAATCGGGAAATCAATTAATCCGATCAATTTACGATATGAGGGATTAATTCAACTAAGTACATAATTAAATTATGATTAGTGACACTAATCAATCACTAATACAATTACTTAACATTAATTATGCAAGACTAAAACAATTCATTAAAACAATGCACCCAAAAGTATTTATGAAATTACAAGAAAAGGGAAATACAAGAATACATTTCTAAATACATTTATACAATATATATATATATATATATATATATATATATATATAAATACACCCTATAAGGCATGTGTTTATTAGATTTTGACTTCACATATTTTAATATTATTTTAAACACAATCATTTTGTTTAAAAGTGCACACAACCTCCTACTTTCCATGCCTTTCATCATTTGAAAGACCAAACACTTTGCCTATAAATAAGGCCTCATTTCGCACTTCGTTTCCACACTTCAAACATCAAAAATCTCTACTTTTCTCCTCTAAAAACCGGATCTATACACACACACACATCAAAAATCTTTTTATTCAAGTGTTCATCAAGAAATTCAAGTGTTTTTGGTGCATATCTTGCAAGGATTTCAACTTCTACTCAAAATCATATTCTAAATACTTCAAAGTAAGTAAATACTAACTTATTTCATCTTATATTTATGTTTATATAAGTCTTGCATAATATATATAATCACCAACAACAACAAGTTTCATAAAAACTAAAGTTTATAAATTTCTAGTTTTGTTTTTAAGTTGTTTCTTTAAATGTGTTTATGAACATATGAACACATCATAAAAGTGTTAACATTATGAAAACAAGTGATATATAGGTGTTTTATAACTTTTATAACTTTTATACAAGTAGTGTTTGAATAAACAACAAGAATCATAAGTTGTTTCAAGTTTATAAACTGCGGATTTTCGGCAGAAAATTTATATCGATTTTGAAAAATCATAACTAATTCATAACTTAACGAAATGAGTTGATTCTTGTCTCAAACGTTAGATCTATGTCTTAACTATAGATCTGGAAGTTTTCATAATTTATTTTGGAGTTTAAGACCTCCAGAAATTATTTGGGAAACCGAAAGTTTGACAGCTCAATAATGGCCAACATAGGGTTTTTAACAAGCTTTTTCACCAACCTAAACATATTGAAAAATGGCCGTTCTTGATTCTAAAAATCCTTTGTATATAGTAGTTTAATATCCTAGAAAACCAAAGCCTAAAACGTTTTGGAGCTTGGTCAAAATGAGACTCAAAGTAGGCCGAAAAACCTCCGAAAAAGCTGGAAAAATATATATATATATATAAACTTGACGTTTTAAGCGGGTTTTATTTATAAACTTGTAATGTTGTATGATTTAAGACATAAAAATCTATATATATATATATATATATATATATATATATATATATATATATATATATATATATATATATATATATATGTATATATATATTAGAGATATTAAGTCCTTATTATCATTTAGGACTCGATTAATCTCGCTCGGTGCATCATCCATCCATTTACGCTAAAAAGCATTTTACGCTCGTTTTTGCCATCAAATGCTCGGTGAGTCTTCATAGCCCCTATTTTCACTATCTTTTGGGGTGGAAATACATGCACTGTTTTCATATGGACATCAAAACTGTTTATTTCTTATATGTATTACATGTTTGGATCCATCAGCCCTCAAATCATGAACCGTTAATTGCATTTATTTGCAAGCGCGAATATATTGTGGATAGATCTATTGGGAGTCATGTCCCCAATTCGGGTTAGTTCGGGTCGGCTAACAGCGTGTGCATATAAATTCAACACACGGTATTACAGTCGGGGATACTGCACAGGGCAAACTCATTTTAATTAAGCTTCGGTTGCATGATGGTTTATGTAATACATACACGGAATTTATGATTTTGTAAATTCAACTAATCTGATAATGTTCATACAACTGGTCTTTTCGCGTAAACCTATGAGCTCACCAACAATTTGTTGACGTATTTTAGCATGTATTTTCAGGTGTTTGAGACATGCACATTTATAGAAAGTATTCCAAGGCTTCCGTTCATTTTGGAGTCGCATCGTTTTCAAACTCGGAGATTTACTTGCATCTTTCCGGATAAACTAAATTGTGAATTTAAATTTTAGTATTTTAAGAACTACTTACGCTGTATTTTGGTTATGTAAAACAATATTTATATTTGAAGTTAAATCAATGTATTTTTTAAAAACGTCCATATAGTGGTCGTTCGTTATGATTATGGTTACGCTTCCGCGACGTCACGCTTCGTTGCCAACCGGGGTAACGGGGTGTGACAATCAGTAATGAGACTGCATACTTTACCTTACACTTAACATCGCGTATGAAGGATATTTTCTTATCGTTGTGTGTCTTCCACCTTTCTTGTATGTTTAAAACTTTCTTGACCACCAAAAGCTCTCCACTTTCTTCCTCAGTTTGCTCCAAGTCCGCATCAACATCCAAAACATCCTCCTTATCATTTTCAGACACTATTTCACCACTTTCATGAAGAATCATAACTTTTTTGTTTGATCTTTGTGAAGCAATGTGCCCCACACCTAGACAACAAAAACATTTAATTTCAATAGTTCTTGTAGGGGTAGAAATGATTCCTTTGCCTTTGCCCATTTCTTGACCTTTTATGGCGTCATCTTGGCCGTATGTACCATCTCTTTTAGGTCTATACAATATTGCAACTCCACGACATTAATGATATCTTGATTCAAGCCACTCAAGAATCTTGTCATTGTTGCTTCCCTATCTTGTTCAATATTTGCCCTAATCGTTGCAATACAAGCCTCGAAAATAGTGAGAGGGAAGAAACCTTTTACGCATAACCGCCTTCATTTCAACCCATGTAGAAATAGGTCTTTCTCCATTTCTTTTTCGGTTGGTGACAAATTGATCCCACCATACTATAGCGTAATCTATGAATTCAATTGTTGCTACTTTCACCTTTTGATCCTCGCGATAATTATTACATTCAAAAATCAGCTCAACCTTTTTTTCCAAGTCCAAATACGCTTCAAGATCACTCTTTCCTTGAAATTGTGGAATTCTCATCTTAAAGTTGTTGAGTCCTCTATTAGCACCATCGTTTCATCTAGGCCTCCTTCTTTCAGATCCTCTATCCCATTCATCACTTCTAGTGTCATCTTCATGATTTACATCAGAACTCACTCAAGAGACGTTCACTCAACGCTCGTGTTTCACACAAAAATAATCAGATTTTACCCTCACGTGTTCTCACAACTTAATGCCTTTTACCTCTTGATTCCTTGTGGAGCTCAATTTGAAAAAGAACAAATCAAAACAGAGCAGAAGCTGAAAGTGATCAAGAAAAACCTCTAGAACTTAATTGGATACCAACGAATTTGTACTTTAAAAAAAGATGGGATGAACAGGAAGAGAGTAACAAAATACTATCTAACTAGAAGAAGATGGAACCAAAAGAAATGACAATGAAGATAATTTCTTGATTTTCAAGCTCACGTATTCACATAAACTTCTTTTTTTTGCTGCACTTTTTTTAAAAAAAATTTTGCTGCACATTTTGTTAATTTTTTTTTATTTTGTGCTTTGTTTTTGCTGAACAACGTGACTTTTTTTTATTTTTTAATATAACAAAAAGTAGAAAATGTCAAAAATAAGATGATGAGAAAGTAAGACAAACAAAATGACCAGAACAAAATGCAAAATTTTAATAATCGAACCTTTGTAGCTCTGATACCAAAACGTAACCTACAAGTTGAAATGTACTTGGAACCTTCGAATAGGCGTCAAAACACCTGATAATTCGAACTCCAACATGCCTAGAGCAAGTCCTTGACCCGTTAGTTATAAGAACTAAAAACCGAAGGAATACGAGAACACCACAAGAATGTGCTCACAATCTTGATAAGTTCTTGAACTATGAACTCTCCAACAAAGAACAAAGCTCACAAAGATGAGTATACCTCAAAAAGAACATATATATTTCTCAAGTGAATGATTTTAAAGTACATAGGAAGCCATCTATTTATAGGCTTGAAAAACCATCTGAAAACACACTTAATAAATTCAATGGATTAAAGAAGGGACTTTAATTTTTAATCCATGACTCTAGACATTTAGTCACCATTTGGTAGATAATTCTAGAAGCTTTAATCTAAAAAATGGATTAGGCATTTCTAGGCCTTTATTGGACTCAAATAAACTTCTAACGGACTACAAAATACATCCATTCTGCCACTTAGACTTAGTACTAGCCCATAGTATTCCAAAGACTCAAGAAAATACTACTTTTGGGCTTTTATGCTTCCATATTTCATCACTTAGGATCCAAAGGCTTCAAGTCTAGCATGCTTCATCACTTGCGGTTGAGCATCGTTTTAGCATTCAGACTCTCAGATTTCAGCAACTAAGCTCATAAAAACTTCCTTGATCTTATTGGCTCGTCCTCTTGTCATTGGGCCTTCACGTATTTCCATGACATCTTTGGAATGGCTTGATTATCCTCCATCAAACGTGTATCAATGATGACCATGGAGTCTACATGGTAGGGCATCAATATGGTGCCACGATTTACTACATGAATGGAGGTGCGGTTGGATCAAGCAGTCGTTCAATTAACCAATCATATGTTGGAGTAATTAATTACTGACACGATGATGACTTTAAGAACTCATTCAATCGTGACAGTTTGTCACCAAAGAGAGTCTGGTAGAGCGGCTAGGATGGATTCATGGGGATGATAATAGACATTGGAAAGCCATATTAACGATTGAAATCCTAGAATTTGATGGAGTTAGTCTGAATACAGAAAGGTTAATCGACTAGATGGCTATTGTAGAATTGTTTTTTCAATTGAATGAGGTGTATGAGATAATGAATGTGTAACATTGATGACCACTAGTCTACATGGTAGGGAATCAACATGGTTCCATGTATATGAATGAGAATTGGAGCGACAATTTACGACATGAATGAAGGAATAGAAAGACCAAGTAAGCGCTCCTTTAACCAATCAGATGAAGAATTTTATTAATCGTGGACATGATTGACTTTGAGAAGTCATTCAATCGTGACGGTTCATCACGAAAGAGAATTTGGTGGAGCGGCTAAGACGAAATTGTGGGGATGACAATAAGCATTGAAGGCGGGAGTGACAATTGAAATCTTAAAATTTGATGGAGTTAGTCTGAATCGAGAAATGAAAGTCGAATGGTTCAATTCAAAGAGATGCGTGATAACGAAAGTGTTTCATTGATGGCCACTAGTTTACATGGTAGGACATCAGCATGGTGTCATGTATAATAACGAGAATTGGAGCCACCTCATTACTACCATGATCTTTGCAATCAACTCCAAGGCATATGTTAAGGTTAAAGAAGTGTGGAGGCATACTACCCCGAGATGGAAATGGCCATGACAAGGGAAAATGTTGATGAAGATCCCGAAGCTACCATGGCAAGGCTTTTAGGAGGTCTTCGAAAAGAAATTGCTGATGTGGTAGAATTGCAACATTATATGGATTTAGAAGAGATGTTACATATGGCTGAAAAGGTTGAAAAGCAACGAAAAAGAAAAGGAAGTTCAAGTAAGTTTTCTTCCAACTCTTCGTCTTCCTCTTCTTGGAAAACAAATAGATGGGGGGAAAATGATGATCTCAAAAAGAAAAAGGATTTTCTAGAGTTTGAATTCCAAAAGTCTTTTTTATCAAAAGGTGACAAGAACACTCCTTCTTCTTATACTTCATGGTTGACATGCTTCAAATATTTGGGAAAAGGACATATAGCTCCACAATGTCCTAATTTCAAAACTATGATCATGCTTGATGATGGATGATTCTTGTTTGAGTCAAAGCGACGATGAAGATGATGGCAAGAATATTACACATTTAAGTTCCGACGATGAGAATGCGTTAAGGGCAATGGAAAGTGGTGAGGAACGTGAGGCTCTTGTTACATGAGGGATTTGAATGTTCAATCCAAGGAAAAGGATGATCAACAACTCCACAACATCCTTCAAGCATCCAAAGCCATACCTTTTGCAATTGCTTAATGACCATGAAGAAATAAAGGTAAATAAACAAGTGTTGTTGAAATCTTCCATTAGAAAGTATGAAGATGAGGTTTTGTGTGATGTAGTACCAATGACGGTGGGGCATGTTATTCTTGGACGTCCATGGGAGTATGACCGTAAAACAACTCATGATGGAAGTTCAAATAAGTACCAATTTGTTTTGAAAACTAGAAGTTTCACCCTTGTACCAATGAGTGAACAACTGAAAGAACAAATAAAAATGAGAGAAAAAAAGGAAAAAAGACGAGAGTTTGAAAAAAGCCAAAAGAGGTGGAAATAATAAAAGCGAAAAAGAATAAGAGAATGAAGTGTTGAGCAGAAAAAATAAGAGTGGAAAGGCACTTCGTTTGCAAGTGAGAGATGTAGATAGGGGTTTATCTTCTCACAAACTTCTTTGTTGTACTTTTGTACCAAGACCTTTGTTTATCTACTAACGATTCATGACACTTTTCCCTTGGAAATTGTTTCTGTTTTGAGTGATTTTAAAAATGTGTTGCCCGAAGATGTACCCGATGGATTGCAACTGATTCGCGGCATTGAAAATCAAATCGATTTGATGCCCGGTGCAACAATTTCGAATAGACCGGCATATAGAGCTAATCAGGAAGAATCAAAGGAGCTTTAAAAACAAGTTGGTGAGTTGCTAGAAAAATGTATTATTCGTGAGTCCTTTAGCCCTTGTGTCGTGCCAGTCATCTTAGTTCCAAAAAAAGATGGCACTTGGCATATGTGCATTGATTGTAGGGCTGTGAATACTATCAAGTATCGTCACCTCATTCCAAGATTAGATGACATGTTTGATGAGTTACATGGTGCTAAGATTTTCTCGAAAATTGATCTTAAATCTGGATATCACCAAATAAGAATCAAGGAAGGTGACGAATGGAAAACTGCTTTCAAAACAAAGTCTGGTCTTTATGAATGGTTAGTTATGCCTTTCAGTTTAACTAATTCACCAAGCACTTTTATGAGGGCTTTAAATCATGTTTTGAGACACTTCATTGGAAAGTTTGTTGTCGTGTATTTCGATGACATTTTGATTTGTAGTCGAAGCATACATGATCATGTCGAGCATCTTAAACTTGTTCTTGCTACCTTACATGTGCAAAATTTGTTTGCAAATTTAAAAAAGTGTACATTTTGTGTCAAATAAGTTGTTTTTCTTGGATATGTTGTTGGTGAAAAGTGTTAGTGTGTTGATGAATCAAAGTTGAAGGCTATTCTTGATTGGCATATTCCAAAGAATGTTTCAGAGGTAAGATCTTTTCATGGACTTGCTAGTTTATATCGAAGGTTTGTCAAAGATCTTTCTAGGTTGTAATCATCATATTTCAAATCGTATTGTGAGGTGTATTCCTTTCACTTGTAGTTCTCGTGATTGAAGTCATTTGGGTCTTGCAACACTAATTGTGCTTGCAATTCTCACTTGGCTACAATTGAGTATTCTTCCGCTTAGTTGTTGCGTCTCGTATAACTTCAATTACTTACTTCTGTTGTAATCGAAAGGTGTTGGTTTCTTGGAAGAAAGATCAAGAAGGACGACTGACAAAATTGCGACTCTTCTATGAAGAATTCATTTCACAAAATGGAGAAACGGATTAGATCAAGTGGTCGCTCCATCGACCAATTAAATTGTGAATTTGATTAATCATGAACATGATGATGACTTTGGGAACTCGTTCAATTGTAACGGTTCATCACCAAAATAGAGCGGCTATGTTGGAATTGTGGGGATGACAATAGGCATTAAAAGGCCGGATTTACGACTTTAATCGAAGAATTTGTTGTAGTTAGTCTAACTCTAGAAAGGATAATTAAATGGATGACTACTGTAAAAGAGGTTTTTCAATTCAAATAGGTGTGTGATAACGAACGTGTATCATTGATGGTCACCAGTTTACATGGTAGGGCATCATCATTGTGCTATGCATATGAATGAAAATTGAAACCATGATTCATGACACTATTGGAGAAACAAATAGATCAAGTGGTTTTTCAGTTAACCAATCAGATTGTTTATTTAATGTTTCGTGGACACGATAATAATAACTTTAAGAACTTGTCCAATGGTGACGGTTCGTCCTCAAAGAGAATATGGTAGAACGACTAAGATAGAATCATGGGGATGACAATAGACATTGGAAGGCCAAAATGACGATTGAAATCCTAGAATATAATGGAGATAGTATAAATCCAAATAGCTTAATCGAATGGAATACTACTACACAAGAAGTTTTTCAATTCAAAGAGGTGTGTAATAACAAATGTGTATTATGTATGGATGGCCATCAGTATACTTGGTAAGGAAGCAACCATTTATTTGAATGGGAATTGGAGCAGCGATTAACGACACTAATGGAGGAATAGATAGATCAAATGGTCGCTCCATTAACCAACCATATGGTGAATTTGATTAATAATGGACATGATGATGACTTTGAGAACTGGTTCAATGGTGACTGTTCAACACCGAATGGTAGAGCGGATATAACAAAATCGTGAGGGATGACAATAGATATTGGAAGGACGGATTAATGATTAAAATTCTAGAATGTGATGGAGTTAGTCTAAATCCTGAAATGACAATCGAATGGATGGCTACGGTAGAAGTGGTTTTTGAACTCAAAGAGGTGTGTGATAATGAACGTGTATCATTGATGGCCGCTTTCCTACATGGTAGGGCATCAGCGTGGTGCCATGTATAGGAATGAGAATTGGAGCCACGATTTACAACACGAATGAAGAAAAATATAGATTAATTGGTTGCTCCATTAACCAATCAGATGGTGAATTTGATTAATCATGGACATGATGATGACTTTGAGAACTCGGTCAATGTTGACGGTTCGTCACCGAAGAGAATCTAGTAGAACAGTTAAGACGAAATCTTAAGGATGACAATGGGCATTGGAAGGTCGGCTTTACGATTGATATCCTAAAGTTTGATTTGGTTAGTCTGAATCTAGAAAGTTTGGTCGAATTGATGGCTACTATACATGGTAGGATATCTGCATGGTGCCATGCATATGAATGGGAATTAGAGTCATCGATTTATGAGACGAATGGAGTAGAGATGGAAATGGGTGAGAAAAAACCCACAACCCCTGGATACCCGCCCGATATGGGTGGGTAAATCAGTATAAACACACCCGTGGACATGGGTATGGGTACAAAATCATACCCATTGGCGGGTGACGGGCGGGCACAGACATAATATTTTACCCACGGGTTTACCCGCCACCTGTATCCGTGAAACCCGTGACTTTCATCTGCGGATATACCCACGTGTATTTGGGTTTACTATCAACTTGTAATGTCATATTCGAAGTATTTTCATGTTTACTGGATGTATTCTCATTTAATAAAACATTGATATGTTGTTGTTTCATTGTTATAATGTTTTCGAAGTACTTTGAGTTTGAAAACATTGATAATAATTATGTTTGTATGTTTGTATGTTTGATATTATTATTATTTGGATGTGTTTTCAATATTTATATGTAATTTGGATGTGTTTGATTGCTAAAATATATTTCGTTGTGTAAGAAAGTGTTAATAATTGTTTTAAAAGGTGAAACCTGTGGGTTTACCCGTGCCCACGGGTATCCACGGGTGACGGGCATGGAAGATAATATCTATCTGTTGGCAGGTGGTGGGTTTAAAAATACCTGCAGGCATGGGTGACGGGTGATATGTGTCCGTGCCCACCGCCCGCGGGTGCCATCCATAGAATGGAGGAACAAATAGATTAAGGTGCCATTCAATTAAGCAATGAGATGGTAGATTTTATTAATCGTGGACTTGATGATGACTTTGAGATATCATTAAATAGTGACGTGTCGTCAACAAAGATAATATGGTAGAGCGGCTATGATGGAGTAGTGGGGATGAAAATGGGCATCGGAAGGCCAGATTGACGATTTAAATCCTTTGATGGAGTTTGTTTGAATCCAGAAAGGTTAATCGAATGGATGGCTGCTAAAGAAGAGGTTTTTCAATTAAAAGAGGTGTATGATAAGGAACGTATATCATTGATTGCTGACAGTCTACATGATAGGGCATCAACATGGTGCCATGTATATAATGAGAATTGGAGCCACGATTTACGACATGGATGGAGGCACAAACAGATCAGGTAATTTTCAATTAACCAATCGGATGGTGGATTTGATTAATTATTGACACGATGATGACCTTCAAACCTCGATCAATGGTGATGGTTCGTCGTCAAAGAGAGTCTGGTAGACAGTTACGACGAAATCATGGGGATGACGATAGACATTGAAAGGCCGGATTAACGATTAAAATCCTAGACTTTGAAGAAGTTAGTCTGAATGCAAGAAGGATAGTCAAATGGATGGCTACTGTTGAAAAGGTTTTTCAATTCAAAGATGTATGTGATCACGAACGTGTATCATTGATGGCCACTTGCCCACATGGTAGGTCATCAGAATGGTGTCATGTATAAATAAGATAGGAAGGGGAATTGGAGCAGCGATTTATGATACAAATGGACTAATTGATAAGGTTCAAAACCAGAAACATATGGTTTCTAAAAACCATAGAAACCGCCCAATATTCAATCCCCAAGATTAGTCCTTTCATTTTTCAGTTAACAATCAAAACACTGAACGAACAATCAACTAAAAGTGGGTTTAATTATCATATAAAACCGAATCATGGTCAATCTTAGTCCCAATAGATTAGACCATTCATTTTATAATTTTCGATTAAAACAAATCGATATAATCATTCAACGAAAGAAGCTGCTTATCAAATGATCTAATCAAAATATGAACTTTAATCAATCATAGGCTTCGAAAACCCCATCCATTGACGAACCCATCATCTCATAAAAAATGAGGCTTCTGTTTTTCATTTTTGATTCCCATTTTCAACTTTCGCATAATCCAATGCCAAGGATTCAAACTTTTGAGCTATATCAGACCTTTTATTAATACTTGATCATAGTCAAAATCATGGGCTTTAAAATAGTAGCTTGGCCGAAATCATTAATTGGTTAAAACCCTTTGACGGTTTATGATTTCGGATTCGGTTAAAGCGTTTATTCGATAGAATGTAAACTTTATTGAAATTTATTATAAGTGATAAGTAAGAACACAATAATAATCAGTTTAATATCACTTAAACCTGGCTCTGATACCATTGTTGGTTTATGGCATACTTTTCAAAACGATTTCGCGCAATGGAAGCTTAAAACTACTATAAACCATCATCGGTCTGTCTAACGATTATTAAACATGATAAACATTAAAGAAGACATACCTTATGGTAATATGATCAACAATGCTAAAAACACAAAGCCTTTAGATATACGAATGATGCCGATCATTCGTCGGTAAACTCGACTCAAGATATCGACTTGTGCGGTATCTGATTCTCGACCGGGTCACAAAAACGAGCACCTAAAGATCTAGGGGTGTGGTGGCCGAATTCTATGGCCAACGAACCCCCCTTGGCCTAATATAAATAGAGGGGGAGGAGGAGAGAGTTTGAAATATGGTTTTAACTCTCTTAAACCCTTTTGATCTCTTATCCTTAAGTGCATGCATTTTCCACTTTCCTTTTGATCGTATCAACTAAAGTATGCATATTTTATTTATCACTATTATCACTAAATAATAAGGTTATATATATATATTAGTTATTGTCTAATAATTATGATTGCACTTTGATTATCACTATTTGACAATGTAACCCCTTCATATCCGATATTACAATTAAGTCTATTTAATCGATTTATATAATTAATCATCTAATGAATTAATTAAACCTTAATAATGACATCTTATATCATTAATGATCGTTTAATACGCACACTTGTTCGTTCATACTCATCGGTGGGATCCTCCACCACCTATGACGTCAACTACTATGCTTGGGGATGTCATTTTGACATATAAACACTAAGGGTGTGTTTGGTTCCAAATATTTGAAGAACTCATTCAGGATTTGCATTTCAAAATAGTTACGTATCACGTTTGGATGAAAAAATAGGGAGAAATCATCTATACCAAGGTTATTGCCTTGTTTATAGGCAACGGGTCGCGGTCCTATCCATTTCTCATAATAACATTGTCACACCCTGCTACCCCGGTTGGCAGCGAGGCATGACGAGTGCGGAAGCGTAACCATAATCATAATGAACGACCACTATATGGACGTTTTTAAAATACATCATTGAAACTTGAAAATATAGCAATGTTTTACATAGACTGATATGAGTAAAGGAGTTCGCAAAATACAGAGATTTAATTACATAATTAAAATATTCAAAATAATGCAGCTAAATCTCCGTTAATTTGAATATGCATGCGACTCCATGGATGCGGAAGCTTGAAAGTAAAATACGTCCGAGGCATACTTGCCTTAATTACCTGAAAATACACGCTAAAATACGTCAATAAAAATTGTTGGTGAACTCATAGGTTTACGCGAAAAGACCAGTTGTATGGACATTATCAGATGAGTTGAATTTATAAAATCATAAATTCCGTGTATGTATTACATAAACCATCATGCAACCGAAGCTTAATTAAAATGAGTTTGCCCTGTGCAGTATTCCCATACATAATACCGTGTGTTGAATATATATGCACTCGCTGTTAGCCGACCCGAACTAACCCGAATGGGGGACATGACTCCCGATAGATCTATCCACAATATATTCGCGCTTACAAATAAATGCAATTAACGGTTCATGATATAAGGGCTAATGGAACCACATGTAATACATATAAGAAATATACAGTTTTGATGTCCATATGAAAACAGTGCATGTATTTCCACCCCAATAGATAGTGAAAATAGGGGCTATGAAGACTCACCGGAATTGCGATGGCAAAATATGCGCAAATATGCAAATGTGCGTTGTTTGATGGGTGATGAAACCGGAGGTGTTTAACCGAGTCCTAAATGATAATAAGGACTTAATATCACTAATTTATGATAATAGGTATATTTATAGATATTATGTCTTAAATCACCCAACATTACAAGTTTATAAATAAGATTTGCTTAAAACGTCAAGTTTATATATATATAATTTTCCAGCTTTTTCGGAGGTTTTTCGGCCTACTTTGAGGCTGTTTTTGACCAAGCTCCAAAATGTTTTAGACTTTGGTTTTCTAGGATATTAAACTACTATATACAAAGGATTTTTAGAATCAAGAACGGCCATTTTTCGAGTTGTTTAGGTTGGTGAAAGAGCTCGTTAAAAACGCTCTGTTGGCCATTTTTGAGCTGTCAAACTTTCGGTTTCCCAAATAATTTCTGGAGGTCTTAAACTTCAAAATAAATTATGAACAATTACATATCTATAGTTAAGACATAGATCTAACTTTTGAGACAAGAATCAACTCATTTCGTTGAGTTATGAATTAGTTATGATTTTTCAAAGTCGATATAAATTTTCTGCCAAAAATCCGTAGTTTATAAACTTAAAGCATCTTATAATTCTTGTTGTTTATTCAAAGACTACTTGTATAAAAGTTATATAACACATATATAACACATGTTTTCATAATATTAACATGTTTATAATGTGTTCATATATTCATATGCACATTTAAAGAAACAACTTAAAAATAAAAACTAGAAACTTATAAACTTGAGTTTTTATGTAACTTGTTGGTGTTGGTGATTATATATATTATGCAAGACTTATATAAACATAATTATAAGATGAAATAAGTTAGTATTTACTTACTTTGATGTATTTGGAAGATGATTTTGAGTAGAAATTGAAATTCTTGCAAGGTATGCACCAAAACTCTTGAAGAACACCAAGAACACTTGAAAAACACTTGAATGAAGAATTTTTGTGGTGTGTGTGTATGTTGGCCTGATTTTAGGAGAGAAATGAGAGGTTTTTGGTGTGCTTAAAATGAATGAAAGACTTCTCTATTTATAGAGGAAATTTGGTCTTTCAAATGATGAAAGGCATGGGAGACAAAAGTTGAGTGCACTTTTTAACAAAATGATGGTGTTTAAAGTAATATTATTTAATTAAAAGTCAACTTCTAATTTGGCACATGTCTATGGCCTTAAGGCCGGCCATATACATGATATATACATGTATTTATATTTTTTTTTGTATAAATGTATTTAGAAATGTATTCTTGTATTTTCCTTTTTTTTGAAATTTTATAAATACTTATGGATGAATTGTTTTAATGAATTCTTTTAGTCTTGCATAATTAATGTTAAGTAGTTGTATTAGTGTATGATTAGTGTCACTAATCATAATTTAATTTATATACTTAGTTGAATTAATCCCTCATATCGTAAATCGATCGGATTAATTGATTTCCCGATTCATCGCACCGATGAATTTGATTCAAATTGAGTTGAATTTTCTAATAAACCTTGTTAATCACTTGATTAATTTCTAATGACCACTGATTAGGCTATAATTGGCTATTAAATACAGATTAGGGCATCATTGCTAACCTGGTTTAGTGCCAGATGTTACAAACATCCAATAGAACGATCGGGCAACTCGTGATTAATCTCATACATCGGGTGAGATCACATCATTTGGTATCAAAGGCACTTCAATTGGTTTCTTTTCTATCATACTTTATTTTTTTCCGTATCATTTTTTTTGTTTCTTCTTGTTCTTACCTTGGATTTCAAGTATTAGTAGTGGATCTCGTCACAAGTTGACTTGATTACTATTATCAAGAAATAAAGAATCTGGGATTTTAGTAAGTTATATATTTGGGTTCTTTGTATTAAGTCGTGTAATTTTGTTCCTAAAAAAAGAAAAAAAAAAGTGAAAAGAAAAGAAATGTATAAAAAAAGCTATCAAAGTAAATAAAAAAAAGTAGAGAAAAAAAAAAGAAGTGAAAAAAATTTGAAGGAACGTTAACAATTTTGTTTAGTATTATATTTCATTTTGGGTTTGTTACACTTGTTTATTGAAGTTGTTTGGTACGTTTTGAATTCCTCAATGCCACAAGCCTAACTTGATTTTGCTTTCTTTTAGTTTGTTTTGAACTTTAAGAATTAAAAAGAGAGGTAAAAGGCAGTGTGGTAAGATCAATCGAGGGAAAAAGCCTTTGTTGCATACACGAGTGTTGAGTGCTTAATCAACTTGAGAGAAACACGTAAGGGAGAGCAGAGAGGTCATAATATTTTTATTATCTATTTTTTTTTTTTGCAGATATATAAGATGACGGATGACCAATTCCTTTCAAATCTTCAAGTTCAAGCTCTCATGGATGAAATGCGACAATTAATGAGAGACGAGTTCACGCAAGTTCATGAAAGAATGGACCAATTGGAGGCACAAATACCACGTGAACGAACACCATCACAAGTTTCTTATGAAAATCATGATTACGGTTTTAGAGGTGATGAATGGGATGAGGAATTTCAAAGAAGACCACCTAGACGAAGGCAACATGGAGACCACAACTTGAGTTCAATAAAGATGAAATTTCCATCTTTTCAAGGAAAGTCGGATCCGGAAGCTTACATCGATTGGGAGACTAAGATGGAAGTCATCCTTGATTGCCATGAATACTCCAACCAGAAGAAGGTAAAACTCGCCGTTGTTGAATTTAATGATTATGCACTAACATGGTGGGATTAATTGTGATTAGTAGACGAAGAAATGAAGAGAGACCCATCGATACTTGGGAAGAAATGAAGATGGTCATGAGGCGACGTTTTGTACCAAGTTATTACTACCGTGACCTTCACAAACAAACTTCAAAGTCTAAAGCAAGGAAGTAAGTCTGTTGATGATTACTTCAAAGAAATGGAGGTTATTATGATCAGGGCGAATATTCAAGAGGATACAAAAGCTACCATGGCAAGGTTCTTAAATGGTCTCAATTATGAAATTCGAGATCGTGTTGAGATGCACCATTATGTTAAGATCGAGGACATGGTTCATATGGCAGTGAAGATTGAAAAGCAACTCAAGAGAGGGGGTGGGTCAAGAATGAATGCTTGGAAAGCAAGTAGCTCCAAAAGGCCCAAAAATTCAAACTCTTCTAATCCCAAATCTAGAACAAAAAAACACTTCAAAGGAGAAAACTAGTTCTGAAGTTCCTAAGACTCGTGATATAAAATGTTTTAAGTGCCTTGGCAGGCGTCATGTTGCAAGTTAATGTCCAAACAAGCTTGCAATGGTGATTAGAGAATATGGAGAAACCGAAACAGATGCTTCTGAATCCCCACACGAAGACACGGATTGGGAAGAAGAGCTAGCAGTTGAAGGAGAATTGTTGGTGACAAGACGAGCCTCAAGCACCCATTTTAAGGAAAAAGATGATGCACAAAGGGAGAACATCTTTCACACTCGGTGTTATGTTCAAGGCAAGGTATGTAGTGTTATAACTGATGGTGGGAGTTGTACTAATGTGGCTAGTGTTTCCATGGTTGAAAAGCTAAAATTACCAACAATGAAGCATCAAAAGCCATATAAACTCCAATGGCTTAATGATAGAGGTGAGGTGCAAGTTACGAAGTAGGTTTTGGTGTCGTTTCGTATCGATAAGTATGAAGATGAAGTCCTATGTGATGTTGTACCTATGCAAGCTAGCCATTTGTTACTTGGTAGGCCATGGCAAAATGATCGGCACATAAAACACAATGGCTTCACCAACAAGTACACCCTTGTTCACAAAGCCAAGTCCATAACTTTTGTGCCAATGCCACCCAGTCAAGTTTTTGAGGATCAAATCTGACTTCAAAAGGATGCGAAGAACATAGACGGTGAGTCCAAGGAAAGCAATGAACACAAGAAGCGTTTAAACGAAAAACGAAAAGATAAGAAAACTTTGGTGGGTGAAAAGGAGAGTCAATATAGTGCACTTGCAAAAAGGAGTGAAATAAAAGAAGCCTTGAATTCGGAGATGTCTTTCGTGCTTCTTTTAATTAAAGAGGCTCAATTAAGCCTAAGTATGGTCGGTACTCTTCCGAGCAATATTAAATCTCTTTTGCAGGAATTTGAAGACTTGTTTCCCGAGGAGGTTCGCAATGGATTGCCACCAATTCGCGAGATTGAACACCAAACTGACTTTGTTCCCGAGGCTTCCATTCCAAACAAGCCGGCGTATAGAACAAATCCAGAGGAAACCAAGGAGTTGCAAAGGCAAGTTGAGGAATTACTTAAGAAAGGATGGATTCGAGAAAGCATGAGCCCTTGCGCTGTTCCAGTTTTGCTTGTACCAAAAAAGGATGGGTCGTGGGAGGATGTGCATAGACTGTTGTGCTATCAATAATGTCACGGTAAAGTATCGCCATCCAATCCCTCGACTAGATGATATGCTTGATGAATTGCATGGTTCAAAGTTGTTTTCAAAGATTGATTTTAAAGAGCGGATATCACCAAATTCGTATGAAAAATGGTGATGAATGGAAAACAGCTTTCAAAACAAAACATGGTTTATATGAATGGCTAGTTATGCCTTTTGGCTTAACTAATGCTCCTAGTACATTCATGAAATTAATGAACCATGTTTTGCGTGATTTCATTGGCAAGTTTGCAATTGTTTACTTTGATGATATTTTGATTTATTCCAAGAGTTTGAATGATCATCTTGAGCATTTAACGTGTGTTTTGAGTGTATATAAAGCTTTATGCAAAGTTCAAGAATTGTACTTTTTGTACCGACCACATTGTTTTTCTTGGATATGTGGTGAGTTCCCACGGAATTTAAATTGATGAAGGGAAGGTGAAGGCCATTCAAGATTGGCCGACTCCAAAGAGTGTTGGTGATGTGCGAAGTTTCCATGGTCTTGCAAGTTTTTATCGTCGATTAGTGAAGAAAGTTGGTTTTCAATGGGGCGAAGATCAAGAGCAAGCTTTTGAAAAACTCAAGTTTCAACTAACTCATGCTCCCTTGCTTTCTTTGCCAAATTTTGATAAAACATTTGAAATTGAGTGTGATGCGCGTAGGTGTTGGAATTGGTGCGGTTTTAATGCAAGAAGGGAAACCATTGGCATATTTTAGTGAAAAGTTGAGCGGCGCAACTTTGAATTATCCCACTTATGACAAAGAGATGTATGCCTTGGTTCGTGCACTGAAAACTTGGCAACAATACTTGTGGACCAAAGAGTTTGTAATTCATTCCGATCATGAGTCCTTGAAGTTTCTAAAGGGGCAACAAAAGTTGAATAAAAGACATGCTAGGTGGATGGAGTTTCTTGAGACATTTCCTTATGTCATCCGATTCAAGAAAGGTAAGGAAAATATTGTAGATGATGCACTTTCACGGAGGTACTCTCTACTCTCTTCTCTAGACTCTAAAATTCTTGATTTCGAACAAATCAAAGAGTTATATCATAAGGATGTGGATTTTGGAATGAATTTTCAAGCATGTGAAAGAAGCTCTTTTGACAATATTTTATACATGATGGGTTTTTGTTCAAAGAATCAAAGCTTTGCATTCCAAACACGTCTTTAGGTGAGCTTTTGGTTCGGGAGGCACATAGTGGAGGCCTTATGGGTCATTTTTGTGTGGGAAAAACTTTGAAAATTTTGCAAGCGCATTTCTTTTGGCCAAAATGAAAGTTAATGTTGGCAAAGTTTGTGAAAAGTGCATTGTTTGTAAACAAGCCAAATCAAAGGTTCAACCTCATGGGTTTGCCAAGAACAACGAGTGGCAAAGATTCAAGTTTTGTGGTTGTTGATAGATTTTCTAAGATGGCTCATTTCATTGCATGCCATCGAATCAATGATGCTTCAGATATTTCTAATTTGTTTACCAAAGAAGTGGTTAGATTGCATGGCATGCCAAAAACTATCGTGTCTGATCGGGACACCAAATTTTTAAGTTATTTTTGGAAAACTTTGTGGGGGAAATAGGGAACAAAGCTTTTGTTTTCTACGACTTGTCATCCTTAAATGGATAGACAAACTGAATTGTGAATCATACACTTGGTACTTTGTTGAGATCAATAGTTAGGAGAAATGTGAAAACTTGGGAGCAATGCTTACCCCATGTTGAGTTTGCATATATATAACCAAAATGTGTATTCCGCTACTATGTTTTCACCTTTCGAGATTGTGTATGGATTTAATCCATTAACTCCTATGGACTTAACTCCTTTGCTTGTGAATGATCATTTGAATTTAGATGGCAGGAAGAAGGCAGAATTTGTCAAGCAAATCCATGAGAAGGCAAAACGCAACATTGAAGAGCGCACTAATAAGTATGAACAACAAGTGAACAAGGGAAAAAGAAAGGTCACTTTTGAACAAGGAGATTAGGTGTGGCTTCATATGAGGAAGGAACGATTTCCAACAAAGAGGAAGTCGAAGTTGATGCCTAGAGGAGATGGACCATTTCAAGTGTTGCAAAAAGTCAATGACAATGCTTACAAACTTGATCTTCCTGATGAGTATAATGTTCATGATGTATTGAATGTGGCTGATTTAAGTCCTTTTGATGCAGGTGACCATTTGAGGACAAATCACTCTCAAGATGGTCAAGATGATGAAGATCCATTAAGGTGGTAGATCGGGCCTATCACAAGGTCTAAATCCAAGATATTCCGAGATGCTACTAATGGACTGATTAAATCTTGCCGCAATAATGCTCCTGTGTCTCTGCAAAATAACCAAGCAAGCTTCCTAGTTTTGCTACAAATTGAAGCCCAAGATTAGCCCTTGTTTTCATAGCCCAAGTTGTGGTTAATTACCCAAATGTAGCCCATGAATAAAGAATTTTGGCCAGCCCCACACTTAGCACATGCTTTCTTTGTCCATAACTCACACATTTCAAGCCCGATTTGAGTCAAGTAAAAGCCCAATGAAAGCTAAGCCTTTTCCCTATCTTTTCAAGAAGAATAAAGTCCAATAAAGGACCATTTGCCACGTCCAAGAAGCTACCCAAAAGAGTGTTCATGTTCAATGCGCTTGTCAATATTAATTACAAGGCAATTAGAAAGTCTTCTCTTCATTTCAAGGCATTTTGAAGGTCATGACCATTTACTTGGTGGATACTAAGGGTTTTGAAAGATACAATGAACCAAGGCACATTCTAGAAGATTCAAGAGGTGAAATGTCAAGAAGGTCCTATTGATAAGTAGTTTAGCTTATTTGATCGCTTATCGTGATAGCTTTTGTTACTTATCTAGATGGTTGGTTTTTCTTATATTTTCGTCTATAAATAGTGGCCAAAGTTCTCATTTGTAATCATGCTTCATTTGAGTAACATTGTGAGTTTTTAACTCTTCTTCCTTACGAACTTTTAGAACTTATCAAGTGTTGTAGCTTGTGGCCTTCAAAACTTTTGAATCAACATGTTAGGGTTGGTTGTGGCGTTTTCTTATACCAAGGTTCTTGTCTGTTTAAGGCAACGGGTTGCGGTTTCACCATCTATACCAAGGTTATTGCCTCGTTTATAGGCAATGGGTCGCGGTCCTATCCATTTCTCTTAATAACATCCAATAGAACGATCGGGCAACTCGTGATCAATCTCATATTCATCGGGTGAGATCACATCACTGTAGAAGAGGTTTTTCAATTCAAAGAGGCGTGTGATAAAAAATGTGTATCATTGATTGCCACCAGTCTACATGGTAAGTAGAGCCACGATTTACGACACGAATGGAAAAACATCTAGATCAAGTGGTCACTCCATCAACCAACCAGATGGGGAATTTGATTAATTGTGGAAATGAAGATGACTTTGAGAACTCGTTCAATGGTGACGGTTCATCACTGAAGAGAGTATGGTAATGCGGCAAAGACACACTCGTATAGATGACAATAGACATTAGAAGGCCGGATAGACGATTGAAATTCTAGAATTTGATGGAGTTAGTCTGACTGACTCCATCTAATGTAGGCCAAACGGGTGATGTGATCTCACCCGATGAATATGAGATTGATCACGAGTTGCCCGATCGTTCTATTGGATGCTATTATGGGAAATGGATAGAAGCGCGACCTGTTGCCTATAAACGAGGCAAGAACCTTGGTATAGATGGTGAAACCGCGGTGCATTGTCTATAAACAAGGCAAGAACCTTGGTGTAGATGGTGAAACTTTGACCTCTTGCATATATATAATGATGCAAGAACCTTGGTATAAGAAAACGCCACAACCAACCCCACCAAGATGATTGATAAGTTTTGAACGCCACAAGTATGGAAACTTGATAGGTTCTAGAAGTTCATAATGAACTAAAGAGCTAAAAGCTCACAATTTCACTCAAGTCAAGCATGATTACAAATGTTTGCATTGGCCTCTATTTATAGATAAAAAATATAAGGAAAACCAACCATCTATATAAGTAATTACACTACAACAACACAAGCCTATTGCAACCTTGGCAAAATGTTGCATTAGGCCTGCAAAAAGTTGCATTATGCCTAAAGCAACCTTTTAGCAAGAGTTGCATTATGTCCTCTTGCATTAGGTCTAAAGTAACCTTTTTGGTAGAATATGCAACCTTTTATGAAAGAGTTGCATGAATCATAGAAATCCAACATTTTTAAAATGCAACCTTTTTACAAGCAAATGCAACCTTTTTAACACTCAAATGCAACCTTTTTGCATCAAATGCGACATTTTTCAAACTCAAATCCAACCTTTTCACATTAAAATGCAACTATTTTTAAACTCAAATGCAACTTTTTTATGCTCAAATGCAACCTTTTGATGCTCAAATACAACCTTTTTTACATTCAAATGTAACTTTTTTTTATTTTTAAATGCAACATATATGAATTTAGTTACAAAAAGTACAACCTTTTAATACATGAATACAATTTATAAACGTCACCAATTCAAAACATGTCGATTACAATAATTAAACGGTATCAAAATCCTTCACCAATTACACAATAATCTCAAAACACAATATTCCATAAAATAATTGTTAATTACAATGACAAAATTGTATCTAAATCCTCTAAAAAAACACCAGTCTTCATGTATATATCAATATCCCAAACAAAGTTGCCTGTCACAAAAAAATAATAATAAGTAACTAACTCAAACCAAAATAATTAATTTGATGAAATAATTATACTTGTAAAGATCGTAACGACATCATACCTTGAACCAAACATAGACGATAACTCATGCTAGAAACTCACAAACTTGAAGAGGCAATTTTTCCATAAGCTTCTTGTAACAACCTGAACCTTAATTAGCATGTTTAGCGTTAATTAATAACTTTAATTGCATTATTAACATTGTGATTATTGGTTAAGGTTAATGAAACTCATAATTAAATTATGTACTGTTATTCATACAATTGTTAAGTAAAAGAAACTTCAAGCAAAGGATTTCTACAAGGATTTAAGGTAAACCTATCATCTAAATTGTTCTTGTGTGTGCAAATAAAGCTACGGCTTCCTGGGATTTTGTATGTGTCTTCATCTTCAAAAATTGGTCAACAATTTGTATTGCAAACCCAAAATAAAGTTCATGCATGTGTTTGTTATGTAATTAATTTCATTTATTATCAATTTGAAGGTTTGATTCCAATATTTAAAACAAAAAATAACCTGAGATTCAAAAGGATGTTCTGTCCCTACTATTTCTTTATGTTTTGGCGTGAAAAATGAGAGGCTAAGGTGGCCCTTTGGCCTTCGACCAGGTATTATATTCATGTGTGTGATTATATATACCATCTATATGCATAAATCGCCTTTAATCTACTTGTGTGGCTGCTGAAATTAAAGAAATACAGAAGCAAAAGTGCAGTGTTGCAAGGTATATATATATATATATATATATATATATATATATATATATATATATATATATATATATATATATATATATATATATATATATATATATATATATACAATTCTGTTTCTTGTTTGTGTCCGTAAACAAGGACAAGAAGGTCCATGACCTTCGGCCTTAACTTTAAGATCAAATGTGTATATTTATTGATCATTTAGGAGCATTAAATCGCCAATAACCCCTTGAATCTGCTGCTGGAAATTAAGTAAAAACAGAAAGTTTGTGCAGAAACTGAATACACAAGTGTGCATTGTTGTGTATATGTGTTTGTTTGTGAATGAGAATGGTAGATCTGAGACCCACAAGTGTGAGGATCTCGGATGGTTTAAACATTTCTTTAATTCAAGCAAAGTAGTAAAACATTCGTGTGTTTAATTGTAATTCTCGGACTCCACATAAAGAAAGAAAAGAACTACAATAGTAGCATTTTACCTGGTATCATGTGTGTGTGTGTGTTCTGTCATCTAAATCACAACAGCTTTTCCTTTTCTTTTGTTATAAAATTTCGGATGTGTGTGCTACAAAACCAGCTACCAAGTTTATATAAATCTCGGATATATGTGGGTATCATAGAGCAGCCCATTTTCTCTATTTGTGTGTGTACTGTCAACTGTGAAAACAGAACATATCAGTATATATACATTCATACACAAATAACTTAAGTACATGTGTGAGTGTGTATGCTAATGAGGTGTGCAGAAACTAAAAAATGCATACATGTGTGTGGGTGAATCGCTGAAAACAGTGATATAAAACAAATGGGGTACAGTAAACCAGTAACATATATCTCAAGCCACTATAACTTCCCAATTGTTTGTTAATCCATTTGAGCAGATGTCCAACAGTTTAAATGTCATAGACTGATGCAACTATTGAAAAACCAAAATCCAATACGCCTAAATTTAGGCCAATTTGAAAAATGAGTTACATTACCTCTATTTGCAGTGTCTTGTATGGTTTGATCAAGTTCTCAGATTTTTATCAAAATCTTAATAAATCAATGTACATGCTGATGATGAAAAATGATCCATTTGGTTCTCAAAAGCTGAACCAGCATGCTAAATGGAAAAGAGGGGAAAATGTGATGCATTAATAGCAGAAACAACACAAGTGAATTGGTATGTTGCATGGTACAAGCATCCAATAGCGTTGATTATAAAACAAACTTCAGATTCTAAAACAACATTTTATATGTAACAACAAATTTGACATCAAAACTAATATGAGATTATAGACCAAATTTAAAATTAACCTTGCATATTAACAATTTTTAGATTAAATAACAATATGTGACTAAAACAAAGAAAGATCCATAGCAAATCTGATATACATAAACAAGAAAGATCCATAACTAGATATATAAACCATATTACATCAAAGAGATGTTCATAACTACACACAATCTGAAAGATGAAAGAGAGATAGAGATAGAAAGAGGGGGATACCTTGAGAAATCAGAGGGTTTGGTCAATGTCGAAGAACAGAAGGACGAGGATCTGGAGATTGTCGAAGCTAAAAATGAGAGACGTTTGTCCTGGTCGACGCCGGAAAAAGGGCGAGGATTTGGAGATGGTCGATGGCGGAGAAGGTCGCGAGAGAGAGCCGACGCCGCTAAAGAGAAGGTCGAGAGGGAGAGAGAGAGACAGCCAAGAGAAGATCGACGGAAGAGAGAGCTCGAAGGGAGGTCGCCGGCGAGGGTTGGGGGAGGCGGGGAGCGACGGAGGGTGATTGAGGGTTTATAGAGAGAGATGCAATGGGTTTTAGTGTTTTACTTAATGGGGAAATGTCTGATTATTTTTAATCACATCAAGAATTCTTATAGGTTACTAAGTTAAAATTATTTAAAAAAAAAATTAATAACACTAATATATAAATAAAATAATTATAATATTAATGACGAAATTATTTATATTAATATTTAAATTAAATAGATTAACAATAAATAATTTAATCTAATGAAAATGGTGACAATGTAAAATAGTTATATATTTTATTTTAAAGAAAAAAAAAATTACAATCATATGCAACCTTTTAAAATAAAGGTTACTTTAAACCTATAACAAATGCAACCTTTATGATAAATGTTGCCATTTTCAATTAAATACGTAATCTTTTTAAGTTAAATGTTGCATTAGATCTTCTAATGCAACCTTGTCACACCCCGTTACCCCGGTTGGCAACGAACCGTGACGTCGCGGAAGCGTAACCATAATCATAATGAACGACCACTATATGGACGTTTTCAAAAATACATCGATATAACTTTAAAAGATAGAAATGTTTTACATAACCCGAAAATGATAAAGAATAGTTCGCAAGATACACAGATTTAAATACATAATTAAATTATCCAAAATAATGCAATTAAATCTCCGACGGTTTGAAATTGAGTGCGACTCCTTAAGTGCGGAAGCTTGAAAATACTACCGATGAGATGGACTTGCCTTAATTTCCTGAAAATACATGCTAAAATACGTCAACAAGAATTGTTTGTGAGCTCATAGGTTTACACGTAAATCTGACTTGTATGGACAACAATAATAGAGATTGAATTTATAAAATCATAAATTCCATGTTATGTATTACATATAAACCATCATGCAACCGAAGCTTAATTAAAATGAGTTTGCCCTGTGCAGTATCCCCGACTGTAATCCCGTGTGTTGAATATATATGCACTCGCTGTTAGCCGACCGAACTAACCCAAATGGGGGACATGACTCCCGATAGATCTATCCACAATATATTTGCGCTTACAAATAAATGCAATTAACGTTTCATGATATAAGGGCTGATGTAACCACATGTGTAATACATAATAGAAATGAAGATATTTTCGTGTCCATATAAAAACGAAGCATGTATTTCATCCCCAAAACATAACAGTGTGAAAATAGGGGATATGAGAACTCACCGAGATTGCGATGGCAAAAACGAGCGTAAAAAGCTTTTTAGCGTAAATGGATGGATGATGCGTCGAGTGAGTTTAATCGAGCCCTAAATGATAATAGAGACTTAATATCACTAATATATGATAATATATATATTTATAGAATTTTATGTCTTAAATCACCCAACATTACAAGTTTATAAATAAAACCCGCTTAAAACGTCAAGTTTATATATATATATATATATATATATATATATATATATATATATATATATATATATATATATATATATATATATATAGTTTTCCAGCTTTTTCGAAGGTTTTTTGGCCTACTTTGAGGCTGTTTTTGACCAAGCTCCAAAATGTTTTAGGCTTTGGTTTTCTAGGACATTAAACTACTATATACAAAGGATTTTTAGAATCAAGAATGGCCATTTTTCGAGATGTTTAGGTTGGTGAAAAAGCTCGTTAAAAACCCTATGTTGGCCATTTTTGAGCTGTCAAACTTTCGGTTTCCCAAATAATTTCTGGAAGTCTTAAACTCCAAAATAAATTACGAAAACTTCCAGATCTATAGTTAAGACATAGGTCTAACTTTTGAGACAAGAATCAACTTATTTCTTTAAGTTATGAATTAGTTATGATTTTTCAAATTCGATATAAATTTTCTGCCGAAAGTCCGCAGTTTATAAACTTGAAACAACTTATGATTCTTGTTGTTTATTCAAAGACTACTTGTATAAAAGTTATAAAACAAATATATATCACATGTTTTCATAATGTTAACATTTTTATAATGTGTTCATATATTCATAAACACATTTAAAGAAACAACTTAAAAATAAAAAAAAAACTAGAACTTATAAACTTGAGTTTTTATGAAACTTGTTGTTGTTGGTGATTATATATATTATGCAAGACTTATATAAACATAAATATAAGATGTAATAAGCTAGTATTTACTTACTTTGAGGTATTAGGAGTATACAAACTAGTAGAAGTTGAAATTCTTGAAAGATTGCTCCCAAAAACACTTGAAATATTGCAAGAACAAAAATTGCAAAATTTTTGCTTTGTGGAGGCCTCTTGGCCGGTTTCAAAGAGGAGAGAAAATAGAGTGTTTTTGGTTTTTGAATGTGTGAAATGAATGGAAATGAACCCTCTATTTATAGAGGAGAAAAAGTCTTGAAATGATGGTGGAAATGGAGGTTGAGTGTGAGATTTTGATGAAGTGAAAGAGTATGATGGTGTGAGGATTTGATGGTGATATGTTATGGAGGTTGTATTAAAATATTTGAAGGTCAACACCTATGTGTACCACCCCTAAGGGCCGGCCACACGGGGTATTTATGGGGTATTTTCTTTTTTTTTCGTATAAAAGTATTTAGAATGTATTCTTGTATTTTCCTTTTTATGTAATTTCATAAATACTTATGGATGCATTGTTTTAATGAATTGTTTTAGTCTTGCATAATTAATGTTAAGTAATTGTATTAGTGTATGATTAGTGTCACTAATCATAATTTAATTATGTACTTAGTCGAATTAATCCCTCATATCGTAAATTGATCGGATTAATTGATTTCTTGATTCATCGCACTGATAAATTTGATTCTAATTGAGTTGAATTTTCTAATAAACCTTGTTAATCACTTGATTAATTTCTAATGACCACTGATTAGGCTATAATTGACTATTAAATACAGATTAGGTCATTGTTGCTAACCTGGTTTAGTGCCGAATGTTACAAACCTTTATTTTTTTTTTAACTTGCTTTAGAATCAAATGCAACTAATTATATAAAAGTGGCTTTCAAAAGGTTGCAATAGGGTCATTTTGTATTAGTGTAACAAAAGCTATCAGGATAAGCTATCAAATAAGTAAAACTACTTATCGAAAGGGCCTTCTTGACATTTCACCACTTGAATCTTCTAGAATATTTCTTGGTTCATTGTGTCTTGCAAAACTGTTAGTATTCTCCCTGTAAATGGTCATGACCTTCAAAATGCCTAAAAATGAAGAGAAGACTTTCAAATTGCCATGTAATTAATCTTGACAAGTGCATTGAACATGGACACTCTTTTGGGCAGATTTTTGGACATGGAAAATGGTCCTTTATTGGGCTTTATTCTTCTTGAAAAGATAGGGAAAAGACTTAGCTTTCAATGGGCTTTTATTTGACTGAAATCGGGCTTGAAATGAGTGAGTTATGGACAAAACATGGGCTAAGTGAACCAAATGATATGATCCTAACTGTGGGCAAAGAAGATGTGGATCCATGTAAAGCTTTGCAAAATAATGCTCACGTTGCTTCGCAAAATAATCAACACAACTTGGGCTACAAACACTAAAACCAATCTTGATACATGATTTGGATTAAAATAATAAACATGTTTGATTATTTTGCAAAGCAACGTGAGCATTATTTTGCAAAGCTTTACATGGATCCACATCTTCTTTGCCCACCGTTAGGATCATATCAACAGGTCATCAGCATGGTGCTTTGAATATAAATGGGAGTTGGAGCCATGATTCATAACACAAATGGAGGAACAAATTGATCAATTGGTTTTTTCTTTTCAATTAATACAAAATCATGGGGATGACAATTGGCATTGGAAGGCCGTATTGATGACGAAATTCCTAGAATTTGATGGAGTTAGTCTAAATTCAGAAATGATAATCGAATGGATGACTACAGCATAAGTGGTTTTTTAATTCAAAGAGGTGTATCATAACGAACGTGTATTATTCATAGCCACCAGTCTACATGGTAAGGTATCGACATGGTGCCATGTATAGGAGTGGGAATTAGACCTACGATTTACTACACGAACAGAACACTTAGATGAAGTGCTCGCTCCATCACCAATCAGAAGGTAAATTTGATTAATAATGAGCATGATGATGAGTTTTAGAAATTGTTCAATGGTGATGGTTCGTCACCAAAGAGATTCTAGTAGAACGGCTAAGACGGAATTGTGAGGATGACAATAGGCATTGGAAGGCCGAATTTACTATTGAAATCCTAGAATTTGATGGAGTTAGTCTGAATCTAAAAAGTTTAGCCAAATTGGTGGCAAGTATAAAAGAGGTTTTGTTTTTAATTCAAACAAGTGTGTGATAACGAACATGTATCATTGATGGCCACCGGTCTACATGGAAGGGTATCAGCATGGAGCCTTGATTATGAATGGGAATTAGAGTCACGGATTTATGACACGAATGGAGTAACAGATATATTAAGAGGTCGTTATATTAACCAATCAAATGGTGGATTTAATTAATCAAGGACACGACGATGATTGATGACTTTGAGAACTCATTCAATGATGACGTTTCGTTAATGAAGAGAGTATGGTAGAGCAACTAAGATGGAATCACGGGGACGATAATAGGCATTGGAAGGTCGAATTGATGATTGAAATCCTAGATATTGATGGAGGTAATCTGAATCCAGAAAGGTTAATCAAACGCATAGCTACTGTGGAAGAGGTTTTTCAATTCAAAGAGGTGTATTATAAGGAATGTGTGTCATTTATGGCCACCAATCAAAATGATAGTACATCAACATGGTGCCATATATATGAGTGTGAACTAGAGCCACAATTTATGACATGAATTGAGATGTAGGTAGATCATATATTCATTCAATTTTCCAATCGGATGATGGATTTGATTAATTAATGACATGATGATGACTTTGAGAACTCGTTTAATGGTGATACTTTGTCACTAAAGAGAGTCTGGTAGAGCGGCGAAGGCGAAATTATGGGGATGACAATAGACATTGGAAGGCAGGATTGACGATTGAAATCCAAGAAATTGATGGAGTTAGTCTGAATTCAGGAAGGATAATTGATACATGCATGGATGAAGGCCTGAAAGCTGATGGGTTGTTGCTTAATATTGGGTTGAATGCTGGTTTGGGCTCAATGACCCATGGGGTGTACTTTGTTACTTTGGTGGATTAATGGGCCGAATTATTAAAAGTCGCATTGGTCAAAAGGTGGCTGAATTTGCGTGAGATTAATATGGGTTTTATTTAGTTTTATTGTAATCATTTTGTGTTAAAAGCCTTTTTTTATTGTAAATGATACGAAACATTGACCTGCAAGTTAAATATAACTTGGAACCTTCGTATATGATAGAATAAGCGTCAAACCACCTAATAATCGGAACCCCAACACGCCTAGATCAAGTCCTTGACCCGTTAGTTATAATAACTAAGAACCAAAGGAATACGAGAATGCCACAAGAATGTGCTCACAATCTTGATAAGTTCTTAAACTATGAACTCAACAAATTACAAAGCTCACAAAGATTAGTAAAACTTAAAAAGAAGATATATATTTCTCAAGTGAATGATTTGAAATTACATAGGAAGCCATCTATTTATAGGCTTCAAAAACCAACTCAAAAGACACTAATTAAATTCAATGGATTAAAGAAGGAACTTTAATCCATGAATCTAGACATTTTGTCATCACTTGGTAGATAATTCTATAACTTTTAAACTAAAAAACGGATTAGGAATTTCTAGGCCTTTATTGGACTCAATTAAACTTCTAATGGACTTCAAAATACGTTCATTCTACCACTTGGGCTTAGTACTAGCCAATAGTATTATAAAGAATCAAGAAAATGCTACTTTTGGGCTTTTATGCTTCCATATTTCATCACTTAGGATCTAAAGCTTCAGGTTTAGTAACATGCTTCATCAGTTGTGGTTGAGCATTGTCTTTACATTCAGTCTCTCGAATATCAGCAACTAAGCTCATAAAAACTTCTTTGATCTTCTTGGCTGGTCCTCTTGTCGTTGGGCCTTCACGTATTTCCATGATATTTTTGGAATGGGAATGGCTTGATGATCCTCCATCATTCTATCCCCCTTGAAAAGGATTCATCCACGAATCATCACCTACATCAAAAGGAGACAAGTGAGAAACATTGAATGTTGAACTAAATTGATACTCACATGGGAGATCTAGCTTGTAAGCATTATCGTTGATCCTTTCTAGCACTTGAAGTGGTCCATCTCCTCTAGGTTGCAATTTGGATCTTCTCTTGGCAAGAAATATGTCTTTTCTCAAGTGCAGCCATACCCAATCTCCAGCTTCAAAAACTATCTTTTTCCTACCCTTCTTTGCTTACTTTGTATATTGTTCAGTCCGTTTCTCAATATTGAGTCTTACCTTTTCTTGTAATTGCTTCACGAATTCTACCTTCCGCTTTCCATCTAGACTAGATCATTCTTCAACGGGAAGAGGAACAAGGTCAAGAGGACTCAAAGGATTGAATTCGTAAACAACTTCAAAAGGAGAAAGTTAGTGGCAGAATGAATACTCCTATTGTAAGCAAACTCTACAAAAGGCAAACACTCTATTATGTTTTCAAATTCTTTTGAATAATCACTCGAAGTATTTGGGACAAGGTTCGATTAACAACTTCCATTTTGCCCATCGGTTTGGGGGTGACTTGTGGTAGAAAACAGAAGTTTGGTACCCAACTTACTCCAAAGAACACGCCAGAAATGACTCAGAAACTTGACATCCCTATCACTTACTATGGTTCGCGGTGCAACATGCAAACGAATAATCTCCTTGAAAAACAAGTCTGCAACATGTGAAGTCATCAGTCTTCTTACACGTCTCATCTTAGGCGAATAGAAATGTTCTTTCAAAATATCCAATGTCTTTTGGACACTAAAATGGCCCATCAACCCTCCACCATGAGATTCACGTACAAATAGCTCATGGATAGACTTATTGTGGGGCTTTTGGAATTTGTAAGACTTATTGCTGGGCTTTTGGAATTTGTAACTACTCTACGAATTGTGTTTGCTAGGCCCATCAACCCTCCACCATGAGATTCACGTAAAATAGCTCCAGGATAAACTTATCGTGGGGCTTTTGGAAATTGTAAGACTTATTGTGGGGCTTTTGGAATTTGTAACCACTTTACGACTTGTGTTTGCTTGTTATAAGCTATTTTGTCTTCTGAATAAACATATACATGATCTGAATTTTTAAAGTGTTCCCTTGAATTATTGTTTTAATAATTTTGATTGTCATCTTTGGGAGGTTTTCCTGATTTTGGATTGATTAAAATCAATAGGTCTTGATTTGTAATCCGTTTGGCAAATTATAGGTCTAGTTTGTTAAACACGCCTATCCTAAACAACCAATAACTATTCTTTCCTGCCCATACACGAATCATTTGTGGTATCAGAGCATGAATTTCAAATCCGTTGGCAGCCATGAATTTCGATGATCCTGAGTTTCTTCAACGACTTTGCAACGTGCTAAGAGGCATTCAGGAAGAGGGACAACGACATATACGGGGACTGCCAAGAACGGAATAGTTTAAGGTGAATTAACTACATGAATTTGCTGGTGGTAGAGATCCAAAGAAGTACTTAAAGTGGGAGTGAAAGATTGACCGTATGTTTGATTTTAAAGAACTTGACGATGAGAAGAGGTGCAAATACGCAGTTCTGAAATTGAGTGGTGCTGCTTCCTTGTGGGTTTGAGTTAGTTTTAATTTTCTAAGTCCAATAAAATTTCATTTTAAGTGAAATTGTTATTTAGATTATATGAATATTGTGTGTTTATAAGGTAGAAAGGGATTAATAACTTGATGACTCATTTAATTAATTTAATAAAGTAGTTTAGATTTAAGAATTATTATTTGAGTTGAAATTTCACTAAATTGAAATAGGACTAATAGATAGAATTAAATATTCCATATGTAAAATACTTTAGTTGTTCTAATTAAGTTGGTGCAATTTCAATTAATACTTTTTATCATAGCTGGTGTTATAATTAAAGTTAAATTATTACTTTAATTTATAAAATTTCTTTATTAATTCAACAAAAATAAATCATTTTATGTAGAGAAGTACAGATTAATTATTAATGAAGGGGTTCTGTAAGCATTAACAATAAATCAAAATTTACCGACTTAATCCCTGAGATTTAATTAATAGAATTGATTTTAGTTACTTCTAGAATTAAGAATATTGATAAATATGCAATATACTTTTTTATCAGGACTCTAGTGATTTCAGTTGAGACGTGTGGCTCTCAGTAATATTTTCAGTTGATATCGAGTTGTCGCTGGCGAGTACGGATTTGCAGACACTGTGAGTAATTGATTTAATTTCGCAAATGATCATAAATGATATGCTTGCACTAGATATCTCTTTCCTTTCTATTGCCATGATTATTCTTTTACTACCATGCTTAGCCTTGAATGTTGGCATTTGTGAAGAGGTGCAAATACGCAGTTCTGAAATTCAGTGGTGGTGCTTCCTTGTGGATTGAAGTTTTTAAGGCCAAGAGGATACGGGAAGGCAAAGAAAAGATGTCATCTTGGGAATCTCTCAAAAGAAAGCTATAAAAGAGGTATGTTCCCATAAACCACCGAATTACCACGTATCGAAAAACATCCGAATAGAGGCAAGGCAAGATGAGTGAGGCCAAGTATATATATTAATGAATTTGTACAATTATCACTAATTGGTGATTTAGAAGAAGTGGAGGAGTAGAAAATGTCTTGATTCTTGCGTGGTCTAAATACGAGTATTGCAAATGTTGTTGATTTGTACCCATAAATTTTTTTACACTTTGTGGGTTGTGTATAAAGCTGGATAATCATGGGAAAGCAAAGTATGGGGGTTCGAATATGGATTCTAATAAGCCTAGATTTTGGTCTAAACCCGAAACTACTCCGCCTAGTCATGTGGGTGGAAGTAGCTCTTCGGCAGCTTCTAAAATCGTGAATCTAGTCAAGGAAACTAGCCTGTCCAAGACTCGTTGTTTCAAGTGTCAAGGGTTTGCACACTTCCAAAAATGCGTGTCCAAACAAAAGAATTTTGACTTTAAGAGAAGCCCTTGAATGTCATGAAGAGCTGATCGAAGAAGAGGAAAAGTTAGGTTACGACTTTGAGTTTGAAGAGAAAGAGGAGTCCGAAGAGGAGCAATGTTTTGAAGCACCAGCTTATGAAACGACTTTGGTTCTTCGAACATTACCAACTAAAGTTGTGCATTTTGATTCCGATCAAAGAGACCAGCTTTTTCACACCAAATGTCTCGTCAAAGATAAGTGGTGTAGCGTGATTATTGATGGGAGAAGTTGTGCTAATATTGCTTCTTGTGATGGTGTCCAAATTGGGGTTGCGCACTACTGCACTCCATTGGCTTGATGATGGCAATAAGGTGAAGGTGTCAAAGCAAATGCTGGCCGGATTGGATTAACTATGGGGTCATATAAAGATGAAGTACTTTGTGACATGGTTCCCATGGATGTTTGGCATGTGTTATTAGAACGTACTTGGCAATTTGATAAGGACGTGACACAGAAGGGGAGGAGCAATGAGTATGAGCTGAAAGATAAAGTCAAAAAACTTGTGTTGAAGCCCATGCCCTCACAAACCGTGCGATCTACAAGTAACAAATAAAAAAAGAAGCCAAATCTCACCATGTTGGCTAGTGAACGGGAGGTTGAGCAAGCTCTTAATAGTGGAGAAGTGGTGTATTTGCTGCTGACCAAGGAAAAGTCTTTGGAGGACGTGAGTTTGTTGAAGGCAGCCCCCATTGCAGATTTGTTGTTCAATTACAAAGATGTGTTTCCGATGATTTGCCACACGGGTTGCCTCCTATTTGTGGCATTAAGCATCAGATAGACCTTATTCCACGAGCACCATTGCCTAACAAGGCTGCTTATCATTGTAATCCAAACGAAACAAAGGAGTTAAAAAAATAGGTTGAAGAACTTGTTTGTCGTGGTTATGTGTGTGAAAGCTTAAGCCCATTTGTCGTGCCAATTTTACTTGTGCCTAAGAAGGATGGAACGTGGCGGATGTGTGTTGATAGTAGGGCTGTGAATAACATTACCATAAAATATCATTTTCCAATCACAAGGCTGGGTGATATGTTAAATGTGCTCCATGGATCGGTGGTGTTCTTAAAATTGATTTGCGGAGTGGTTATCATTGGATTTGAATTCGTGAAGGGAATGAGTGGAAAGCAGCCTTCAAGACCAAGCATGGGTTATATGAGTGGACTGTGATTCCCATTGGTCTCACGAATGCGGCTAGTACTTTTATGAGGCTGATGAATGAAGTTTTTAAGCCATTTCTAGGAAGGTTTGTTGCGGTTTATTTGGATGTAACACCCATATAAATTCAGTGTTAATCGTTTATTTGTGAAAATTTGATAAGTTGATTATGTATATAGAGATTTAATCTTATTGTCTTAGTAAGCTAAGTCTAGAAAGAAATGAGTAAACAAACAAATCAAAAGTGGGTATATATATATAAAATAAAAAAAAAAGAAATTTATAGATACTAAAACATGAGAGAGAGAGAGAGAGAGAGAGAGAGAGGATCCCAACAGATTTCTTTTCTTGCTTCTTGTTACTTCCTCATCACCCTATCACCATTTTTTTACCATAATCATCTTCATTTCTTCATAACACACACAAACACATACTAAATAGATCTATATTTTGAAGATTGAGGGCTGAAAATTTGGGAATCCAAGATCATTATCAACATTAAATTATCATCTCTTTGAGCATCTTTAAGGTAAATATTCTAAAAACTTAATCAATGATCAATTCTCGTATGAACTTTTGATTTATGTTATACTCATAAGATTGAGTGTAAAAAAATGGTTTGCTAATCTGAAAATGAATACCCAACATCTAATAACATCATCTTCTTCATTTTTCTTCACTTAAAAGCTTCAAAGAGCAACAATGGTGATTTTCATGGGTGTAATCTTTGAATCCGAAAATTTATATAGAAATGCTTAAAATATGAATAAAATCAAGACTTGAATGTTATTTTGGTGTTTAATTTCGGATTTAGAATCAAATGTTTAAAATTCCTAGAATATTGGAGTTCATGGACTTAGTTGAGTTGAGAGATTAGTGATATAAAGAAAGAAACTAGAAGTGGAATCAATGTGTTTGAGTTGGGTAGTGGTCTGAGTGCCTAGGTCAGCGGTCGAACGGCGGCGGGAGGAGGTCCCAGCGGCGGTGGCTGACGGAGGCAGAAGTAACAGAGCCGGCAGCTCTGTTTTTGGTTCTTCATGTGGTTTCTGTTCCATCTAGAGAGGTGAGGAAGTAGGGGGTTGTGGTCGGAATCTTACCGGAGAGGAGGCGCAGCGGCGGCGGTGGCCAATCACCGGTGCTATTTTTCCTCTTCTTTTCTTTCTGTTGTTCAGCTCAGAGAGGGAGAAGAGAAGGTTCTTTTTTTTAATCCTTATTTTTATTTTTATTTTAATTGTTTGATTTAAGTTAGGTTAGAATTTGGGTTTTAAAATTTGGGCTCTACCTCTTTATTATTTACTATGGGCTATGTTAACTTTAATTTTCTTTTAAATTCATATATAGTTAGTTTAATTTGGATCTAGATAATTTAATCACTAAATTTGGGTTTGAGTTAGTTTTAATTTTCTAAGTCCAATACAAGTTCGTTTTAAGTGAAATTGAGGACAGAGCGAGAAAGATCTTGAACTCTTAAGCTTCATCCCTGTATGCATATCCCTTTACCAAAAGCAAGATAAGGGCGCGATGAATATTTACTGGATATAAGATAAGGAGAGTAGCTTGGACCGAGAATTGTTATTTAGATTATATGAGTATTGTGTGTTTATAAGGTAGAAAGGGATTAATAACTTGATGACTCATTTAATTAATTTAATAAAGTAGTTTAGATTTAAGAATTATTATTTGAGTTGAAATTTCACTAAATTGAAATAGGAACTAATAGATAGAATTAAATAATCCATATGTAAAATACTTTAGTTGTTCTAATTAAGTTGGTGCAATTTCAATTAATACTTTTTATCATAGCTGGTGTTATAATTAAAGTTAAATTATTACTTTAATTTATAAAATTTCTTTATTAATGTAACAAAAATAAATCATTTTATGTAGAGAAGTACAGATTAATTATTAATGAAGGGGTTCTGTAAGCATTAACAAATAAATCAAAATTTACCGACTTAATCCCTGAGATTTAATTAATAGAATTGATTTTAGTTACTTCTAGAATTAAGAATATTGATAAATATGTAATATACTTTGTTATCAGGACTCTAGTGATTTCAGTTGAGACGTGTGGCTCTCAGTAATATTTTCAGCGAGTACGGATTTGCAGACACTGTGAGTAATTGATTTAATTTCGCAAATGATCATAAATAATATGCTTGCACTAGATATCTCTTTCCTTTCTATTGCCATGATTATTCTTTTACTACCATGCTTAGCCTTGAATGTTGACATTTGAATCGTTGCCATGAGCCGATATTTGAGTCCCATTCCCCGTATGCATACTGTGTATTATGTGGATTAAGTGATGTTGTTGTGTGCTTTCGAGTTGCATGTCAGGCGAGCCGCATCTTTTGAACACGTGCTAACCGAGCAAGTCGTACGCCGTGTACTTGTTATCGGGCGAGCCGATAACAATACCCCATTCGGGTATGCTAAATCGAGCGAGTCGTAATGCTACACATGTTGAATTTGAACCGATATTTGAGTTGATCATGTTACATATGCTTGTCTGTGCTTTTAAATTTGTTGCTCGCTAGGCGACGGCTTACCTCGGTTGTGGGGGGCAACTTTTCAGGTATAGCTGATAAGGGAAAGGCACCGGCTTCAGGATCTAGAGTTTGAGGATTTATGGTATCAAAAAGACTTCCGCATTAACTCTGATTTATATTTTGTACCTGGGATGGGTAGATCCCTAGACTTCGATTTGGTTGTATTCACGACATTTACATTTTAGCGTACTCTGATGGTTGCGGTTTGAACTTAGAAAGTTTTATTTTATTACTTCGAGGTTTATGATGCCGATTTTAGCAAAAACGCCGCGTTATTAGAACGGGGCTTTTCATTGGATGATATATTGATATATTTATAGCAGGAACAACGAAGAACATTAAGCTAGTCTTTGAAACCCTTAGAGCTCAAAAACTCTTTGGAAAGCAAAAAAAAAAAATGCTCGTTCCTAGTTGATGAGGTGATGTTCTTGGGTTATGTGGTTTCCATAGATGGGGTGTCTGTGGATCAAACTAAGATTGAAACAATCAAGTTCTGGCCGATTCCTCGAAACATAAGTGAAGTGCGTTGGTTTCATGGTTTGGCCTGATTTTATCGTCGTTTTATTCGTCAGCACTCTTATGAGTCCTCGGGTGTTTGCTGATGGAGATTTGGTGTGGTGCATTTGAGGAAAAAGCGTTTTCCAAGCAAACGTAAGAACAAATCGATTACAAGAGCTGAAGGTCCTTACAAGGTGGTTGCACGTGTGAATGATAATGCATACAAGGTGGAGTTACCCGGAGATTATAGGGTGCATGCTACTTTTAATGTAGGAGAACTTTCATCATATCTTGATGATGATAGCCCTGCAGAATTGAGGTCAATTCCTTTTAAAGGGGGAGGGGATGACACATGCATGGATGAAGTCCTCGAAAGGTGATGGGTGTTCCTTACTAATGGGTCGAATGCTGGTTTGGGCTCAATTACCCATGGGTGTGCTTGGTTACTTTGGTGGATTAATTGGGCTGAATTATTAAAGTCGCATGGGTTTTGAGGTGGCTGAATTTGCATGAGATTAATATGGGTTTTATTTAGTTTTATTGTAATCTTTTTGTGTTAAAAGCCTTCTTTATTGTAAGACTTATTGTGGGAGTCTTGGCATTTGTGAGACTTATTGTGGGGCTTTTGGAATTTGTAACCACTCTACGAATTGTGTTCGCTTGTTATAACCATTTTTCGGCTTCTGAATAAACATATACATGATCTGAATTTTAAAAGTGTTCTCTTGAATTATTGTTTTAATAATATTGATTGTAATCTTGGGGAGGTTTTCCTGATTTTGGCTAGATTCAAATCAACAGGTCTAGATGTGTAATCCGTTTGGAATATTATAGGTCAAGTTTGTTAAACACACCTACCCTAAACAACCAATAACCATTCTGTCCAGCCCACACACGCATCAATAATCGAATCATTCTCTATTGTAGGAGAGGTTATTTAATTCAAAGAGGTGCGTGATAATGAACGAGTATCATTGATTGCAAGCAGTCTACATGGTAGGCAATCAGCATGGTGTCACGTATAAGAATGGTAATTGGAGACACGATTTTCAACATGAAAGCAAAAACATATAGATCATGTGGTCGTTCAATTAACCAATCAGTTAGTGGATTTTATTAATCATGGACATGACGATCACTTTGAGAACTCGTTCAATGGTGACGTTTAGTCACCCAACGGAGTCTGGCAGAAAGGCTAAGTCGGTATCGAGGGAGGACTATAGGAATAGGAAGGCCGGATTGACGATTGAAATCTAAAAATTTGATGGAGTTAGTCTTAATCCAGAAAGTTTAATCGAATGGATAACAATTATACAAGAGGTTTTTCAATTCATAAGGAACGTGTATCATTGGTGGCCACCAGTCTACGTGGTGACTGGTTCAATTCATAAGGAATGTGTATCATTGATTAATCATAGACACGATGAAGACTTTGAGAACTCGTTCAATCGTGATGGTTCGTCACCAAACAGAGTCTGGTAGAGTGACTAAGACGGAATCATGGGGATGACAATAGGCATTGGATCGCCGAATTGATGATTGAAATCCAAGAATTTGATGGCGTTAGTCTGAATCCTGAAATGATAATCGGATGGATGGTTACAATAGAAGTGGTTTTTCAATTCAAAGATATGTATGATAATGAACATGTATCATTTATGGCTGTTAGTCTACACGGTAGGGCATCCGCATGATGCCATTTATAGGAATGAAAATTGGAGGCACGATTTACAAGACAAATGGAAGAACGAATAGATCAAGTGGTCGCTCCATTGACCAATCAAATAGTGAACTTGGTTAAACATGGCCATTATGATGACTTTGAGAACTCGTTTAATGGTGGCGATTCATCACTGAAGAGAATCTAACAGAGCGGCTAAGTCGGAATCGTGGGGATAACAATTGGCATTGGAAGGCCATATTTACGATTGAAATCCAAGAATTTGATGGAGTTGGTATGAATCCATAGAGGATAAATGAATGATTGTAGAAAAGGTTTTTCAATTCAAAGAGGTGTCTGATAACAAACGTGTATCATTGATGGCCACCACTCTACATGGTAGGACATCAGCACGGTGCTTTGCATTTGAATGGAAATTGGAGCAATGATTCTTGACACAAATGTAGAAACAAATAGATCAAGTGGTTTTTCAATTAACTAATCAGATGGTTGATTTATTTAATCGCGGACATGATAATAACTCTGAGAACTTGTTCAATGGTAACAGTTTGTCAGCAAAGAGAATCTGGTAGAGCGGCTAAGACGGAATCGCGGGGATGACAATTGGCATTGGAAGGTCAGATTGACGATTGAAATTCTAGAATTTAATGAAGTTAGTCTTAATCCAGAATTAAAATCCAATAGATGGCTATAGTAAAAATGGTTTGTCAATTTATAGAGGTGTGTGATAATGAACGAGGTGTGTGTTATCAAACGAGTATCATTTGATGGCCTCCAGTCTACATGGTAGGGCGTTAGAGTGGTGCCATGCATAGGATTGAGAATTAGAGCCACGATTTATGACATGAATGGACGAAAGAAAAATTAAGTATTTGATCCATTAACAACTGATATCGTGAATTTGATTAATTGTGGACATGATTACATTCATCAATCCTTAGAGAACTCATTCACTTGTACGATTCGTCACCGAAGGGAATCTGGTAAAGCGGCTAAGACAGAATCATGGGGATGACAATAAATATTGGAAGGCCGGATTAATGAATGTAATCCTAGAATTTGATTAAGTTAGTCAGAATCTAGAAAGTTTAATCGAGAGGATGAGTACTGTAGAAGAGGTTTTTCGATTTAAAAGTGCGTGAAAACAAATGGGTATCATTGGTGTCATGATTTATGACATGAATAGAAGAACACATGGATAAATTGGTCGTTCAATTAACCAATCAGATGTGGATTTGAATCATAATTACATGATGATGACTTTGAGGACTCGTTCAATGGTGAAGTTTCGTCACCGAAGGGAGTATGGTAGATCGGCTAAAACGGAATTGTGGGGATGACAATAGGCTATGGAAGGCCACCTTGATTGAGCTAGTCTGAATCTAGAAAGGTAAAACGAATGAATGGCTAATGTAGAAGAGTTTTTTTTTAATTCAAAGAGGTGTATGATAATGAACATGTTTCATTTATTAGCACTAGTCTTCATTGAAGGGCATAAACATGGTGCCATGTACATGAATGGGAATTGGAGCAATTATTTTGACATAAATGGAGGAACAGATAGATTAAGTGATGGTTCAATTAACCAATTGGATGGTAGATTTGAATAATCATTAACATGATGACGACTTTGAAGACTCGTTCAATGGTGACATTTCGCTGCATTAACCAAGTGGATGAAGAATTTAATTAATCATGGACATGATGATGACTTTCAGAACTCATTCATTAGTGATGATTCATTATCGAATAAAGTCTGGTATAGCGGCTAAGATGGAATTGTGAGGATGACAATAGGCATTAGGAGTCAAGGTGACGTTCAAATCTTAGATTTTGGTGTAGTTGTATGAATCTAGAAATGATAATCGAATGGATGGCTACCGTAGAAGTGATTTATCAATTCAAAGAGGGGTGTAATAAAAAATGTGTATAGGAATGGGAATGGAGCCACAAGTCTACATGGTAGGACATCAACATGGTGTTATGTATAAAAATGGGAATTGGAGCCACGATTCACGACACGAATGGAGGAACAGATAGGTGAAGTGGTCGTTCAATTAACGAATTGGTTGGTGAATTCGAATAGTCGTTAACATGATGATGACTTTGAAGTTTCAATCAATAGTGATATTTCGTCACCGAAGAGAGTATGGCTGATCGGCTAAAACGGAATCGTGGGGATCACACTAGGCATTGGAAGGCTGGATTGACGATTGAATTCCAAGAATTTGATGGAGTTAGTCTGAATTCTGAAAAGTTAATCGAATGAATGGCTACTGTAGCAGAGGTTTTTCAATTCATTGAGGTGTGTGATAAGGAATGTGTATCATTGATAGCCACCGGTCTACATGGTGGGGCATCAACATGGTGCCATGCATATGAATGGGAATTGGAGCCACAATTTACAACACGAATGGAGGAACAGATAGATCAAGTTGTCGCTCCATTAACCAATCAGCTGGTGAATTTGATTTATCGTGAACATGATGATGACTTTGAGAACTCGTTCAATGGTGACGGTTTGTTATCAAAGAGAATATGGTAGAGCGATGAACACGGACTCTTGAGGATGACAATATGCATTGGAAGGTCGGATTGACGATTCAAATCCTAGAAATTGATGGAGTTAGTCTGAATTCAGGAAGGGTAATCGAATGGATTGCTATTGTAGAATAGGTTTTCAATTCAAAATTGTGTGTGATAATGATCGAGTATCACTGATGGAACTAGTCTACATGGTAGGACATCAGTATGGTGCCATGCATATGAATGGAAATTGATTCATAGATTTACATCATGAATGGAGGCACTGATAGAAAAAATAGTTGTTTAGTTAACTAATTAGATGGATGACTTGATTAATTATTGACACGATAATGACTTTGAGAACTCCTTCAATGGTGAAGGTTTGCCACCGAAGAGAGTCTAGTAGAGTGGCTAAGACAGAACCGTGGAGATGACAATAGGCATTGGAAGGCTGAATTGACAATTAAAATCAAAGAATTTGAAGGAGTTAGTCTGAATCTAGATAGGATATTCGAATTAATGGCTACTGTAGAATAGGTTTTTAAATTCAAAGATATGTGCGATAACAAGCGTGTATCATTGATGGTGACTAGTCTAAATGGTAAGGCATTTGCATGGATGCTGCGTGTATGGGCTGGACAGAATGGTTATTGGTTGTTTAGGATAAGTGTGTTTAACAAACTAGACCTATAATTTGCCAAACGGATTGCAAGTCAAGACCTATTGATTTGAATCTAGCCAAATTCAGGAAAACCTCCCAAAGACGACAATCAAAATAATTAAAAAAATAATTCAAGAAAAGACTTATAACATTCAGATCATGTATATGCTTTTTCAAAAGATGAAAATGGCTTATAACAAGCAAACACAATTAGTAGAGTGGTTACAAATTCCAAAAGCCCCACAATAGGTCGTACAAATTCCAAGAGTCCCATAATAAGTCTTACAATAAAGAAGGCTTTTAACTCAAAAAAATTATCATAAAACTAACTAAAAAGTCATATTAAAATCTCATGCAAATTCAGCCACCTCAAAACCCTTGCAACTTCAATAATTCAGCCCAATTAGTCCACCAAGGTAACCAACTTTAATAATTCGGCCCAATTGAGCCCAAACCAACATTCGACCCAATAGTAAGATACAACCCATCACCTTTCGGCCCTTCATCCATGCACGTATCATCCCCTCTCCCTTTAAAAGGAATTGACCTCAATTCAGCAATGCCATCATCATCAAGATATGGTGAAAGATCTCCTACGTTAAAAGTAGCATGCACCTCATACTCCTCGGGTAACTCCACCTTGTATGCATTATCATTCACACGTGCAACCACCTTGTAAGGACCTTCAGCTCTTAGCATCAATTTGTTCTTATGTTTGCTTGGAAAACGCTCTTTCCTCAAATGCACCCACACCAAATCACCATCAGCAAACACCCAAGGTTTCTTACTTGTATTGGATTTCCGTTTGTAAGTTGCATTAATAGCCTCAATACGATACATACTTGTTCATGTAACCTCATCATAGACTTCAACTTGTCATTATTAGCATCCTTGTGAACCAACTCCTCCTTTGGGAATGGAATCAAATCAAATGGCATGTAGGGATAACCCCATAAACGACTTCAAATGGAGAATGACTAGTAGCATAAGTAGGAGAACGATTATAAGCAAACTCAACATGAGTGAGCTTAGCATCCCAATCCTTTTGAGTCTTGCTCACCAACCCTCGCAACAACGTCCCTAAGGTCATGTTTGTAACTTCAGTTTGGCCGTCCGTTTGAGGATGGTGTGATGTACTAAACAATATTTTGGTTCCCACCTTCCTCCACAACGTATTCCAGAAATAACTCAAAAACTTGGAGTCCCGATCTGAAACAATGGTTTTGGGAATCCCATGCATACGTATAATTTCCCAGTAATATAAATCAGTGACATTACTAGCATCATCAACTTTATGACATGCAACAAAGTGAGCCATCTTGGAAATCCTGTCAACGACGACCATAATAGCATCCTTACCCCTTGAAGTGCGAGGCAAAGCTACAATAAAATCCATGGACACATCTTCCCAAGGACGAACTGGAACTGGTAAAGGCGAGTACAAACCAGGTTTGAATGAACTTTCAGCCATATGTCAAGTCACACACTTACCCACAATGTTAGTTACATCACCTAACATCCAAATAAACCACAACAAACCTGTCCAGAAATGGCTTAAAAACTTCATTCAACATCCTCATAAAAGTACTAGGCGCATTTGTGAGACCAAAGAGCATGACGGTCCACTCATATAACCCATGCTTGGTCTTGAAGGTTGTTTTCCACTCATCCCCTTCACGAATTCGAATATGATGATAACCACTCCGCAAACCAATTCTTGAGAACACCACCGATTCATGGAGCTCATCTAACATATCATCCAACCTTGGGATTGGAAAATGATATTTTATGGTAATGTTATTCACAACCCTACTATCAACACACATCCGCCACATTCCATCCTTCTTAGGCACAAGCAAAATAGACACGACACACGGGCTTAAGCTTTCACGCACATAACCACAGCTAACAAGTTCTTCAACCTGTTTTTGTAACTCCTTTGTTTCCTCCGGATTACAACGATAAGCAGCATTGTTAGGAAATGATCCTCTGGAATAAGGTCTATTTGATGTTCAATGCCATGGATAAGATGCAAACCGTGTGGCAAATCATCAGGAAACACGTCTTTGTATTCGAACAACAAATCGGCAATGGGGCTGCCTTTTATCAAACTGACGTTCTCCAAAGAATTATCCTTGGTCAGCAGCAAATACACCACTTCTTCACTATTCAGAGCTTGTTCACTAGCCAACATGGTGAGATTTTGTAACACCCAAGTTACCACAAACAGTACACATCATTAAGTTACAAGTTGGCCATGCATTAAGTAATAATTAAATATTACAAGTGTTTGATACCACAGGTCCAAATGCCTGAATCAAGTTACTTTACGATACTTTAAATGCAAAATATGTAAAGATAATGGTGGTCTATTCTAACTTCTAGAATCTTCAATCATAGTGCGGAAGATTGAACAAGCTACCCGAGACCGCATATCCTTGTCAAAAATAGGCATCAACATCTAGGTCTAAAATTCTGCAATCATCCAGGATCCTGGTTCACTTAGCCTGGGACGAACTACCTGCTATGTTCTTGCCCTTATCTGCTTTTCCTGAAAAGAGAGTTGTCATGATAGAGTAAGCTACCACTGCTTAGTGAGTTAACAGAGTTCCATTAGTTAGCACACATATATAACATACTATCAGCTCATGTCGGCAAGTCAACACGTCAGAGACGGGAAAAGATTTAGGTGATCAGCCCAATCTGTATTCCCATGTGTAAGGCTGAAGCCCTACGGGAAGTGTATGGAAACGGGTCAGATAGGAAAGGAATCTGCAGAATTCCCTCCTGTGAATGGAGATCTCGCATTCGGTCAGAGCAGTTTATGCAGTATGCAGATGCAAATGTACCAACAAACTAGTAAGCAGCAAGCATGCTAAGTAATTTCATAGAATGTAAAAGTGAGCATGCAATCCAAGGCATATCAGATTTCCAATTTCAGCAATGTCAAAAGTAAGTTCCTAACATACAAGAAAGTAATCAAGGAACATGCAGCAACAGTTGTCCAGTTTCAGCAGTGTCTATCATACGTTCCTAACATACAATTAAGTAATCACGAAACAAGCAACAGCAGATGTTTCCATACAAGTCAGTAACAATCACCAATAAGTACCGAAACATATGCAAGTAAGTAATGCAATCTGTCACTCACATATCAGTAACAATTTCATACACATGATCTATATAATCATAATTGTATTAATTAGATTAATTATCATGTTTCGTTGTCGAGTCTGTGGTAGTTCCTAATGTCCCGGAGTGAGCCTATCCTTATCATCTGTCCAATAAGTCTATAAGAACTCCTTTAGGTCAATACCAATGTATGACTTGAGTTCCTAGCAGATTCCTATGGTTTCCTAGGTTTTTACCTAGGTATGGCCTTCTTTCAAGACCAAACATAGGGCAAGCAACGCAGAAACACATCACACATAAGCATAACAGGTCATAAGCTGGTCAAATAGATCATTTTAGGATATAAGTGTGTTGCCAAGTGATGGCCACCTGTTCCTAAGTGTTTGGTCTATTTAGCCTAGTCACGGCCTCGGTTCTAGGCCTTTACTAGGGCAATTAAGGCCATTTCAGATTCTAGCAATACATAGCAAGTCAAATACAGGTCAAAGGCATATTTTAATCCCACACTTCAGTAGCCATAGTCTCATGTCAAGTAGGTTAAGATTTTAGGGTGATGGCCTAAACCTTGGCCAATTATCTAGGCCAAAGAGGCCATTCTCGGACAACTCTTAACCAAGGCAGGATACTCAGGGACAACCAAGGCCAAACATGAGCCATTTGGTGTCCTTAGTGCACATTTCATGTTTCACGTCATAACTAGGTCGTTAAGTCATCGTTGTCCTTTTATAGGCTAATCAAGCCAAATTACGGTCCGTTCAAGTTCATTTTCAATTACAGCAAGGCCATGCAAGTCTTCTCAGTTTCTAAGGGTTCACAACAATAAAACAAGTGTTTTCCTGTTTAAAGTTAAGTCCCAAAGTCAATGGATCAAGTGGTGCATTTTTAGGCCATTAAAGAGCATTAATCGGGTCCATTAGGCCCAATAGTTGGAACAACATGTCAATTACATATATTCGAGTTTATCAAGTCAAAATACATCAAATTCACGTTTTGGTCATTTGTAATGTCCAATCATACCTCATGACAAAATATGTACACAAGTCCCTTTTACCTATCCAACCATTTATCAAATAGATTAACAACAATTAAGTGCAAAAATTAAGATTTAAAAGCCTTAAAAGGCTGTCCAAAACCGGTAGCATCAAGGACCATTTCTAAACTTTTAAATCTTGATAATTGCATTAATTTGGTCCCAAATCAAATCCATTTCAAACACAAGACATAGCCAAGCAAATTTGGGTCAGTTCTAAGCCACATAGCAACTACGTTTTCGCTTAGAAAAATGACAAACAATTTCGATTTTCAATTTAACCGAACGGAAAAAATGATTAATTAATTTAATTTTAAATGTTTTCTATCAAAAAAAACAACGTACCTTTTCGGTTTTTAATTTAACCATATGGAAAAACCAGTCAATCTAATTTTTAATGTTTTTGATCGAAACGGACGATTAATCATTCCAATTTTCAATTTAACCAAACGAAAAACGATGAAGCATTTTGTTATTTTGCCCAAATAAAAGAATGACCATTTTGATTTTCAATTTAACCATCGTAAATAACGACCAACCGATTTATTTTAAATGTTTACACTCGGAAGAAAAGACGAACAATTCTTATTTTCAATTTAACCAAACCGAAAAAATGATCAATCTGATATTAAATTTTTTTGATCGAAAAAATGAAAAATAATTAATTAAATTTTTTACGGACAAAACAACGAACCATTTAGAATTTCAATTTAACGAATAAAAGAAATACAAAATGATGCAAACCGATCAAAACTTCTCTTTTTTCGAACGAATTAAACAAAAATATAAAATTTCGCAAGATTATGAAAAGATATATAACTCATTAAAAATTAAAAACTTATTAAAAAAATAAATAACATAAACAAAATAAAAAAAATAATTACACAAAATGATTAAAAGATATGTAAAGATAAAATATTAAAAAATCATTAAAATCCTATATATATATATATATATATATATATATATATATATATATATATATATATATATATATATTCAGGTTCAAAAAGGTACCTCTCGAAATCAAGTGCACCCGAAGGTACAACCTTAAAAAACTTTTTTTTAATTTTTTTTCTCATAACCATGTTTAAATTAATGTTATACACATGATATATGAATTTCACATACATTTATACTTTCTGTGTCCTTAAAAATTATGTGAATGCTCAATGCATATTTATGTGAATGGTCATCCATGTGAATGGTGTGAATGACCATTCACATGATCTTTTTTTACCATTCAATGTTGCTTCTTTTGAAAAAAAAGTCTTATAACGTTGTCTTATACATGTCTATTCAAAAAAAAATATGTGAATGATCATTCACATTAGGGTACGCTCGCTACGCTGGAATCTCATAGGTACGCTGATGAACCTGATTCTATATATATATATATATATATATATATATATATATATATATATATATATATGGGAAAGGGAATGTGTTGATGTTAGATATGTAAGCTTAGGTGTAGAACTTTTTAAAACGACAGCGGTTCATATAAAAACGACATCATTTCAATTAAAACACCATCTTCTATCATTCCCTGTCCTCGTGTGTCGACGCACCATCTCTCGATGCAAACTGGTTGATCTCTCAATTCTGAATCATATGAAGTGCTGCAAATCAACAATCTGCTTCGAATTGGTAATATTGTTTTCTCCTTTATGTTTCTCAATTCTAAAACATATCATCTGCATGTATTTGGTAAGATTTATTTGTTTCTTATGATTTATTTCTAATTGGTAATATTGATTGATTGTGAAACTCCATTGCAAATTTCGTTTTCTCCTTGATTTAGGCAGGAATACTAATTACTTTCTCTAGTAATTATTGTATTTTATTTTGAACACCACGTGCTCGATGAAATGCCTCGTGAATTTTTTTTGAAACCTGCTGATTGAAAGAAAGCTTGTGTAGTTTGCTGTTTTTTATGATAGAAGAGGGAGGATGAGTAAGAGGGCATTTGAAATTGGTTTATAAACATTAACTAACTCTAGTCCTTCCAAATCGTACCACCTGCACACATGGGTGATTATTAGATGGCTAATATAATGGACTATTTTCAAGGTAGTTTCTTCAATTTCCACCAGGTAGTATACTTATGACTCTTATATGGACAGAAATCATTTAAGTAAAACACATTAGGAGTCAATAAAATGTTTGGATATAGAGAAGGTTAATAGAAGAGGTATTGCTATTGGGTACTGTTAATGACAACATAGAATTGCTACCATATATAACTAATGTACAATTCTTTTTTCCAGCATCTATTGTGGGACAAACAAAAAGTGCAGTTCCACTAATTTAGATATGGCATAACATTGCATTTGCAAATGGATTTATTTTTAGAATATACTAATTGATCAATGGGCAGTGTGTTCTTGTACCATGGAGCTATTATTATATAGCATGCAAATGTACTCATTGTTCCACTAATTGATCAATGCTGTTACTAATTTTGAGTTGTTGTTTCTATGCAACAAATACATGTTTGTTTCTATGCTTATAATTGATGAATCAAACCACAAGTCATTAGATGATTAAAGCATTTCAATTTTTTCATCCTCAAAAAAAAGTCATTTCCATCTTATTTGTTACAACTCATCATCTAATAATATTCTCATAGATAGATCCATAGCTCAAATGGTTAGAGCACCCATATGGGAAGATGGTGGTTCGATTCCACCTGGATCTCAGGCCCGACCCAAAAGGGGGGGGGGGGCAAGTGCGCTACGGCCCAGGGGCAGAATATTGGGCTAGGGCATAAAATTTTTTGGGTTAGCTGTATAGGAATAGGCCCATTTCTTAATCAAATATCCCATAAGATAGCTTATCCATAACTCATCTGCTGGATTAGCCTGTTAGGTTTCAACGGTGGCACGATTCTGGAACTCAGGAAAAGGGACGATCAAACGAAGAGGTGGTGGTTGTGTCTACTGAACGACGGAAACGAAGAGCCTGATATAATGAAGCGACGATGGACGATGGAATCGAAGAGTCGCTGAGTCAATGGCGATGGAAACAAAGCAATTGCCGACTAGGAGGTAGGCAGCGTGTGGATCGATGGGGCTTCAAGTCTCCAACATTCGATTCAGATAAGAGAGTCAGATCAGGTGATCGATTTCTTCATTTATTATAAAACGTGAGCAAATCGATATCAAAGTTCATCTATTTAAAAAACACTTTGTTCATCGATTTCAAAGTTCATCAATTTCTTAGCTTTGTTTATCAATTTTTTGGTTGTTAATCACTTCTTTGGCTCTGTGCCTCTGTTCACCGATTTTTTCTATGGCTGCCAATCATTTTTATTGGCTCTGTTTTTGATTTCTTGGCTCTGTTTATCGATTTCTTGGGTGGGAAATGAGAATCAGTTGAACAATTTCAGCACCAAGGTATTGGCTCTGTTCATCGAATTATTGGCTCTGTTCTTTAATTTCTTACTTCTTAGCTATGTTCAAATATTTTTCACTGGCTAATGTTTGTATTAACTACAAGTCTACAAGACAGAAGATGTCTACGAGACAGAAGATTTTGTTGCACGAGTAAAGGAGGAAACAACAGGGAAAGATGATATGATTTCTGATACTATTATGACTTGCATTTGCTTCTGAGTGATATAACATGTCAAGCATGATGGTTGTTTTGTATATATGCCTTCATAGTTGTTCAGAATTGTTTATTCTTGCAACCCAAAACTTCTATTTCTGTATTTTTGTACAATAACTGTTATTAATTCACAGTGAACAACAAATTATTATGGTTCATAAAACACCAATTCCTCGTTTTTCCTCCTTTTCTGTATTTTTTTCTTGGCTTCTAACCGTAGAAAAGTTGAACAATAGGGTTGAGGTTATACCGGATAATATTGGTGGAACACTGGAACCTGCTTCCAGAAAAACCTAGAATGCTTAACTACAGATGGGGCAGGCTTTTCATCATTGGTTTCATGGGTGGTGTGAAGGAAGAAGGCATCATTTTACATAATTTTCATTTAAAGTTATATATTGTATCTGTTGTCCAATGTTTATGTATTTAAGTTATAACACTTTTTTTAAATAAAAATCGGCGTGGGGATAAGCCGCCTAACTTGAATAGGTTCCAAACCCCTAAAAATAATGTGTTATTTATTTAACTATTTAGACAGGGCATTTTTTTATTGTTTCGCCCTGGGCATGAAAACCGTCAGGACCGGCCCTGCTGTATCTTCGATATATTATCTTTATGTACTTACGACTATATAATAAAAGAACTACATTAGAGATTAGACTATGATCCATGGGCTTTAAAATTTCAAAACAGAACCAAATACTTCAAATCCTTACAAACACATAACCATACCCAATTCCATTGAAACCTCATCAGACACAATCTGTAAACTGTCATAAAATGTAGTGCTGCTTCTGTTTAATTGTGTCTTGTTCTATTACAAAGTGAGTGTAGCAGGTTCTTTTACTAATGTTTCATAAGGGGCTGTTGAGTTGTTCTTGTTGCTACTTTCATGCCTAAACACACACAACTTATCTATATTTTTATGCACGTATCTTTGTAGCAACTGGTTGCTGTTAGTTTCCCTTGACAATACTTCTTTTTCTTTTGTTGGTTTTTCTTTTCTTTTCCCTTATTTATTTTTTGTTGATAGGGTGGGGGTGGTTGAGATAAAGATAAACAAATACAAGAGTACAGGACAGTACAACCATTTACCTGTCTTCTTCATTAGCTAACTGATCCATCTCATCAATTTTCCGAGTAAGGACTTAATCTCCTACCGGTGAAACCAAGTGCAATATTAAAACCTCCAAAGTTCTTAGGAAGTGATTCTAACAAAAGACAAGAAGTTTAGTGATGGGTGAATTGACAGGTGCAGCGTGTATGACGAGAGGAAAGGAGTGAGGAATAGAAATCTTACACAAAATGTATGTTTGTAGCTACTGGTTGCTGTGGTTCTTTTATTATATAGTCATTACAACAGAAAAATTATATGTCGAAGATCCGAGTGGAATCGAACCACCATCTTCCCACATAGGGGCTCTAACCATTTGAGCTATGGATCTATCTATTAGAATAACATCTAACTAATAAATTGAAAGAATGAACTCATAATTTTACATCCTAGCTAGACCAAATCACTTATATAAGCAACTCAAAGAAACCACATATAACTACTAGATGTGTACAATAGCTCAAAGAATTCAAGATTGACAGCCACATTAAGCTCAAATTAAAAGTATAACAGAAATCCATAGATGATCAAACTAGCAATCCAATTTAGCTCTTGATACATTATGATAATATAGCATTCGTTGATCTAAATACTTAACAAATTGAAAGAATGAACTCATAGTAGCATCATTGCAGAACCAAGATATAGATAGGATCAAACTAGCAATTAAATCGACTTCAAACCCATGCCTAAGAAAAACAGATGCCATATAATCAGAATCAAATTGATCAACTCAAACAAGATATAGAAATTAATGCCATATAAGCAATAAGATCGACTTCAAACCCATGTCAAATTTCCATGTTCTGATTGAAAAAAATAAAATCAAAACCATAAACCCAAATAACCTTTTATGTAGATCAGACAGATCAGATCAAAGAATAGGAAATCCATGTCAACAAGATAATCAAACGCAATACTTGAACCAAATAACCTTTTACCATATTAAAATCTTAATCGAAGACAAAACTTTATTATAGCTTACGATTTAGATGTTTAAAATCATAATCAAAGACAAAGGTTAAGAAATAGGGATTTCACGTGCTACTTGAGTTCGATCACATGATAAGTGAAGAACCCTAAATTCAAAGAGAAAAACCAAAGACACCCTGGTTCAAAGAGGAAAAAGAAGAAAAGCAAAGAACCTTAAATTCTTTCGAAGCCTGTTCGATTTCGTTCGAAGAACAGAAGCAGGGGGTGGTCACGCAGAAGAGAAAGGGAGGAGTCTGGAAGATGGATGGTAAAAGAAGAGAAGCAGAGAGAGTCAATCTGGAAGATGGATTTCGTTCGTAGAAGACAAGCAAGACGAGAGTGGAAGATGGATGATCATGCAAACAGAATAAAGCATAGAAAAATTGGATGCAGCGGGTTTGTTTATTTAATTTAACAAAACGATGTCGTTTTGTAGGTATCTATACCCAAGCTTAGATGCATGACAGCCACACACTCACTTTTCCCATATATATACGTGTATATACATATATATATATATATATATATATATATATATATATATATATATATATATGTGTGTGTGTGTGTATATATATATACACATATATATATATATGTGTGTGTGTGTGCGCGCGCGCGCACGCGCGTGTGTGCGTGTGTTTGCGCGCGCACGTGTATATATGTATATGTAGAATCAGGTTCCTCAATGTACCTATAAGATTCCAGTGTACCCTATTGTGAATGATCATTCACATATATTTTTTTGCATAGACATGTATAATATAACATTATAAAACTTTTATTAAAAGGAACAACATCATAAATATTGTGAATGATAAACAAAATCATGTGAATGCTCATTAACTTTGATGACCATTCACATAAATATGCATGAACATTCACATAATTTAAGGACACAGAAAGTGTGAATGTATGTGAAATTCATATTTCATGTGTATAATATTAATTTAAACATGGTTATGAAAAAAAATTAAAAAGTTTTTTAAGGGTGGTACCTTCGGGTGCACTTGATTTCGAGAGGTACTTTTTTGAACCTGACCCTGTGTATATATATATATATATATATATATATATATATATATATATATATATATATGCATGTGTGTGTGTCTATATTTTATATATATACATGTATATATGTATATTGTCACACCCCGTTACCCCGGTTGGCAACGAAGCGTGACGTCGCAGAAGCGTAACCATAATCATAACGAACGACCACTATATGAACGTTTTCAAAAATACATTGATTTGACATCAACTATACATATTGTTTTACATAATCAAAATACAACGTAAGTAGTTCTTAAAATACCAAGATTTAAATACACAATTTAGTTTATCAAGAAAGATGCAAATAAATCTCCGAGTTTGAAAATGATGCGACTCCAAAATGAACGGAAGCCTTGGAATTCTTCCGATAAATGTGCATGTCTTAATCACCTGAAAATACATCCTAAAATACGTCAACAAATTGTTGGGGAGCTCATAGGTTTACGCGAAAAGACCAATTGTATGGACATTATCAGATGAGTTGAATTTATAAAGCATAAATTCCATGTATGTATTACATAAACCATCATGCAACCGAAGCTTAATTAAATGAGTTTTCCCTGTGCAGTATTCCCATACGTAATACCGTGTGTTGAATATATAAGCATCCCGCCGTTATCCGATTAAGACTAACCCGAATGTGGGACATGACTCCCGATAGATCTATCGACAATATATTCGCTCTTGCAAATAAATGCAATTAACGGTTCATGATTTGAGGGCTGATGGATACACACATGTAATACATATAAGAAATAAACAGTTTTGATGTCCATATGAAAATAGTGCATGTATTTCCACCCCAATAGATGGTGAAAATAGGGCTATGAAAACTCACCGCATGTTGATGGCAAAATGATCGTAAAAACGACGATTTTCGTTGTTGATGAGTGATGATACCGGACGCGTTTAACCGAGTCCAAAATGATATAAAGGATTTAATAACTCCCATATATGATAATATGTATGTATAAATGTTGTTATGTTTTAAATCACCCAACATTACAAGTTTATTAATAAAACCCACTTAGAACGTCAAGTTTATATATATAATTTTCCAGCTTTTTCAAGGTTTTTCGGCCTACTTTGAGGCTGTTTTTGACCAAGCTCCAAAACGATTTAGGCTTTGGTTTTCTTGGACATTAAAATACTATATACAAAGAATTTTTAAAGTCAAGAACGACCATTTTTAGAGGTGTTTAGGTTAGGGAAAAAGCTCGTTAAAAACCCTATGTTGGCCATTTTTTATCTGTCAAACTTTCGGGTTCCCAAACAATATCTGGGGGTTCTAAACTCCATAATAAATTATGAAAACTTTCGGATTTTTAGTTAAGACATAGATTTAACTTTTGAGACAAGAATCAACTCATTTCGTTAAGTTATGAATTAGTTATGATTTTTCAATGTTGATGCAACTTTTTTGCCGAAATTCCGTATTTCATAAACGTGAAATAACTAGTGATTCTTGTTATTTTCAAATACTACTTGTATAAAAGTTATAAAACACATTTATATAACTTTTTTCATAATATTTATAGTTACATGATGTGTTTATATATTTATAAACACATTTGAAGAAAACAAACTTAAAACAAAACAAGTGATTTATAAACTTGAGTTTTTATGAAACTTGTTGTTGGTGATTATATATTATGCAAGACTTATATCAACATAAATATAAGATGTAATAATTTAGTATTTACTTACTTTTATGTATTAGAAGTATGAAAATGTGTAGAAGAGTTGTTCTTGAACTAGTTGCACCAAAGAAACTCTTGAAAAACTTGAATTCTTGAAGAATAAAGGAAGAAAACTACTTTGGTTGTGTGTGTGTGGCTATGGACGATTTTGAGAGAGTAAAATGAGAGGTTTTGCTATTACAAATGTGTGAGGATGAATGAGAAATGATCTCTCTATTTATAGAGAAAAATGGTCATCAAAGTGGAGGTTGAGTGGAGTGTTGGATGAGATGAAAGAAGATGGTGAAAATGATTTGATTTTGATGGGTTATGGAAGTCTGTATTATAAAAATGAAGTCAAAACCTACTTGTACCTCCCTATGGCCAGATTTTTAGAAGATATTTTAATGTATATGTAATTTTTTTGTATAAATGTATTTAGATTGTATTCTTGTATTTCTCTTTTTTTGTAAATTCATAAATACTTTTGAATGCATTTGTTTAATGAATTGTTTTAGTCTTGCATAATTAATGTTAAGTAAGTGTATTAGTATATGATTAGTGTCACTAATCGTAATTTGTACTTAGTTGATTTTATCCATCATATCGCAAATCGATCGGATTAATTAATTTGCCGATTCATCGCACCGATGAAATTGATTCTTATTGAATTGAATTTCATTGTGAACTTTGTTAATCACTTTGATTAATTGCTAATCACCACTGATTAGGTTATATTTGGCTAGTAAATACTGATTAGGTTATAGTCGCTAACCTGGTTTAATGCTTAATGTTGGATGTTAAAAGCTCCCCCTGTTAAGGGAATTTAGTCCCGAAATTAGCTCGTGTTCTCCAATGCTTGAGTATTTAAGAATAGATGAGGGTATTTTTCCCGGAACTGATCTTCGCGTTCCCATGTAAACTCAGGACCTCGCTTAGAGTTCCATCTGACTTTTATTATCGGGATTCGGCTGTGCTTTAGTTTCTTGAATTCTCGGTCCATTATCTCCACGGGTTTTTCAACGAAGTTCAACTTATCGTCTAACTCCAGCTCGTCCATGGGTATGACGAGTGTTTCATCGGCCAGACATTTCTTAAGGTTGGATACGTGGAAGGTACTATGAACATTACTAAGCTCTTGGGGCAGCTCGAGTCGGTAGGCTACCGGGCCAATTCTTCTGGAAATCTTGAATGGTCTGATATAACGACGATTGAGTTTTCCTCGTTTCCCAAAACGGATTACGCTTTATCAAGGCGAGACTTTCAACATTACTCGATCTCCCTTATGAAATTCCAAATCCTTCCGTCGAACATCTGCATAGCTTTTCTGTCGATCCCGTGCGATCTTTAATCGGTTCCGAATCTGGACTATATTTTCTGAAGTCTCCTGAATGATCTCGGGTCCAGTGATCTGGCTATCTCCTACCTCAGCCCAACAAAGCGGTGACCGGCACTTTTGCCCATAAAGTTCCTCAAATGGAGCAGCTTTAACACTCGTACGATAATTCCACTAAGTCAAATGAGTATCCCAACACTTCCCAAAATCCATTACACAGGCTCTTAACATAGGATCTAGGGTTTGGATCGTTCTTTCATTTTGACCATCGGTTTGAGGGTGATATGTGGTACTCATGTCCAAGTTTGTACTCAAAGCCTGCTGTAACGATTGCCAAAAATCTAGATGTAAATCTGCTATCCGTATCTGAAATGATTGAAATAGGCACTCCGTGTCCGGAGACAACTTCCTTGAGGTACTTTTGGACTAGCTTATTCATCCTGTTGTTCTCCTTGATTGGTAGGAATGCACGGATTTTGTTACGCGGTCAACTATTACTCAAATTGTTTCTGATGTTTTGTCTTAACTTTGGAGCATCTTAGGATTTTGTTGACATATGTGGCAATGTCAACCTTCATGTTACGCCACCAGTATAGCTCCTTGAGGTCATGATACATTTTATCGGATCTCGGGTGAACGACATATCTTGATTTGTGTCCGTCATCAATAATCAGCTTTCTTATTCCACCAAAACAGGATAACCAGACTCTATTCATGAAGTATCGATTTCCATTAGCCCTTATCCCAAACTATTTATCCATTCCATGCAGGGCTTCATTTTTCATATTTTCCCCCTTAACAGCTTCTACTTTGTGCATTATGAACTAAGGAAGGAAGGTTTGGTTGAATGGTCCTAACTAGGGCTCGTACTCTTAACGGCTTAGCTTGTTTCTTTCGGCTCTAAGCGTTTGCAACCACGTTAGTTTTCCCTGGGTGATAATGAATTTCATAGTTGAAATCACTTAATAGCTCAATCCAATGGTATTACCTCATATCCGACTCTTTCTGGTTCAAGATGTGTTGGAGGTTCTTATGGTTTGTGAGCGTAGTACACTTCTTACCGTACAACTAATGTCTCCAAGGATAAAGACTACTGCTCCAAGATCCAGATCATGCGTTGTGTAATTCACCTAGTGAACTTTAAGTTTTCATGAAGTATAAGCTATGAGCTAATCTTTCTATATCAACCCATTGTGTGAAGCGTCACAGTAATCTACAAATTTCTTGCTTTTTAAGGATTTTATAAGCGCGCTGCACAATTTGTGCTTTAATAACTGAAATGATGTCTCTTGATCCTCACCCCAATCATACTTAATGTCTTTTCGGGTCAGTTTTGTTGGAGCTCCGGTGATCTTTGAGAAATTTTTGATAATTGCCTATAATAAGTGGCAAGTCTTAAGAACTGTCGTATCTCTATGGGGGTTCTAAGAGTTGACCAATTCCTGATAGCCTCGATCTTTGTGGGGTCGACTTGGATTCCTTTGCTATTGATCACGTGACCGAGAAATTTCACCTATCTTAGTCAAAAGTCAAAAGTAGAAGGCTTGGCATATAGTTATTCTTCCTTCAACACTCTAGAATTAGTCTTAAATGTTTGCTCGTGCTCCTCCTTGTTTCGTAAGTAGATTAAGATGTCATTAATGAATATAATCATGATTTGTCTAGATAAGGTTTGCACACCTGATTTATGAGGTCCACGAATACCGTTGGGGCACTGGTTAATCCAAACGACATTAATAGGAATTTATGATGACCGTAACGGAATCTGAAGGGTGTCTTTGGAATATCTTTCTTGCGAACTCTAACCTGATGATAACCAGACGTCAGGTCGATCTTCGAATAGAAGCTTGATTTTGGAGTTTGGTCAAACAAGTCATTGATCCTTGGGAGTGGGTATCGGTTCTTTTAGTTTATTTAGCTCTCGGTAATTGATGCACATTCTGAAGGTTCCATCCTTCTTCTTTATGAACAAAACTGGAGCTCCTCCAAAGCGAGGAATTCGGTTTCGGTTTGATAAACCTGTTGTCTAAGAGCTCCTACAGTTGGTTGGACGATTCTTACACTACTGACGGGGTTAATCGGCATGGTGCTCGAGCCACTGGTACCGCACCTGATACTAGGCCGATTTTTTAATTTGACTTAGCTCGATGTTGGGAGTTCAGGTAAGTGTTCTAAAAAAACTTTGGGGTAGCCATAAATAATAAGAATATTTTCGAGCCGCTTTTCCTTTGGCTCCCTCCCTATCAACACTTCAGGGTCCTAATGCTAGGGATGATGCTTACTTTGGTATTTCTTGTTTTGTCTTGGACAATAACGACCTTATTATTGGCTAAAGGTATATGAACCATCTTCTTGTTGCACACTATTTCCGCATGATTTTTCGATAGTCAATCCATGCCTATGACCACGTCAAAACTTCCCAGTTTGACGGGCATCAAGTCTGTTTCAAAGAGTCGGCCTACTAATTCTAAGGAGCATCCTTGACTTATATTATTTTTCTTAAGCGTCTTACTATCATCAACCTCAATAGCATAAATGGCACTTAATGGTGTAAGAATGGAATTTATCTGCTTACTAAACTTAGTGGATATAAAGCTCCTATCAGCACCAGTATCAAATAGTAGAGATGCATAAGTGGTATCTAATGGGATAAGAGGATAAGTCTATGGGTTTGAAATTTCTTAGGCAGATTGTCGTACTACATATCCTCATGCACATAGTTATAGATAAAACTTAGTTCTTCATTAAAAGGCTTGATACCTAGTCTTTGTACATGATATGCTCGGGATTTCCCGATAAATTTTTAAGCCTTACATACCCTAAGATATATTAGATAGTAAAGCCTAGAGAAATACTATAAAATGGTAGAAAGGGTACTAAGTATGAGATGCCTCCGAGGTTTCCTCGTACTCCATAGCGTTGAGTCGTTGGGTTAGTTCTGCACTGTGGGCTTTGCGCTCTGCTAAGCGCCGTCATAATTCGTCAGTTCCGTCTTGTTGGATCACTTAGGTATTCTGGTTGGCCTAATGTATGTTGGAGTGTTGCCTCCTACTTAATTGTGGCAGAGATCTCACCGACCCCCTGGTGGATTTGTCGGAGTTGGAGGTCATGTTTAGCGGCCCTTGCCACCAACAGAGGCATCGTTTGTTATGTAGGTTTCTGGGTATGTGTCGGCACATGAGAGGAAGATGGTGTTCTGACTTCAAACTGGTTTTGGATCCCTTCCTCGTTTCTCCACTCAAGGAGAGTGTGAGGCATCCATCCCTACTGTCTTATGATTGCCCGTCACTACTGCGGTGGGTTTGGCTGATGGGCAGGTACCGGGATAGACTCCCGTTGTTTCAGTCACACCCTTTTCCTAGGGGTGAACTTCCTCAATGGTCCATTGGGATGGCTTCTGAATAGGGTGTAGGATGGAATATATGGTGATGATGGTGGAGCAATTTAAGCTGCAGGGCCACAGTTGCCCCCCCTCTTGTTCTGACAGGTCCTCTACCTCGTCATTTATTGGATCTAGGTGGGTATCCGATCCAAAGTACATCTTAGTGTCGCCTTGGCTTCCTTGTTCCATGGGTGAAAGTTCATCCTCAGGGTCAAAGAGGATAATAACCGTATTGTTTGACATGTTTCTGTCATTAGGGTCCATACATATGTTCACAGTTCTGGAAGAAGGTTTAGTTTTTGTAACAGTTATAGTGTAGGTACTAATGCAACCTAGTTCACTATAACTATGGCTTTGATACCAATCTGTCACACCCCGTTACCCCGGTTGGCAACGAAGTGTGTATCCATAATCATAACGAACGACCACTATATGGACGTTTTCAAAAATACATTGATTTGACTTCAAATATACATATTGTTTTACATAAGCAAAATACAGCGTAAGTAGTTCTTAAAATACCAAGATTTAAATACACAATTTAGTTTATCAAGAAAGATGCAAATAAATCTCCGAGTTTGAAAATGATGCGACTCCAAAATGAACGGAAGCCTTGGAATGCTTCCGAAAAATGTGCATGTCTTAATCACCTGAAAATACATGCTAAAATACGTCAACAAATTGTTGGCGAGCTCATAGGTTTACGCGAAAGACCAATTGTATGGATATTATCAGATGAGTTGAATTTATAAAGCATATATTACATGTATGTATTACATAAACCATCATGCAACCGAAGCTTAATTAAATGAGTTTGCCCTGTGCAGTATTCCCATACGTAATACCGTGTGTTGAATATACATGCATCCCGCCGTTAGCCGATTAAGACTAACCCGAATGGGGCACATGACTCCCGATAGATTTATCCACAATATATTCGCTCTTGCAAATAAATGCAACTAACGGTTCATGATTTGAGGGCTGATGGATCCACACATGTAATACATATAAGAAATAAACAGTTTTGATGTCTGTAACATCCGGCATTAAACCATGGTATCAACTATGACCTAATCTGTATTTAATAGCCAAATATAACCTAATCAATGGTCATTAGCAATTAATCAAAGTGATTAACAATACTCATAAGGAAATTCAACTCAATTAGAATCAAATTCATCGGTGCGATGAATCGGGAAATCAATTAATCTGATCGATTGACGATAAGACGGGTTAATTCAACTAAGTACATAATTAAATTATGATTAGTGACACTAATCATACACTAATACAATTACTTAACATTAATTATGCAATGCTAAAACAATTCATTAAAACAATGCATCCAAAACTATTTATGAATTTACATAAAAACGAAAATACAAGAATACATTCTAAATACTTTTATACAAAAAAATAATAACCAAAATACATCATTTTTATACCATAAAAATCAGCCAACACAAAAGGGGAACACACTTTTGTGTCCCCTTTGACTTTCATTAAAAATATTGAAAAGAATTCCTCAGTTTTTCTACTTTTCCAACATGTTGGTAAAGTGTTAAACACCACCTTTTCTTTCATCATTTGCAAGACCAATTATCTTCTACAAATAGAGGACTCATTTCACATTTCATTCACACCTTGAAAGATTAAAATCCTCTCATCTTTTCTCTCAAAAAAAATCGGCCAAGAGCAACCAAGAACACCAAAGTTGCATCTTTTTGTTTCTTCAAGTTCTTCAAGTGTATCTTTGGTGCAACAATTCAAGAACTCAACTCCTACTCATTTGCATCCTTTTAATAAATCAAAATAAGTAAAAACTACCTTATTACTTCTTTTATTTAAGTTGTTACAAGTCTTGCATAATGTATATAATCACTAACAACAACAAGTTTCATTAAAACTCAAGTTTATAAATAACTAGTTTTGTTTTAAAGTTTGTTTCTTCAAATGTGTTCCTAAATATATAAATACATAATGTAAGCTTAAATATTATGAAAATAAGTTATATAAATGTATTTCATAACCTTTTATACATGTGGTTTTTGAATAAACAACAAGAATTACAAGTTGTTTCAATTTTATTAAATCCGGATTTTTGGCAGAAATATTACGTCGACTTTGAAAAATCATAACTAATTCATATCTTAACGAAATGAGTTGATTCTTGTCTCAAAAGTTAGATCTATGTCTTAACTAAAAATCTGGATGTTTTCATAATTTAATATGGAATTTATAACCCCTAAATATTATTTGGGAACCCGAAAGTTTAACAGCTCAAAAATGGCCAACATAGGGTTTTTGACGAGCTTTTTCCCCAACCTAACTACCTCGAAAAATGGCTGTTGTTGACTTTAAAAATTCTTTGTATGTAGTAGTTTAATGTCCAAGAAAACCAAAGCCTAAATGGTTTTGGAGCTTGGTCAAAAATTGCCTCAAAGTAGGCTGAAAAACATTCGAAGAGCATATATATATATATATATATATATATATATATATATATATATATATATATATATATATATATATATATATATATATATATATATATATATATATATAAACATGACGTTTTAAGTGGGTTTTATTTATAAACTTGTAATGTTGGGTGATTTAAAATATAACAACATTTATATAGACATATTATCATATATGGGAGTTATTAAATCCCTTATATCATTTAGGATTCGGTTAAACGCATCCGGTGTCATCACTCATCAACAACGTAAACCGTCGTTTTTACGATCATTTTGCCATCAACATGCGGTGAGTTCTCATAGCCCTTTTTTCACACTGTTATGTTTTGGGGTTGAAATACATGCTACGTTTTCATATGGACACGAAAACAACTTCATTTTTATTATGTATTTCACATTTGGTTCCATCAGCCCTTATATCATGAACCGTTAATTGCATTTATTTGTAAGCGCGAATATATTATGGATAGATATATCGGGAGTCATGTCCCCCATTCGGGTTAGTTCGGCTCGGCTAACAGCGAGTGCATATATATTTAACACACGGTATTACATACGGGAATACTGCACAGGGCAAACTCATTTAATTAAGTTTTGGTTGCATGATGGTTTATATGTAATACATAACATGGAATTTATGATTTTATAAATTCAAACTCAACTGTTGTTGTCCATACAAGTCAGATTTACGTGTAAACCTATGAGCTCACCAACAATTTTTGTTGACGTATTTTAGCGTGTATTTTCAGGAAATTAAGGCTAGTGCGCCTCACCGGAAGTATTTTCAAGCTTCCGTACTTTTGGAGTCGCATGCATTTTCAAACTACCGGAGATTAGTTGCATTATTTTGATTACTTTAATTATGTATTTAAATCTCTGTATCTTGCGAACTACTCTTATCATTTTCGGGTTATGTAAAACATTTCTATATTTTAAAAGTTATATCGATGTATTTTTTTGAAAACATCCATATAGTGGTCGTTCATGATGATTATGGTTACGCTTCCGCGACGTCACACTTCGTTGCCAACCGTGGTAATGGGATGTGACAGATTGGTATCAAAGTCATAGTTATAGTGAACTAGGTTGCATTCGTACCTAGACTATACCTGTTACAAAAACTAAAGTTTCTTCAAGAACTGTGAACATATATATATGAACCCTGATGACAATAACATGTCAAACAATACCGTTATTATCCTCTTTGAATCTGAGGATGAATACCCACCCATGGAACAAGGAAGCCAAGGTGACACTAAGATGTACTTTGGATCGGAGACCCATCCAGACTGAATCAATGACGAAGTAGAGGACCCGTTAGAACTAGAGGAGAGCAACTGTGTCCCCGCAGCACAAATTGCTCTACCATCACCACCACATATCCCACCCTACACCCTATTCAGAAGCCATCCCAATGGACCATTAAGGAAGTTCACCCCTAGGAAAATGTTGTGACTGGCACAACGGAAGTCTATCCCGGTACCTACTCATCAGCCAAGCCCGTCGCTGTAACGACAGGCGAACGTAAGACATTGGGGATGGATGCCTCACACTCTCCAAGAGTGGAGAAACAAGAAAGGGATCCCAAGCCAGTTAGAAACACCATCTTCTTCTCAAGTACCGACACTTACCTAGGAACGTACGCAACGAACGATACCTCTGTTGGTGGCAAGGGCTGCCAGACACGACCTTCAATTTCAACAAATCCACTAGGAGGTCGGTGAGATCTCTGCAAGGATTAAGCAGGAGACAACACAAACCACCAATATACCTTGGGACAACCTGAATACCCAGGCGATTCAACAAGACGGAATAGACAAATTGTGACAGCAGCAAGCAGAGCGCAAAGCCCGTAATGCAGAACTAACCCAACGACTTAACCCTCTGGAGTACGAGGAAACCCCAGAGGCATCTCATACTTAGTACCCTTCTACCATTTTATAGTATTTCTCTAGGTTTTACTATCGGATGTATGTTTAGGTATGTAACGCTTGAAAATTTATCGGAAAAAATCCCAACCATATCATGTACAAAGATTAGGTATCAAGAACTTTGATGAAGAATTAAGTCTTAACTACAACTCTGTGTATGAGGAGATAAAGCTATGACTATCTTCCTAAGAAATTTCAAACCCATAGACTTATCCTCTTACCCTATTAGATACCACTTACGCATTTCTACTATTTGATACTGGTGCTAATAGGAGCTTTATATCCACTAAGTTCACTAAGCAGATAAATTTCATTCTTACACCATTAAGTGCCACTTATGCTATTGAGGTTAATGACAGTAAGACGCTTAAGATAAATAATATAAGTCGAGGATGCTACTTAGAATTAGTATGCCAACTCTTTGAAACAGACTTGATGCCCGTCAAACTGGGAAGTTTTGACGTGGTCATAGGCATGGAAAGACTATCGAAAAATCGTGCGGAAATACTGTGCAACAAGAAGACGGTTCATATACCTTTAGCCAACAAGAAGGTCCTTACTGTCCAAGGCAAAGCAAGAAATACCAAAGTAAGCATCATCTCCAGCAATAGGAACCCGAAGTGTTGACAGAGAGGGAGCCAAAGGAAAAGCGGCTCGAAAATATCCTTATTGTTTATGGTTACCCCAAAGTTTTTCCAAAACACTTACCTGAACTCCCAACATCGAGGCAAGTCAAATTCAAAAAAATCGGCCTAGTATCAGGTGCGGCTCGAGCACCATGCCGATTAACCCCGTCAATAGTGTAAGAATCGTCCAACCGACTGTAGGAGCTCTTAGATAAAAGGTTTATCAAACCAAATTCCTCGCTTTGGAGGAGCTCTAGTTTTGTTCAAAAAGAAGAAGGATGGAACCCTCAGAATGTGCATCAATTACCGAGAGCTAAATAAGCTAAAAGAACCGATACCCACTTCCAAGGATCGATGACTTGTTTGACAAACTCCTAGGATCAAGCTTCTATTCGAATATCAACCTGAGGTTTGATTATCATCAAATTAGAGTCCGCAAGGAAGATATTCCGAAGACAGCCTTCAGATCCTGTTACGATCATCATAAATTCCTAGTAATGCCATTTGGATTAACCAATGCCCTAACAGCCTTCGTGGACCTCATAAATCGGGTGTGCAAACCTTAGTTAGTCAAATTCGTGATTGTCCTCGTGAATGACATCTTAAGGAGGAGCACGGGCAAACATTTAAGACTAATTCAAAGAGTTGTTGGAGAAAGAACAGCTATATGCTAAGCTTTCTAAGTTTGACTTTTGGTTAAGAGAGGTGAAATCCCTCGGTCACGTGAACAATAGTAAAGGAATCCAAGTCGACCCCGCAAAGATCAAGGCTATTAGGTTTTGTTTAACTCCTAGAACCCTCATCGAGATACGTCAGTCCTTAAGACTTGCCGCTTATTATAGGCAACTATCAAAAATTTCTCAAAGATCACCGAAGCTCTAACAAAACTGTCCCGAAAACACATTAAGTATGATTGGGGCCAGGATCAGGAGACATCATATCAGTTATTAAGGCACAACCTGTGTAGCGCGCTTATTTTATCCAAGTGAAGCAAGAAATTTGTGATTACTATGATGCTTCACACAATGGGTTGATATAGAAAGATAAGGTCATAACTTATACTTTATGAAAACTTAAGGTTCACTAGGTGAATTACACAACGCATGATCTAGATCTTGGAGCAGTAGTCTTTATCCGTAAGACTTGAAGAAATTAGTTGAACGGTAAGAAGTGTATTACACTCACGAACCATAAGAACCTCCAACACATCATGAACAAGAAAGAGTTGCATATGAGGTAGCGTCATTGGATGGAGCCATTAAGTGATTGCAATTGTGATGTCCGTTATCACCCGGGGAAAGCTAATGTGGTTGCAGACGCTCAGAGCCGAAAGGAACGAGCTAAGCCGTTAACAGTATGAGCCCTATTTATGACCATTCAACAAAACCTTCCTTCTTTAGTTCATGATGCACAAGTAGAAGCTGTTAAGGAGGAAAATATGAAAAAAAAAAAAAAATGAAGCCCTGCACGGAATGGATAAATAGCTTGGGGATAAGGACAAATGGGAATCGATACTTCATTAATAGAGTCTGATTACTCTGTTTTGGTGGAGTAAGAAAGCCGATTATAGATGACGGACACAAATCAAGATATGCAGTCCACCCTAGATCCGATAAAATGTATCATGACCTCAATGAACTATACTGGTGGCCTAACATGAAGGCTGACATTGCCACATATGTCAGCAAATTCCGAACATGCTCCAAAGTTAAGATAAAACATCAGAAACCATTTGGGTAATAGTCAACCGCCTAACAAAATCAGCGCAATCAAGGAGAACAACAGGATGAATAAGCTAGTCCAAACATACCTCAAGGAAGTTGTCTTCGGACACGGAGTTCCTATTATAATCATTTCAGATATGGATAGCAGATCTACATCTAGGTTTTTGGCGATCATTACAGCAAGCTATGGATACAAACTTGGACATGAGTACCACTTATCACCCTCAGACCGATGGTTAGAATAATAGAACAATCCAAACACTAGAACATACATTAAGAGCATGTGTGATGGATACTCAATTGCCTTACTGGAATTATCGTACTACAATAGCTATCACTCGAGTATTAAAGCTGCTCCGTTTGAGGCCCTCTACGGGCGAAAGTGTCGATCGTCGATTTGTTGGGAAGAAGTAGGAGATAGCCAAATCACTGGTGCTAAGATCATTCACGAAACTACCAAAAAGATAGTACAGATACGGAACCGCCTAAAAGTTTCCCGCGATTGTTAGAAAAGTTATGCAGATGTAAGGAGAAAATCCTTTGAGTTCCAATTAGGAGAGAGAGTACTGATGAAAGTCTCGCCATGAAAGGGCGTGATACGATCTGGGAAACAAGGATAACTGAATCCTCGTTACATTCGACAATTCAAGGTCTTAAAAAGAATGGGACTAGTAGCTGATCGTTTAGAGCTGCCACCAGAGCTTAGCAACGTGCACAACACCTTCCACGTATCGAATCTGAAGAAGTGTTTGTTAGAGGAAACACTTGTTACCCCCTTGGAAGAGATCCAACTAGCTGATAAACTTCGCTTCATCAAAGAGCCGGTTGAAATCATGGACTGTAAGGTCAGAGGATTTGAGCACAGTTGTATACCCATCCTCAAGGTCATATGGATATTTAGACATGGGCCAGATTTCAATTAGGCATGCAAAGGTCAGTTTAAGAAAAGATACCCTCATCTATTCTTAAGTAACTATAACCCTGAGAAAACAAGATAAAATTTCGGGACGAAATTCCCTTAACAGGGGGAGACTGTAACATCCGGCATTAAACCAGGTTATCAACTATGACCTAATCTGTATTTAATAGCCAAATATAACCTAATCAATGGTCATTAGCTATTAATCAAAGTGATTAACAATGCTCATAAGGAAATTCAACTCAATTATAATCAAATTCATCGGTGCGATGAATCGGGAAATCAATTAATCCGATCGATTTACGATAAGACGGGTTAATTCAACTAAGTACATAATTAAATTATGATTAGTGACACTAATCATATACTAATACAATTACTTAACATTAATTATGCAAGACTAAAACATTTCATTAAAACAATGCATCCAAAAGTATTTATACATTTACATAAAAAGGAAAATACAAGAATACATTCTAATTACTTTTTTACGAAAAAATAATAACCAAAATACATCATTTTTATACCATAAAAATCAGCCAACACAATAGGGGAACACACTTTTGTGTCCCCTTTGACTTTCATTAAAAATATTGAAAAGAATTCCTCACTTTTTCTACTTTTCCAACACGTTGGTAAAGTGTTAAACACCACCTTTTCTTTCATCATTTGCAAGACCAATTATCTTCTACAAATAGAGGACTCATTTCACATTTCATTCACACCTTGAAAGAAAATCCTCTCATCTTTTCTCTCAAAAAAAATCGGCCAAGAGCAACCAAGAACACCAAAGTTGCATCTTTTTGTTTCTTCAAGTTCTTCAAGTGTTTCTTTGGTGCAACAATTCAAGAACTCAACTCCTACTCATATGCATTCTTTTAATACATTAAAGTAAGTAAAAACTACCTTATTACTTCTTTTATTTAAGTTGTTACAAGTCTTGCATAATGTATATAATCACTAACAACAACAAGTTTCATTAAAACTCAAGTTTATAAATAACTAGTTTTGTTATAAAGTTTGTTTCTTCAAATGTGTTCATAAATATATAAACACATAATGTAAGCTTAAATATTATGAATATAAGTTATATAAATGTATTTCATAACCTTTTATACATGTGTTTTTGAATAAACAACAAGAATCACAAGTTGTTTCAAGTTTATGAAATCCGGATTTTCGGCAGAAATATTACGTTGACTTTGAAAAATCATAACTAATTCATATCTTAACGAAATGTGTTGATTTTTGTCTCAAAAGTTAGATCTATATCTTAACTAAAGATTTGGATGTTTTCATAATTTAATATGGAGTTTATAACCCCCAAATATTATTTGGGAACCCGAAAGTTTGACAGCTCAAAAATGGCCAACATAGGGTTTTTGACGAGCTTTTTTCCCAACCTAAACACCTTAAAAAATGGCCGTTCTTGACTTCAAAAATTCTTTGTATGTAGTAGTTTAATGTCCAAGAAAACCAAAGCCTAAATAGTTTTGGAGGTTGGTCAAAAATAGCCTCAAAGTAGGCCGAAAAACCTTCGAAAAGCAGGAAAATTATATATATATATATATATATATATATATATATATATATATATATATATATATATATATATATATATATATAAACTTGAAGTTTTAAGTGGGTTTTATTTATAAACTTGTAATGTTGGGTGATTTAAAACATAACAACATTTATATAGACATATTATCATATATGGGAGTTATTAAATCCCTTATATCATTTAGGACTCGGTTAAACGCGTCCGGTGTCATCACCCATCAACAACGTAAATCGTCGTTTTACGATCATTTTGCCATCAACATGCGGTGAGTCCTCATAGCCCCTATTTTCACACTGTTATGTTTTGGGGTTGAAATACATGCTACGTTTTCATATGGACACGAAAACAACTTCATTTCTATTATGTATTACACATGTGGTTCCATCAGCCCTTATATCATGAACCGTTAATTGTATTTATTTGTAAGTACGAATATATTGTGGATAGATCTATCGGGAGTCATGTCCCTCATTCAGGTTAGTTCGGCTCGGCTAACAGCGAGTGCATATATATTTAACACACGGTATTACGTACGGGAATACTGCACAGGGCAAACTCATTTAATTAAGCTTCGGTTGCATGATGGTTTATATGTAATACATAACATGGAATTTATGATTTTATAAATTCAAACTCAACTGTTGTTGTCCATATAAGTCAGATTTACGTGTAAACCTATGAGCTCACTAACAATTTTTGTTGACGTATTTTAGCGTGTATTTTCAGGAAATTAAGGCAAGTGCGCCTCACCGGAAGTAAATTCAAGCTTCCGTACTTTTGCAGTCGCATGCATTTTTCAAACTACCGGAGATTTAATTGCATTATTTTGATTACTTTAATTATGTATTTAAATCTCTGTATCTTGCGAACTACTCTTATCATTTTCAGGTTATGTAAAACATTTCTATATTTTAAAAGTTATATCAATGTATTTTTTTGAAAACGTCCATATAGTGGTCGTTCATTATGATTATGGTTACGCTTCCGCGACGTCACACTTCCAGCTTTTTGAAGGTTTTTCGGCCTACTTTGAGGCTGTTTTTGACCAAGCTCCAAAACGATTTAGGCTTTGGTTTTCTTGGACATTAAACTACTATATACAAAGAATTGTTAAAGTCAAGAACGATAATTTTTAGAGGTGTTTAGGTTAAGGAAAAAGCTCGTTAAAAACCCTATGTTGGCCATTTTTGAGCTGTCAAACTTTTGGTTTCCCAAACAATACCTGGGGTTCTAAACTCCATAATAAATTATGAAAACATCCAGATTTTTAGTTAAGACATAGATTTAACTTTTGGGACAAGAATCAACTCATTTCGTTAAGTTATGAATTAGTTATGATTTTTCAAAGTTGATGCAACATTTTTGCCGAAATTCCGTATTTCATAAACGTGTAATAACTAGTGATTCTTGTTGTTTATTCAAAGACTACTTGTATATATTAGCATATATATAGTTTTTTAATATAGTTGCATAGCTTGAGGGTCGCGTTTGTCATTATCTCATTTATTGTTTATATATAGTCTTTTCATTGTTCATTGTAAGACATCACATTATAATAGAAAAACTCTAGCCGTTTCGTGTAAACCCTAGCCACTTTTTCTTATTGTTCTTCATGGTATCAGAGCCGTGATGGTTGATTTGTTGAATTCTCGGTTTGTCGCACTCATTCACCATTTGGTTCATCGTTTTGTCTGGTAATTTTTGGCCAAGGCTGCGCAGCCGTAAAGAAATCAACGGTCTAGAATCGTTCACCGTTGGATCATCACGATTTTTGTTGTGTAGGTTCGAAAAATATGTAGCTACACTTTGACCGTTGGGATTATTGATTTGAACTTTGTATTTGAAGATATGTACTGTCGAACGTAGCTGTTTTGTTTCAGGATTTTCGGCCAGATTTGTGTATGTGTGGGGAAAACATATTTCTGACTTTATTAACCGTTGGATCGTCGCGAATTTTGTACTGTAGGTTCTAAACACCTATAGATACAATATCACCGTTGGGATTATTGAATGAGCTTTATCCCTTTGAGTTATTAATAGTCGAAGTTGGATGCAGATTGAAATCGTCGTGTTTTTGCACACTAGTAGTAAAACTCAAGGTATGACTTTTTACACCGTTAGATCGTCTTGATATTTGGACTGAAGATTCAGCACACAAATATACATACTCTCACTGTTTGGATTATCGATTAGAGTGTTTTGTTGGGACTTATTTATGTTTGAAGTTGGTTACTGATTCTTGATTTGCTAGTCTTTGATCTCATATTTGTTTCGTCGAAGTTTCGAATTTGTTTGGGGTTATCGTTGCTATCAATGATTGGTTTGTGAGTATTTTTAGCCATCTTCGTTGGGTTTATTGTCTTCGTTGATTCGTTGATTACGGCCAATGGTTGATTGCCCTCCTTAACTAATTGTTTGTTGATTGGTTTAAGGTTTTTAGATTGTGGTATTGGCTACAATTTGGGTTTTTGGTTATTGATCATCATACTTCTTTCGGAATTTTTCGTCATCAATTGTAATTTATATTGGAGTCACAATGGTTGCATTTGATAATTTGGTTATGGAGCAAATTAAACAGTATATTGGTTCGTCATCCACTGCCATGTCAGCCTCTCCATCAGGTTTGTCTTCGTCTAATAATTCAGGTATTCCTTCGTCCTTATGGATCTTGGATTCTGGTGTATCTCATCATATGTCTCCATATTTGTCTTCATTTGTTTCTTTATCTCCTGGTTTGCCTATGTCTATTATGTCAGCTAATGGAACAACTATGCCATTGGAAGGTGTTGGTTCTGTTGTCACACCTCATGTATCTCTACCTGATGTGTATTATATTCCTAGTCTTGCTTTAAATCATGTTTCTGTTAGTCAACTATGCAAATCGGGTTATTGTGTTTTCTTTTCTGATTTATCTTGTTATGTTCAGGACCCGCACTCTCAGAAGGTGATTGGGACAGGTCGTAAGCTGGGAGACCTCTATGTTTTAGACAATCTCAGAGTTTCAGATGTGGCTGCTTCAAGTGTCGATTTATCTTCTTTTCGTTTGAGTAATTTGTCTTCAGATTTTTACCTATGGCACTCCCATTTAGGTCATATTTCAGCTTCTCGTTTACAGTTTTTGGCCTCTACAGGCGCTCTAGGTCAGATGAATTATTCAGATTTATCTGATTGTAGTGCTTGTAAACTAGCGAAAATTCCGCTTTACCGTTCCGTAAAAGTGTCTCTTGTTCTTTTGCACCATTTGATCTGATTCATTTTGATGTGTGGGGACCTTCTCCTGTGTCTTCTAAGGGGGGTGCTAGATATTATGTTTCTTTTATTAATGATTATACTCGTTATACATGGATCTATATGATGAAACACCGGTCTGAATTTATGTCAATCTATAAAGATTTTAGAGCACTGGTTAAAACCCAACATTCAGCGGTTATTAAACGTTTTCGTTGTGACTTAGGAGGTGAATACACTTCTAATGCCTTCACCCGATTACATGGTTCTGATGGTACAATATACCAAACGTCGTGTACCGATACCCCTCAACAAAATGGTGTTGCCGAACGAAAACATAGACATCTCCTTGAAACTGCTAGGTCGTTGTTATTATCTTCTGAAGTTCCTTGTGTCTTCTAGGCTGAAGCTCTCCTTACTGCTGTCTATGTCATTAATCTGATTCCCATTGCTTATAACTCTTGCCTATCTCCATTCGAAAAACTTTATGGAACCACACCTGATTATTCTTCCTTACGTGTTTTTGGTTGTGCTTGTTTTGTTCTTCGTCCTCACGTTGAGCGCAACAAGTTGTCTTCTCTGTCAGCTTTATGTGTGTTCTTGGGGTATGGGATAGGTCAAAAGGGGTATCGTTGTTTTGATCCGGTCAGTCACAAATTATATGTCTCGCGTCATGTGACATTTTTAGAGCATATTCCCTTCTTTTCAATTCCTACTTCGTCTCCTACTCCGACACGGTTAGAACTTTTGTCTATTGATCCTTTTAGTCCTGACACTGAAGATTCTACATTAGATACATCTGTTCCTGAGACGTCTACAACATCAGATCCTTCTCCTACTCATACGACCGCTCAGCCACCTACTATCACTGCGGATGTTCCTATCACACGTAAGTCTACTCGTCCTCGTAAGTCTACTCAACTTCCCGACTTTGCATACTCTTCTTATTCTGCTTTCTTTTCTTCTTTTCTTGATAATGTTCATCGTTTGGTTGAGCCTACATCCTATAGAGAGGTTGTCTCTGATCCACTTTGGCAGGAGGCGATGGCTGAGGAGCTTACCACTCTTTATCATACTCGTACTTGGGATTTGGTTCCTCTCCCCACTGGAAAGGAACCCATTGGTTGTCGTTGGGTCTACGAGATTAAGACCAAATCAGATGGATCTGTTGAGCGATATAAGGCTAGACTTGTTGCTAAGGGATACTCACAGCAGTACGGTATGGATTATGAGGAAACTTTTGCGCCTGTTGCAAAAATGACCACTGTTCGTACCGTGATTGTAGTGGCTTCTGTTCGTCAGTGGAAAATATCTCAAATGCATGTCAAAAATGCCTTCTTGAATGGTGATCTTAATGAGGAGGTTTACATGACTCCTCCTCCAGGTATTGCTCATCAGAAAGGTGAAGTTTGTCGGCTTCGTAAGGCTCTTTATGGTCTCAAACAAGCCCCACGTGCTTGTTTTGAGAAATTCTCTACTGTCATCACCTCTCTTGGATTTATTGCGAGTAATCATGACTCAGCGTTGTTTGTTGAAACCACTGGTGCCGATCGAATTATGTAATCTTTATATGTTGATGACATGATTATTACAAGTGATGATTTAGAGGGTTTTGAGTCTCTTAAGCGTGATCTGGAAACCCGTTTTGTTATGAAAGACTTGGGATGGTTACGCTATTTTCTGGGGATTGAAGCTGCTCACTCTGAAAAAGGTTACTTGTTATCTCAATCGAAGTATATTTCTGATTTATTTGATCGCGCTCACCTTTCTGATAATAAAGTTGTGGATACTCCTCTTGAAACTAATGCACGTTATTCCCTGAATGATGGAGTTCCTCTATCAGATCCGAGTTTGTATCGTACCATTGTAATTAGTTTGATTTATCTCACCGTCACTCGTCCGGACATATCTCATGCAGTTCATGTGGTCAGTCAGTTTGTTAACGCTCCTACTACTGTACATTGGGGAGCTGTTCTTCGTATTTTGCGGTATTTGAGGGGTACTCAATTTCAGAGTTTGTTGTTTTCTTCTACTTCGTCTCTAGAGCTGAGTGCTTATAGTGATGCTGACTGGGCTGGTGATCCTAACGATCGAAAGTCTACTACGGGTTTTTGTATTTTCCTTGGAGACTCTCTTGTCTCATGAAAAACCAAAAAGCAGGATGTTGTTTCTCGCTCATCTACAGAAGCTGAGTATCGTGTTATGGCATTACTACATGTGAGGTCGTTTGGCTGCGTTGGTTACTGGCGGATATGGGTGTTAATGTTTCTCGGCCTACTCCTTTGTATTGTGATAATCAGAGTGCTATTCATATTGCTCGTAACTCTGTTTTTCACGAGCGTACGAAACATATTGAGATTGACTGTCATTTGACTCGTCATCATTTTCGCATCGGAACCATATCACTGCCCTTTGTCTCGTCTACTATGCAGATTGTTGATATTTTTACGAAGGCTCATTCAACTTCTCGCTTCCGCTTCTTAGCTGACAAACTCTCAATGCTTGTTGCACTAGCATTGTGAGTTTGAAGGGGGATATTAGCATATATATAGTATTTTAATATAGTTGCATAGTTTGAGAGTTGCTTTTGTCATTATCTCATTTCTTGTTTATATATAGTCTTTTTATTGTTCATTGTAAGACATCACATTATAATCAAAAACCCTAGCCGTTTCTTGTAAACCCTAGCCTCTTTTTCTTATTGTTCATCAGTATAAAAGTTATAAAACACATTTATATAACTTGTTTTCATAATATTTATACTTACATAATGTGTTTATATATTTATAAACACATTTGAAGAAAACAAACTTAAAACAAAACTAGTGATTTATAAACATGAGTTTTTATGAAACTTGTTGTTGTTGGTGATTATATATATTATGCAAGACTTATATCTACATAAATATAAGATGTAATAAGTTAGTATTTACTTACTTTTATGTATTAGAAGTATGAAAAGGTGTAGAAGAGTTGTTCTTGAACTAGTTGCACCAAAGAAACTCTTGAAAAACTTGAATTCTTGAAGAATAAAGGAAGAAAACAACTTTGGTTGTGTGTGTGTGTGGCTATGGACGATTTTGAGACAGTAAAATGAGAGGTTTTGCTCTTGCAAATGTGTGAGGATGAATGAGAAACGATCTCTCTATTTATAGAGAAAAATGGTCATCAAAGTGGAGGTTGAGTGGAGTGTTGGATGAGATGAAAGAACATGCTGAAAATGATTTGATTTTGATGGGTTATGGAAGTGTGTATTATAAAAATGAAGTCAAAACCTACTTGTACCTCCCTATGGCCAAATTTTTAGAAGATATTTTAATGTATTTTTAAATTTTTTTTTTTGTATAAATGTATTTAGATTGTATTCTTGTAGTTCCCTTTTTTTGTAAATTCATAAATACTTTTGAATGCATTTGTTTAATGAATTGTTTTAGTCTTGCATAATTAATGTTAAGTAAGTGTATTAGTATATGATTAGTGTCACTAATCATAATTTGTACTTAGTTGAATTAATCAATCATATCGCAAATCGATCGGATTAATTAATTTGTCGATGCATCGCACCGATGAAATTGATTCTTATTGAATTGAATTTCCTTGTGAACTTTGTTAATCACTTTGATTAATTGCTAATCACCACTGATTAGGTTATATTTGGCTAGTAAATACTGATTAGGTTATAGTCGCTAACCTGGTTTAATGCTGGATGTTACATATATACATACATACATACATACATACATATATATATATATATATATATATACATATATATGTATATATATATATGTATATATATATATACACATGTATATATATACAGTGTTTGGTTCTTTTGAGAACCTTAAGGTGTTGTTTGATTGCATAATAGGTTAATTGTCTGATGTCTGATTTCACTTCTGATTGATGAGAGGTGGTCCTGATAAGATACTAAGATCTGATAAGAGAATTCAATAAGTCTGTTTGTTTTATAAATTATCTGATTCTGTTATTTTTATTAATTTTACATATTAATTCCCAAAATCAAACAGATATCATTGATTAAAGTCAAATATCAAGTAACAATAATACCATTGAATCAAAGTGATCTATGTAAACATTTAAAATAATTCAAATAACATTAACAATATTTAAGTAAGAAACCACTTCAAGTTTATAAGTTATAATCAAGTAACATAAATGCATTTAATAAACATATAACCAACATGCTTTCAAGAATCAAATAACAATTAAAGTTTATAAGTTATAATCAAGTTTATAAGGTTACGTTTATTAACTTCCAAATAACTTAAGTTTATAAGTTATATATATATATATATATATATATATATATATATATATATATATATATATATATATATATATATATATATATATATATATATATATATATATATATATATATGTTATTGAAAAATAATAAATTTTATCAGAAAGTGTTGAAATATTTCTCGTTATTATAAATATGGTAAGAGGTAGGGTAGGGGTGGGGTAGGTTGAGGGTGGGGTGGGGTAAATAGGGTAGGGTAATGGTGTAGGGATAGGGTGGGTAGGTTGAGGGGTAAGGTAGGTGGGGATGGGTAGATTTGAGGGGTAGGGTAGGGGTGAGGTGAGTAGGTTTGAGGGGTAGGGGTGGGAAGAGATAGGGGTAGGGTGGGGTGGTTTAAGGAGGGGTGAGGTGGGGTGGGTAGGTTTGATAGGTTAGTGTAGGGGTGGGGTAGAGTGGGATAGGGTAAGTATGGGAGTGGGGTGGGTAGGGTTAAGGGTGGAGATGGGGATGGGGATGGGGTGGTATAAGTAAGTTAAGGGTAGTTAGGGTAGGGTGAGATTAGGTGGTTGAGGGTAGGGTATGTTGTTAAGGGTGGGGTGAGGTAGGGTAGGGGTAGGGGTAGGGGTATGGGTTTAGATAGGGTAGGGTAGGGGTAGGGTGGGTGAGGTAAGGTATGGGGTAAAGGTAAGGGTGGGGTGGGGTGGGGTGGGGTGGGGTGGGAGAGACGTGTATTTTTTTTGGGTGTGATAAGTGGTGATAAGAAGCATATCAAAGTCTTATCCTGATAAGACATGATAAGAGAATTTTGACTCTTATGTCTTCTGCATATCAAACGCACTTATCAGTATTTCATCTTACCGAATAAGAGGTTACCTCTGATAAGAGTCTGATAAGTGGCTATCAAACACCCCTAAATCTCATGAGAACCCAAGAACTATTTGTAGCATTTAGATTAAGAAGATCTATGACTGAAAATAGGCAAATGAGATTTTTGTAATTATTTAAACTTTTGATGGTGGAAAATCTTGAAAAGTTGTGAAAATGGTATTTCAGAAAGAAAAAATATGTTTTTTTTTTTCTCTTTCTTTCTTGTATTTCATTTTCTTTTTGTTTTTCTCTTTCATGATAATGGATTTTTTAATAATAAAACGTTTTATATAAATAAAATGTCTAATTCTGTATAAAAATTATCCAACTGCTAAAAATTTAGCATAATTCAAATAGAATATTATGTAATATATGTAGAATATTATGTAATATATATAGAATGTTATGTAATCCTATATATTTTTATGCAGATTAACATCACTATTCATAATCTGTGTATAATGTTCTGTTTCCTATACATTTCATATATTTAATATAAAAATAAATTAACTTGCACAACATTAATAATAGTCTACATACAATGTTATGTATTTATATAGATATAGCAGTAACAAATTAACTGATATAACAATGATAATATTTTTCAACAATAACAAATTAACTAATATAACAATAACAATATTGACCGTTGGACTTCCAAATCATGAGAGATATAAAGGAGGAAAGAAAGACAGCGTGATGATGACGGTTTGTAGCGGCGGTGGTGGCAACGGTGCTTGGTGGCAGCGGCGGTGGTGGTTCCAGATCTTGAGAGGGAAGGAGGAAGGATAGAATGATGTTGGAAATTTTTGAGATTGAAAATAAAATGAGAGTGAGAGGGGGAGGGAGGGATGATCGTTGGTTTTTAGGGTTTAAAGGTAGGTGAGATAAATTTTCATTTTTCCCAAAATACCATTAGGTTTTCAAGTTCTCATGAATATTTTGGTTCTTAAAAGATCCAACATATATATATATATATATACTAGTAGTATACCCACGCAAAGCGGCAGTGACAAAATTTTATTTTTCATTTGGCAACATGTTTGTTGAGTTGCATATGATTTTTCTAAATAAAAAGGTAAAGAAGATTGAATAATACATAAGATGTCGTCCTCATATAGACATAGAACGAATATTCTTTTTCGATATTATTTATGTTTTCAGATAAACATAAAAAAGTTTTGGCTACCACTATCATTTACCGGCCTTCACTAACATTTTAGGTAAAAATATCAATTTCTAATTTGATTATAACTATTAACCGGTCAACCATGTAATATAGTAATACAACAATTGATATACACCATCTCCGACCATCGCTTAAGATATTTCTCTTTGCAAAAAGTTCTAGTCAAACATTTTACATTATTTTAAATAAATCCAACTCCTAGTCTCCTAATATCCAACTTTAGCAATGCAGTTCCATTCGATTCATTTGAACACCTAAAACTACATATCCAACTAATGAGTTCTTGATTATTCCAGCAGAACATTAATTATAAAAGCACATTTATATACATCAGTAGTATATTGAGCTTATAGGTCAATGGTATACATCATAAATGTGTATTTATGCACATGTTTTTATGGAAATTACATAAAAATCAACATACGCTCCAACATAACTGAACAACGAAAGATATACAAATCAAAAGTTTCATCTAATAATCATACCAATTTTCATGAATGTATAAAATGGTTTGGATCTCTTAGGGGTCAAAACCAAACGATACATTTACACCAATCAATGCTAAAGTCATAGGTCTAAAACTTTGACACTTCTTAAGCTTTGAACCTTTGCCTCTATGACCCGTTCAACACCCAAATCTGTTTTACGAAGCATAAGCAACACGTTTGCTAGCATTGCTGGGTAAAGCGTAGCCAATGCCATGCGACACAAGCGCTCTACAACTTGTCGATATTGCACTGCTAAGGAAGGAAGCTGGTGACACACCCAACCAAATACAATTTATTCTAGAATAAATCATATACAATCATAATAACATGACTTTTTGAAAACCACACAATATTTAACAACTAACTAAATACATTAGCCACCACATCCACTACAATTGAACTCAAAGAACAACCATATGAAATAATTTTTACGTGACATTAGATATTGGCAAACAAAAATAGACTTATTCATATATACTTAACAAAACAACTAAACGAGGACTTTAACAAATGAAAATAGACTTATGTATATATGTAAAATTAACAAAACAATAAACTAGGAACTTTAGTCATATTTAAATTATTGTTTTTATTAAAGGTTATGGTACATAGTTAGATACATGGTTATATAAACACAAACGAAAATATAATAGACAAATATAATTGAATGGAGAATACGTTTTAGCCATCGTAACATTTGACCTATTTGTTAACTAAGTTGGGTTTATATAAATGATGGTAATATCTTTAAACATCAAAACCTTCAAGAATTATTGGAATCTATAGAAAAACAAAATACTTTATCAATTTATCAATTTAGAAGGCAAATATGGTATTTCTTATAATCATACAAAGCCACGAAAAATGCATGTGGTTCATTTTTTTGGGCGATAGTCCTATAACGATGCCATATTGTAGTTAGGTTTGTTAAAAGGTAAATAACATGTAATTAAAAATAAGAACCTGTTACAAACGAACAAAAACTTTCATATGGTTTGAATATTAAAATATTAATTGTATGAAAAGAAAAGAAGATACATAATCCTGAGATTTTTTTGTCAAGACTGTCATTAATTTCTCTGAGAATGTCTTGAATGAATCCTTATCCATTGGAAATATCATTTTCTGAATAATACTTTTAGCCCCCAAAGTGACAAATCAATTTCAGCCTGGAAAATGCAACTCTTAATAGCCACTAAGTGGATGATGAACAATATTTTGCTTTGCACATGCCTTTTGTCTATACCACTTTTTGTGGAAGAAATAACAATGAATGTATATCACCAAAATGATTCTTTCATGAACTCATAATTATGTAAGGTCCTTCCCTATCAGATCTATCGAGGCATTGTGACGTCAAACGAGTGCGGAATACTCGCTCAATGCTAACGGATCAAACACAAACAGTCACATGGGAAAACGGAGCCAAACACGATGTTAGTTGAATGAATATCAACTCCACAAGATGTATCGCTCCTCTGATTGCTCTGCTATTCTCTCAAACGTGTGCAATTCTGATTGCAAAAGTCGTATTGAATTCTTGAACATAAGTTCAAGATATACACGCTAAGTTCGTGCATGGCCCAAGCCCACGAACTTATAAGTTCAAGCCCATGCAGCTAAGTTCGTATGAACTTATCAGCCATAAGTTCATACCTCATGAACTTATCTAGCAATCATGAATTTATCATGCAATCATGAACTTAATGCACAATCATGAACTTAAGACATAAACATGAACATGTAATCATGACTTCGTATTCATAACACCCTATCTATTACAATTAACTATCAATAACAAACTAGACTGTTGTCATCACAATGGGTGTACCAATAGACTCCCCCTTGACGATAGCTTCTAGTTGCTTTTCATTGATCTAAAAACTAGGCCTGTTCAGATTGCTTCCTGCGTATAGACCCTGTTCAATGCAAATTTTAACCACTTTTTGGTCATTTCTGCCTTCAGATCTCCAACCTTCATGAAAGAAAATTGGCTGCTCGTGAAGCTTCTGCAGATCATCTTGAGAGAGGTTCACAAGATGCAAGGGATCATATACCTTCAAAATAATCTTCTCATCTTCATCCTCCAATATTGCTTCAGCAGTTTCATTGTCGACATACCACCACTTCATATTTCTCAGAACATCCTGTGGCATTGTCTTCAAAGGAGCCTTCCTCAAGCATCTAACTGGTTTGTAAACCATCTTGGTCTATGGTCTCCAAGTTTGAGGATCTATTCTTGTTTCATCTACTTCTCTTTTACCAACTCTCTGCTTGATCTTTTCAAACTTCCTAGACCGACCCTCTTTTCTGATAATTCTTGCAACTACATAAGCATAAGGGTCGTCTCCTAAGTTGATAAGGTCCTTCCAGGCTAACTCTTTGACTTCACACTTTGGCAATGAGTTGAAGTCCTTCAGTCTTCTTTTCAAATATTGTAGCCCATATCTTCTCTTTAAGGCAAATAGCTGCAGTTCTCTGTCAAAGAACCAGCTCAGAATTCCACCTGACAAATCTCCTGCACTTGGCAATTTCATTTTCTTCTTTGTGGCCAAGTCTATCTTCTTCTCTTCTTTCTTGAACCACCGTTTTTTCTTTCCTTCTTTCGTAAGTTCCATGTCCGGCATCTGAGATATATAAGAATCCGATTCATCATTCAGTATCAGATTCTGATCTATATTTACATATTGTTCCGTAACAGGTTGCTTATGTACAAAAATTTCATCAACATTATCATCTTCATCTAAGACCATTTCATCATCCGACTTCTAATCAGGTATATCATCTGGAATAAGTTCTCCTTCCTGAAGCTCTTCCTGATCCAAGTCGTCTTTAAAGTCAAATATCAGCTCGTCTTCATCCAACCCTGACAGAGCTCCTATCAGGTCTTCTTTAGTTACTTCTGTCGTCTCTGAAGCCTTGACTTTTCCCTTGTCTTAGGCTGATGAGCCAGACTCCCCCTGAGTATCAATAAGCTGAGTAGATTGTTGTCTTGAAAGATCTGTCAGCTCACTGTCTTTGTTTGCATTTGGATCATCTCCTTCATCTTCCCTTTGAGTATGCCTCAAGGCGTCTTCCCTACAACTCTCCCCCTGAATTGGTTGATCTTTCAACATTTGCGCCAGTATAGCCTCAAGGTTGGCAATCTTCTGTTGCTGATCAGCCAGTGTCTGATTTAACTAGGCATTATGCTGTTGAAGTTCAATAATCGCCTATGTCGGCTGAAGAATCTGTACAACCTGACTATCAATCTGATCTTGAAGGTGAAGAAGGCTCTGGCTGCAGATGAACTCATGTCGATGGTGTGGTTGTGGTGGTTTCTGGTGGTACTGTTGCTGAGGTGGAGGGCATCGACTGTTTTGTTCTTTGAAGTTTCCCCTTTGATGCCTCTCCACCAAACTCTCCTCTTCTAGCTCATATTCTTCATCATCATCATCTTGAAGATGCCATGTATGTTATTGCTCAGTCTGCGGCATAAACAATCGCGAACGATAACGACCACAAGCTGTCTGTGGATTTGCCGCCTCCCTAATATCTCTGGCCGCATCTCAATCGGTCTCGGAATCGGGATCAACGGCCTCAGGAAACTGTTCCCGTTGATAATTCTCTATATCTTCAAAAATGTTTCCAGGTGCTTCATGTGGGTGAAGAATATCCTGAATCACTTCTTCGGCAATGTCAACTTGAGCTACTCCACCAGAGCAAAAATGTCTTTCAAAGCTTCTTGTCTGGGATCAGCTTGAATGACCGGTGGAGGTGCTACTGCTGCTGGTGCGTGAACAGCATGATGCTGAGCAGGTGCTGCTGCTATCGGGCCTTGTTGCTCATTGTCCATCCAGCCATCCCCTGCTGGAGCAACATATTCAGCATTGAGCAAAGCTCCAAAAAGTGGAGTAGGCTGCGGACGCTCATTTTCAGCCCGTCTTTGGCTGTGTCCTTGACAATCCACAAAAATTCGTTTGGCGATGCCTGAAACAACACAACCTCCGGTGATGGTGGCAAATTTGGCAGACAGTGACGAATGATCATCATGACAAAGCGAGGATACAGCAGAAATCGCTCGCGACTTGGAGCCGTTATCTGATGAATAAATTCTGCAAAGAAGAAGCCAGAAAAGCTGTATGGCTTGTTATAAACCAGTGAGATCATCCCAAATTGGAGCTTGGATGCCATCACATCAAAACCAACCTTTTTCGGGGCTAGAAACACAAGAAGAACGTGCATCAAGTATCGCCACTGCCCTATCAGACCAATCTTCACATATGAAGCTTTGGCCAAATCAAGCGAGTAACCCATTCTTTGGAAAGCTCCTTGACGTAATTGAGCTGGGTAATCAGTCGGGCCATTTTCCGGTGCTTCAGTCCCCAGGACTAGAATTGTTCTCAAATCAGCTGCCGAGAAAGCAATCGGTTGTTCATTTAATGTTGCCCTGAGTACGGGGGCATGACAGAGCTGTCCAGAAGCAATGTACTCCAAAGTTGGTGAATGTATTGAATCATCAAAGTAGGATTATGCGTCAATGCATATGCCACTCGGGATCTTGTCAAAAAGGCTAGAATCTCTCTGTATGGCCCAGCTTCTGGTGCATGCATATCAATGTTGACCACCATATTGTGCTTGTTCACAAACACGCGCTCCAACAAAAAGTTAAAATTGAAAAATTGAATTTTTGAGAACAAATAAGTTTGCACGAACTTAGGTAAGTTAGTACGTACTTAGAACCCAACGAACTTAATTTTGAAATTTTGAAATAAGTTCGCACGAACTTAATATGGATAAGTTCGTTGGTCGACATTGGTAACCTGAAACTCCAATTTTAACACTTTTTAGACCTAATCAACACATGAAACCAGTCCTAATAGGTTCAAATCGAGTTTATTAAGGTTCCATTGTCAGGTTTATATCCTAAAACCTGGAGTTATGAACCTTTTTGTTATTCGGACATCAAAACCCCTAAAAATCCTTTAAAATCCAATTAAACTCCCCAATATTAGTTACTTTGTCGTTTAGAAGGTAAAAGGAAAGTAAATAGTGTTAGTTCGAGAGGAATTGATGAGATCTTCGTGAAACAGTAACAAAACCGTAGAGGGTCTGATAAGTTCGTTGTCACACGCTAAGTTTGTAATCGCTAAATAAGTTCGTGAGGGTTAACTTCGTCTTTGGTTGGTGAATGAATTTAATGTCTTGGCACTATTTATAGGCCCCACATACTGTCTACGAACTTAGTTGCTATCTATACGCCCTCTCTCGAACCAGTTTTCCAAGAGATGAGTAGATAGTGTCTCGTAACAAGCCCTGGATGCCTGATGTAATACTTGCAGTTTCTTGAATTATGAAAGTTCCTCTTGCATTGCTTCTACCCAAGAATTGTCCTTTAGAGCCATTTGAATATTTTTAGGCTCAACTTGAGAGATGAAACATGAGTACAAGCAAGTGTGGAATACTTCACATTACTCCGAGTTTTCACTCCAGCATTTGGATTCCCAATAATGTCCTCAAGTGGGTGATCCGTATGTACTTTTGATGTTTGAACTGCATTGACATGAAGATTGTCACCCAGATTAGATCCTATTTCTCCTAATGTTGGTGTGACTTCAGACCGAACATCCTCCTCGTGATTATTTTCTATAGAGGCTGGACTGTTTGTCTGATTCACATTAATAGGTGATGAAGGTTCTTCAGTTGTTGGGGACTCTTCTTTTGTTGATAGTTCTTCTTCAGATGTCATAGGAATGCTCGAATGAAAGAAGACTCTACCCTCTTCATCAAGATTTAAGGTTGAGAAGTCATTCTCCAAAGTTCCTGCATCACAACTGAAAGGAACATTAAATGATTTAAACACAGAGTCATAATCAAATAACCATTCTGGACCTATTTGGGGCTCATGAATTGTTAACATCGATGTTAAACACAATTTCTACAGTACCAGTGGTTTTGTTAAAAACCCTCTTGTTTGGTGAAATTGGGACATAACCTAGGAAGTATCCTTCGTCTGCCTTTTCACCAAACTTAGGTTGATGTTTAGTTTTTAACAAGGTACACGACACCCGAAATTGTTCAAAACCCGTTAAATTTGGTGGACGCTTATTTAAAACCTCGTAACAGGTTTTGTTCAAAGATTTGATAGTAAGGACTCTGTTTAGAACGTGACAAGCGGTATTCACTGCCTCCCCCCAAAACATTGTAGGAAGCTTTGAATCCGAAAGCATAGTTAGGCATGCCTTTTGTTAGGCAATATACATCCATTACTGCATTCTTGAACTCAGTTCCGTTATCACTTCTAATACACTTCACCCTTTTCCCATAGGCGTTCTCTATTTGGTCTAAGAACCCAATCAGCGTGTTTGTTGTTTCGTCCTTTGTAATTAAAAAGAAAACCTAAGAAAATCGTGAGTAATCATCAATGATAACCAAACAATACCAACTTCCACCTATACTCCTTTTGTTGATTAGACCAAAAAGATCCATATGCAGTAGATCAAAAATGGAGGATATTGAGTTCTGAGTCTTAGACTTATGCGCCTTCTAGTGTTGTTTCCCTTTCTTGCAAGGCACACACTTGTCTTCAAATTGGAAGCTCTTCATTGGTACACCATGCACAAGGCCATTTTTAGTGATGAAGTTCATCTTCCTTAAGTGCAAGTGAGCCATTCGCCTGTGCCACAACAAAGATTCTGATTCTAAAGCTTTGGATAGTAGACATGTAGATCCCATCAAAGATTCTGCTATGGACATATCCATCATATACAGATTATTCTTCCCTGGAGCCCTCATCATTATCCACTCTTCAGGAATCTTAAACCCAGGCTTTAGCACTAGCTTCCTTCTCAGTAAAATGTACTGAATGATGCCTATCAAAGATTTAAGAGACGCTAATGAGATTATACTGATTATGACCGTTCCTAATCCAGTGATATCGCCTCCTTTATTCCCAGCAAAAGAAACAAACCCTTTATTCCCGCTTTTGAAGTCTGTCAGTAGACTTCTTTCCCCTCTCATGTGTCGAGATCAACCACTATCGACATACCACTTGTTGCTTGGACCTGTAGCTGACTCCTGCACATGAAACAAAACAAGTTAGTTATCACGGGGAATCCAAGCCATGACTGACTTGGTAATACCTTTCTCATCCACAAACGTGAATTCTTTCAATACCCATCTCTCCTTTCAGGTGACTTGGGTTTTTTTTACGCCCTCAAATTTTGATAGTATAATTAGAATCACCAGGATCAACAAACAACCAAATGAATAACATGATAATTAAAATTGAATACTTAAATTAGATTTAAGCAGTTCCACATTAGCAATAAAAGTATGTCTACAGTGATTAAGTCTAACTATTACAACATCATAATTGTTTTGAAAGTATCAATTCCCAGCCCAAAGTTACAAACATCCAAGTACCAATAGCTTCTAGGGTCTCCGGGATAGTGAATTGAAATTTCTTAATTAGAAGGTCCAGCTACACCTTTGCCCTTGCCTGAAAACATTGTGAGTCAACGGTAAGCTAATTTGCTTAGTGAGATAACAGATTATGCAAACAACAAATATTTCATTACAAGCATTGTGTGACTATAGGCAGTGTAAGCCCCATTGTATGTGTGTACAGGCAGTGTAAGCCTCGTAGTATGTGAAAACCATGCAGTGCAAGCATGGGGTTGCAGTTCAAATGCTGATCGGGGATGTGCCGAACCTGACCAGGATAACGAGTGGGATGATTAGTCCCCGACAGTGGCCTGCTGTCAGCCCCGACAGTGGCCTGCTGTCACACAAAATCTATGAAATCATACTTAGAAGTGGAATTAGAATCTGAAATTTGGTATACAACATTATCATCACTCGATTTTAACATTGCAACACTAATATCCAACATGCAATAACATCTGAGATCAAAATCTTATGATTCGGTTCATATGAAAACCGAACCAAAACTTCAAAAATTGCAAGTTTTGAGTGAATCTTACCTCAAATCGTTTGTTGTGTTGCTTATAGTTCCTTCCAAATCATTTGAATCCCGAATTTTAGCACTTGAATCCAATAATTTCGGATTTGATGATGAATTTGTGGGTTTTTCTTAGAGAGAGAGAGAGTGAGAGATTGAGAGAGTTAGAGAGAGAGAGAGAGAGAGTGAGAGAGAGTGAGTTTGTGTAAAATGAAAGAGTCTCCATCATTTATTTGTCACTTCTCCCTATTTGCACATTATACCCCTCAACTTCGTATTTTTCTTATTTAACCGATTTTATGATTAAAATTTGCTTAAATTAATATAATATTCCATTAATATAATAATTGAGTCTTTAAAATTGTAAATTACAAATAATTGAAAAGTAGGGATGTTACAGCATGGGATCCACCACGCCTATACTTCGTCCGCGAAGTCATGCTGCGCTAAACAGGCTTGGGTATTTTGTCTTCATATTTTCTTCCGATTCCCAAGTATGATTAGCTCCCCGATGATGCTTCCACTTGACCAGCACCATCTTGATCTCTTTGTTCCGTAGCTTCTTGACTTTAGTTTCCAAAATGCACTCCGACTCATCAACGAACCTTAGACGTTTGTCAACTTTAATTTCCGAATGATCAGTCCATGGTTCCCTTTCGGGCACCAGACTCTTTCTTAAATAACCAACACGAAAGACCGGGTGAACACCTGACAATTCCTCCGGCAAGTCCAAATGATATGACTGATTCCCAACTCTTTCCAATATCCAGAAGGGTCCTACAAAATGAGGAGATAGCTTTCCTCGCTTAACAAATCTGGTAACACCTTTCATTGGGGACACCTTCAAGTATACTCAATCATCCTTCTAAAACTCTATCGCTTTATGACGGCGATCGAGGTAATTCTTTTGTCGATGTTGCGCCGTTTTCATGTACTGTCTAATGAGCTAGATCTTTTCGTTGGTCTCTTGTAGCAAAGCTGGTCCAGCGATAAGAGTTTCTCCTGTTTCCCTCCAACAGGTTGGAGTCCTACACTTTCTTCCGTACAGGAACTCAAATGGTGCCATCTTGATGGTTGAATGGTAACTGTTGTTGTAGGAGAATTCAACCAATGGGAGGTGATCGTCCCAGTTACCACCCAAATCCATAACACATGCGCTGAGCATGTCTTCCAGAGTCAGAATAGTTCTTTCACTTTGCCCGTCGGATTGAGGTCTATAAGCAGTACTCATTGCGATACGAGTACCAAGACCATTTTGTAAAGCAGCCCTGAAGTTAGAAGTGAATCTACTATCTCGGTCAGAGACAATAGACTTAGGCACACCATGCCTAATGACAATTTCGTTAACGTAGATCTGTGCAAGATGGTCCAGTGAGTAGGTTTCCCGAATGGGAATGAAGTGAGCAGATTTTGTTAGACGGTCAACGATGACCCAAATGGCATCATGTTGACGACCAGTTTTGGGCAACTTTGTTACGAAATTAAGGCATAGCAATACGCCTTGTAGTAGGCCTTTCTGCTTAGAGCATCAGCAACCACATTTGCTTTTCCAAGATGCTATAAGATCTCGTAGTCGTAATCTTTGATCAGCTTCATTGACCTTCTCTGCCTCATATTCAAGTCCTTCTGACTGAATATATACTTCAAAATTTTGTGATCGGTGTAGAGCTGACACTTGGTTCCGTACAAATAGTGCCTCCAAAGTTTGAGAGCGAAAGTCACAGCAGTCAGCTCCAAGTCATGAGTAGAGTAATCCTTCTCGTGTGGTTTGAGTTGTCTAGAAGCGTATGCTATGACATTTCCTCTTTGCATCAGAACAGCACCCAAACTCATGCCTGATGCATCTGTGTATACTACAAAGTCCTCGTTCCCTTCAGGCAGGGCCAACACAGGTGCCTCACTTAGTATATTCTTCAATTTGTCAAAGGCCGTTTGTTGTTCTTCTTTCCAAAAGAAAGTTGTGTTCTTGCGAGTGAGCTTAGTAAGAGGAACGGCAATTTTGGAGAAGTCTTTGATGAATCGGCGGTAATAACCAGCCAATCCCAGAAAGCTACGAATCTCTGAGGTGTTGCGAGGTGATTCCCAGTTCAGGATAGCTTCGATCTTTGCAGGATCAACAGCAATCCCAACACCTGATATCACGTTCCCCAAGAATTGGATCTGAATTGATTGTTTAGGAGGAACAAGTTAACAAAATAGTTAATAATAGAGTATAAAGATCATGAAATTGTTTGGAATGTTGAGACGTACCTGCCTCAACCAGAATTCACATTTCGAGAATTTGGCATAAAGTCGCTCTTTGCGCAACAACTCTAGCAATTCTCGTAGATGTGCTACATGATCCTCTTTGGTCTTTGAATAGATGAGAATGTCAGCGATGAACACGATGACCGACTTATCGAGCATTGGCCGGCAGACTCTGTTCATGAGATCCATGAAAGCAGCCGGCGCATTTGTGAGACCGAATGGCATTACCAGAAACTCGTAGTGTCCGTAACGAGTTCTGAAAGCCGTCTTTGGAATGTCGTCTGGATGTACTTTGAGTTGATGATAACCCGAACGAAGATCAATCTTCGAAAAGTAACTTGCGCCTTGTAACTGGTCGAAGAGATCATCAATTCGGGGCAATGGGTATTTGTTTTTTATTGTGACTTTGTTGAGTTCACGGTAATCAATGCACATACGCAATGTGCCATCCTTCTTCTTAACAAACAACACAGGAGCGCCCCATGGAGAAGAACTTGGGCGTATGAAACCCTTATCGAGCAACTCCTGTAATTGTTTCATCGTTTCCTGCATTTCAGTAGGGGCTAAACGATAAGGAGCCTTTGCTATTGGAGCAGCTCCAGGAATGAGGTCAATGCGGAATTCCACTTGATGATCAGGTGGCAATCCCGAGATATCTTCTGGAAAGACATCTAGAAACTCGAAAACAACGGGAACGGTGGAAGGAGATTGAATTTCAGCCTTAGCATTGACAGCGTAGGCTAAATATGCTGAACAACCCTTGGCAACATGCTTTCGGGCTTTTGCAATTGAAATAAGGCATAAGTCGCCTTTGTGTTTGTCACCATAAATGCATATGTCTCGGCCCTCATGAGTGGTGATCTTAATCATTCTCTTCTTGCATACAATTTGGGCCTCGTTATGAACCAACCAGTCCATACCTACTATAACATCGAATTCCCCGAACTCCATGGGAATCAAGTCTATATTGAACACTACATCCTCTACAAGTAATGTGCAATTCCTATATACCTTGTCTGCTTTAACTAACATGTTGCTAGCAGTCTCTATGTCAAGTACAAATTGCAGTTTCGAAGTAGGCATATTGAATTGACGAGCAAATGATGTGGAGACAAACGAACGGTTGGCTCGGAAATCAAACAATATACGTGCAGGAATGGAATTAACAAAGAACGTACCAGTGACCACCTCCGGGTCATCTTTTGCTTCTTCAGCTGTGATTTGGAATGCCCTTGTTGGAGCCCTTTGAGATTGATCCCTGCGAGCATTGGAAGCTGCAGAAGATCTTGTCGTTGATTGCTGAACACTTTGATCTCGTGGAGGTTTCGGGCAGTCCCTTGCAAAATGGCCAAGTCTGTGGCAGTTGTAGCATGCATCATCTTTTCGAGGACAATGCTCCCAGTGGCCTTTCTGCCCACATCAAAAGCAGTACATGTCCTGAATCTTGCACTTCCCAGAGTGCGCCTTCCTACATCGCCTGCAGTCTCTCATTTCCGAACTGGCCGAAAAGGCCCTTCCCTTCTTTGGTGATGATGATGGCTGATTGGATTGAGGAGAGAGTCAAGAGGATCCAGACTCCCGCTGCCTTTTTGGCGGCGACGTTTGAGTCGGTGTTGCAGCATTTGACCCGATGACATATCCAGATAACAGAACAATTTGCTCCACATTTCAAGCAACCTCCAGTAAACATGCAAAAGTTGTATATCGAACCCCACTCATGGTTTGGCGTATCTCATAGTCCAAACCGGCCTCAAACCGGGTTATCTTTCTCTCTTCTGTGTCGACTTGATGAGGTGCGAACAGGCTTAATCGGGTGAACTCAACGGCATATTAAGTAACCGTCTTTGTTCCCTGGGTTAGGTTCAGAAACTTCGCCTCTAGACGGCGCTTCTCATCGGTAGGACAGTATTGCTGAGAGAATACTTCCTTAAACTCGTTCTAGGACATGTGCGATACTACCTCCATCGTCAACACATGTGTCATTGCATCCCACCACATAACTGCGTCCCTTGCAAACATTGCGGTTGCAAAGCGGACCATGTCTTTTTCAGCGCAGTCGCTGATTCTGAAAGTTCTCTCCGTGGTGGTGATCCATTCCAATGCCGTCACGACATCTCCAGTTCCTTCAAAAGTAACAGCCCCGTTACTTTTGAAGCCCTTAAACCTACAACCCCTTGATTTGTTAGAAGACCCAGTGTCTCCTTGTCTTTTCTCTTGATCGTCTTGTTGTTGTTCCTTATTCTTTCGGTTATCAGCCTTACGTTTCGCTTCGGCCTCATCTCTAGCCCTTAATTGATTAGCAAATGACTAAGCCTGCTCAGCCATTCTTTTGGATTGTAGCTCATTGTTTTGTTCCATAAGAGCTTGCATCATCTAGAACATCTGTTGAGGAGTCATATCGTCTCCTGACATGTTCTGAAATATAACATTTTATATTTAGAACATTTATTCGTAAGTCCTAAGTGTTTACATGTCACACCCTGCTACCTCGGTTGGCAGCGAGACGTGACGAGTGCGGAAGCGTAACCATAATTATAACGAACGACCACTATATGGACGTTTTCGAAATATTACATCATTAAAATTTAAAAATGTAATAATGTTTTACAGAATGAAAGGAATGAAGTTCGCGTAATACAGAGATTCTAATACATAATTAATGCGTCCAAAAATAATGCAGTCAAATCTCCGTTAGTTTCGAAATATGCATGCGACTCCATGAAATGCGGAAGCTTGAAAGTTGGTGTATCCGAAGGCACACTTGCCTTAATTACCTGAAAATACATGCTAAAATACGTCAACAAAATTTGTTGGTGAGTTCATAGGTTTACACGAAAAGACCAGTTGTATGGACATTATCAGATGCGTTGAATTTATAAAATCATAAATTCCATGAGATGTATTACATAAACCATCATGTCACCGAAACTTAATTAGAATGAGTTTGCCCCGAGCAGTATTCCCATACGTAATACCGTGAGTTGAATATATATGCACCCGCCGTTAGCTAAACCACTAACCCGAGTGGGGGACATGACTCCCAATAGATCTATTCACAATATATTCGCGCTTGCAAACAAATGCAACTAACGATTTCATGATATAAGGGCGGAAATCACATATGTAATACATAATAGAATCGAGAAGTTTTTGGTGTCCATATAAAAAAAAATCGAAGCATATATTTCATCCCAAAACATAATAATGTGAAAAATGGGACTATGAAGACTCACCTTGTTGGTTTTTGATGATGTTTTTGGATCTGAGTTAAGCACTTGTTCGAATGGTTGAGACTCGTCCTAATATTTTTACGAGTTCGGATCAATATCATCATAATACGTGTTTGAATATTTCATGTACTTGGGGGTGATGTATAAATAATTTCGTAGGATTTCATATGTTGATACTGATTTGTAGTTACGTTCAAGTAATTTATTTAAAAATATAATTTGTTGTATTAATTCCGATTTACAAAAATGACTTTAAGTAGTTTAATTCCAAGGATATTTTGATGCATGCATGCATGCATACGTACATATGTATTTATATATATATACGAAAATGCATACATATATGTACGAGCATGTGCATCATTATGAAAGGGTATTCATACATTTTGCATGGAAAAATTTCACGAGTATTATGAAAACCGAGTTGTAAATGAAGAGTATTATATTTTAGTAAATGTATTTGATTTTTCATGTTTTATAAATTTTTAAGGTGAAAATAAAGTAAATAAGAAAAAAAAAACTTACAAAAGTTTGAAGAACACTTGAACTTCTTGGCCGATTTTGTTTTGAGAGAGAATATGTGTGTTGGTGTGTTTTTGTGAAATGGGTTTGTCTTCTATTTATAGAAGAAAAAGGGTTATTAAAATAAAGATAAAGTAATTTAAAATTTTAGTGAAATAATGAAAAGTAAAAAGGTGTTTCGGTTGAGTGTTGGACAAAAAGGTGTGGCCGATTTCATAATTGTATGTTGCATGTTGTTTATTAATATAATAATACAAAAGTACATCTAGTTGTCCTTTAAAGGACAACTTACTTTTTAGGGTGATAAGTAGTATGGGTTTTCAATTTTTATATTAATAAAAGTACAAAAAGGCGTGCAAAAGAGGTGGCAGCATTTATTATTACTGCATATATATATATAAGTACTTAGAAAATTTTTCTGGAATGTTAAACTCGATTCAAGTGTGAATCGAGTTTGTTGCAGTGTCAATCGAGTTTTATAACATTATGCCCGAGTTTTATCACACTTTGATCGAGTTTTATGCCTTTGTCATTCGAGTTTCATATAGCTTTAGTCGAGTTTTATACAACATTGCCCGAGTTTCTTGCTTCTTTAATCGAGTTTCTTTGTTTAACTGTTCGAGTTTTATGTAGTTTTATTCGAGTTTTATGTTTCTTTATTCGAGTTTCATCCCTTAGAAATCGAGATTTGTATCTTCATCATTCGAGTTTTATACTGCATCATCCGAGAAAATCCTTTCTTTATTCGAGTTTCATCAAAGTGTCATTCGAGTTTAGGTCTTCACTTAATCGAGTTTCATTATATCATTATTCGAGTTTATTACTTCATTATCCGAGTTATATATTTAGTTTAATTTTGAGTTTCATACCTTATATTTTTAGGCCAGTTGTTACAGTCTCCCCTTGTTGAAGGAATTTCGTCCCGAAATTAGCTCGTGTTCTCCTCGGCTTGGACTTTTGAGAACAGCTGGGGGTACTTCTCTCGGAATTGATCTTCGCGTTCCCAAGTGAACTCAGGACCTCGTTTAGAGTTCCATCGGACCTTTATTATTGGAATTCGACTGTGCTTGAGCTTCTTGACTTCTCGGTCCATTATTTCCAGCGGTTGCTTAATGAAATTCAACTTATCGTCTATCTCCAGCTCGTCCATGGGTATCACGAGTGATTCATCAGCCAGACATTTCTTAAGATTGGATACGTGGAAGGTATTATGAACGTTACTAAGCTCTTGGGGTAGATCGAGTCGGTAAGCTACCGGGCCAATTCTTCTGGTGATTTTGAATGGTCCGATATAACGAGGATTGAGTTTTCCTCGTTTTCCAAAACGGATTACGCCTTTCCAAGGCGAGACTTTCAGCATCACTTGATCTCCCTCTTGGAATTCCAAATCCTTCCGTCGGATGTCTGCATAACTCTTCTGTCGATCCCGCGCAATCTTCAATCGGTTCCGAATCTGGGCTATCTTCTCTGTAGTTTCCTGGATGATCTCAGGTCCAGTAATCTGACTATCCCCTACTTCAGCCCAACAAAGAGGTGATCGACACTTTCGTCCATAGAGTGCCTCGAATGGGGCGGTCTTAATGCTCGAGTGATAACTGTTGTTATAAGAAAACTCGACTAATGGCAGGTGTCTGTCCCAACTTTTTCCAAAGTCGATGACACATGCCCTTAGCATATCTTCCAATGTTTGAATCGTTCTTTCACTCTGACCGTCCGTTTGCGGGTGATAGGCTGTACTCATATCCAGACGCGTTCCTAGTGCCTCTTGCAATGATTGCCAGAACCTTGACGTAAATCGGCTGTCTCTGTCTGATATAATGGATACTGGCACCCCATGCCTTGAGACGACCTCGTTAAGATAGGTTCGTGTTAACTTATCCATCTTGTCAGTCTCCTTGATTGGCAGGAAGTGTGCGGTCTTGGTCAGCCGATCCACGATCACCCAGATGGTGTCATAACCTCCAGAAGTCTTTGGCAACTTAGTGATAAAATCCATGGTGATATTTTCCCACTTCCATTGGGGTATCTCTGGCTGGACTAGCAATCCCGACGGCCTTTGATGCTCAGCCTTAACTTTTAAACACGTTAAGCACTTGCTGACATAAGTAGCAATGTCAGCCTTCATGTTTGGCCACCAGTATGATCCCTTCAAATCGTGATACATCTTGTCCGACCCTAGATGAATAGCATATCTTGTTTTGTGCCCTTCATCCATGACCAGTTTCCTTACGCCTCCAAATTTCGGTAACCAACTTCTGCCCATGAAGTATCGGCATCCATCTGACTTAATTTCAAACTGCTTATCCATGCCTCTCAATGCTTCATTCAGCAGATTATCCTCCTTGACTGCCTCTTCTTGTGCTTCTCGGACTTGAGAGTTTAGGTTTGACTGTATAGTCATGATCAAAGCTCGGACTCTCAATGGCTTAACCCGTTCCTTTCGGCTTAGGGCGTCAGCTACGACATTTGCTTTTCCTGGATGGTAGCGAATCTCGCAGTCATAGTCGCTAAGAAGTTCCACCCAACGTCGTTGCCTCATATTTAACTCTTTCTGATTCAGAATATGCTGGAGGCTTTTATGGTCCGTGAACACCGTACACTTAGTTCCATACAAATAGTGCCTCCATATTTTGACAGCAAACACCACTGCTCCCAGTTCCAGGTCATGAGTAGTATAGTTTACCTCGTGAATCTTGAGCTGTCGTGATGCATAAGCGATGACTTTGTCCCTTTGCATGAGCACACAACCTAATCCGTTGTGCGAGGCATCACAGTAGACTACAAAATTTTCAGTCCCTTCGGGTAGGGACAGAATTGGTGCACTACACAACCTCTGCTTAAGCAGCTGAAACGCCTTTTCCTGCTCTTTACCCCAGACGTATTTCACATCCTTACGGGTCAACTCCGTTAAGGAACCTGCTATCTTCGAGAAGTTCTCAATGAATCGCCTATAATAACCGGCAAGTCCTAGAAATTGGCGGACTTCTGTGGGGGTTCTAGGGATTGCCCAGTTCTTTATGGCATCGATCTTTGATGGATCAACCTGAATTCCCTGACTGTTGACCACATGCCCAAGGAATTTTACTTCTCGCAACCAAAATTCACATTTTGAAAATTTGGCGTATAGCTGTTCTTTTTCTAACAACTCCAAGATCAACTTGAGATGTTGATCATGCTCTCCTTTACTTCTGGAATAGATTAGGATATCGTCTATGAACACTATTACAAATTTATCCAGATATGGTTTACACACCCAATTCATGAGGTCCATAAATACGGCTGGTGCGTTGGTTAAACCGAATGGCGTCACCTGGAATTCGTAATGTCCATAACGAGTTCTGAATGCCGTCTTGGGGATATCTTCTTCCCGAACTTTTACTTGATGAAAACCGGAGCGCAGATCAATCTTTGAGTAGAAGCTAGATCCCTGTAGCTGGTCGAACAGGTCGTCAATCCTAGGGAGAGGGTAGCGGTTCTTTACCGTTAACTTGTTTAGCTCTCGGTAGTCTATGCACATTCTGAAGGATCCGTCTTTCTTTTTAACGAACAAAACCGGAGCTCCCCAAGGTGAGGAACTTGGTCGAATGAATCCTTTATCCATCAATTCTTGCAATTGACTGGATAGTTCTCGCATCTCAGAAGGTGCGAGCCTATATGGGGCTCTTGCGACCGGTGCAGCTCCTGGCACCAAATCGATTTGAAATTCTACTTGCCTAGCTGGAGGAAGCCCAGGCAAGTCTTCCGGGAATACCTTCGGGTAGTCACGTACTACTGGAATATCTTCAAGTCGTTTTTCCTTCGACTCTTTTTCTACGATCTGGACCAACACTGCATGACAACCCTTCCTAAGACATTTTAATGTTCTTAGGCCGGATATGACATTCAATTGTCGGTTCTTCTTTTCCCCTTGGACCGTGAGGACTTTCTTCTTACTGAGTGGTATTCGCACCACTTTCTTACCACACAAAATCTCAGCCTGGTTATGTGACAACCAGTCCATACCAATCACCACATCAAAACTTCCGAGTTCTATAGGCATTAAGTCTATCTTAAAGGAGTGATCTGCTAGCTTTAGTGTGCATTCCTTAATGATACTACTTGCCTTTATTATTTTGCCATCCGCCAGTTCTATTGTATATGAGTTGTCTAAGGGAAGAGTGGTAACATTCAACTGCTGGCTAAACTTATCAGATATAAAGCTCCTATCAGCCCCAGTATCAAAGAGTACGTAAGCGTAAGTATCGTTTAGGAGAAACGTACCTGATACCACGTGAGGGTCCTGACGAGCGTCTCCCGCTCCCAACACAAATGCTCTCCCTTGAGCTCCTCCTTCGTTCCTCAATTTCGGACACTCATTCCTGATGTGTCCAGTTGCGCCACATTCGAAACAGCCCCTCAGGTTGCTACCACTGGCACCCGGGGCTTCGGATCTACAATCTTTGGCCATATGGCCCAAACGTTTGCATTTTCCGCATTGGGTTGGACAGGGGCCAGGGTTGTGGTGGAAGGTGCATTTGGTGCAAAAAGGCTTGGTACTGGTATAGCCCCTCCTTGGCTCAACTCCTGCTACATAGGCTTTAATGGTCTCGGGCTTCTTGGGCTGTGAACCCGCGTTCTTTCCGGTCTTTTCTTCCCACTTTCTCTTGTGTTCCCCGGCTTTGGCTTCGTTCCTCCGGGATACTTGGTCCATAAGATTGTTGGCCATTCTGATGGCGTCCTGTATGGTGGATGGGTTGGACGCTGTAACGTTTCCTTGTATTTGAGGAGCGAGTCCCCAAATATAGCGTTCAATCTTCTTGTATTCCGGAGTTACCATTTGCGGACATAGGATACTTAGTTCATGGAATCGGTTGGTATATCCTGCAATGTCCGTTCCTTTCATTGATAGATTCCAGAACTCCGATTCCATTTTCTGGAGTTCGTTTCTCGGACAGTACTCATCCGTCATCATCTGTTTCAACGTGGACCACGTGAGCTGGTAGGCTTCGTCAATACCTACAGACTGGACGTAGGAATTCCACCACGTGAGAGCGCTATCTTGCAAGGTGTGAGTAGCAAATTTCACCTTGTCTCCTTCAGCACACCCGCTGACACGATATACGGATTCTAACTTTTCAAACCAACGGATCAAACCGACTGCTCCTTCGGTTCCATTGAAATACCGGGGTTTGCAACTTAAAAACCCTTTAATCCCACAACCTTTCGTGTGAGTTTCAGTTCCTCCCGTGGTGCGACTGGCACCACCATCCCCATTGGCTGTGCTATTCCGGTTTGCCTCGTAGGTAGCTATGGCAGCAGCCACCCTTTGTGCAACAAGCTCTTCAATGTCAGCGGCATTCATTGCTCGTTTTGGCGGCATTAACTTGAAGTTTAAAGAGAATCATAGTGTAAGAAGTTGAATCTTAAAGATGTAGCATAATACTATAATCATCAAGCACAATCTCATAAATATCTTGGGAATTTTCATTAATCATTCGAAATTTTTCTTACATTAGGGGCGGGTTATTATCCGAAAATTTTATCCTATGCTATTACATGATATTTTTCCTACTAATACAAAGGAAATGGAAAAGTACTAGGTGTTGGAGTGATCAGGGGTCTCTCCCTTTTCCATCGCACTGAGGCGCTGCGTCAGCTCCTCGACCCGGGCTTGGCTTTCGGCTAGTTGCTGCCGAAGCTCATTCAGTCCGTCCTGCTGTATAGCAAGGGCGTGCTGGTTGGCCCAATATATGTTGGAGTTTTGCAACTCCTCCCGCTCTAAACGAGCGGTCATCTCCCCGATATCCAGGTTAAGTGACCGAATCTGGTGGTCATGCCTGGTAGACCTTGCGATCAAAAGTGGTATGGTCTGATCAGCAGGCTCTTGGGTGAGCGATGAGACAGGTGCGGAGGATGGTCCTCCTATCTCGAAGTTTGGAGGAACTCCCTCCATCTGCCTCCATTCGCGGAGGGTCTCCGGTATCCAGGTCCATCGTCGGGCGTCTACCCGTCGGTGTGGTGTCGGGGGATTGGGCTGGGGAGTCGGAACAGGAATAGTCTCCCTTCTGGGTATGTTTACCCGTTTCCGGGGTGTGTACAACATCTTTGGGCCGTTAGGGTAAGGCCTATACGGCTTATATGATGGTTCGGCCGGGTGGTATGGGACGCGAGCAGGGACCGTCGGTGGTGAGGGATCCTCTTCCTCCATTGGCTCTTCTTCGGATTCCTCCATCGGATCTTTCGAGGGGTCCTCCTCCTCCGAGGTTTCTTCTTTTGGGAAGACTTCCCTGGCCGTGGGACTTGCGGGAGTGTATTCCTCCTCTGAGTCAGATAGAATGATAGTTTCTGGATGGTTCATAGTTTCTGCTAACAAGGTTCATTTGTAATCTTTTAGTTAGTTACAAAAACATTCTTAAAATCAGCAAATTTTATGTGCAGTTATAGTCTAGGGTACTAATGCAACCTAGTTCACTATAACTATGGCTCTGATACCAATCTGTCACACCCTGCTACCTCGGTTGGCAGCGAGACGTGACGAGTGCGGAAGCGTAACCATAATTATAACGAACGACCACTATATGGACGTTTTCGAAATATTACATCATTAAAATAAAAAAATGTAATAATGTTTTACAGAATGAAAGGAATGAAGTTCGCGTAATACAGAGATTCTAATACATAATTAATGCGTCCAAAAATAATGCAGTCAAATCTCCGTTAGTTTCGAAATATGCATGCGACTCCATGAAATGCGGAAGCTTGAAAGTTGGTGTATCCGAAGGCACACTTGCCTTAATTACCTGAAAATACATGTTAAAATACGTCAACAAAATTTGTTGGTGAGTTCATAGGTTTACACGAAAAGACCAGTTGTATGGACATTATCAGATGCGTTGAATTTATAAAATCATAAATTCCATGAGATGTATTACATAAACCATCATGTCACCGAAACTTAATTAGAATGAGTTTGCCCCGAGCAGTATTCCCATACGTAATACCGTGAGTTGAATATATATGCACCCGCCGTTAGCTAAACCACTAACCCGAGTGGGGGACATGACTCCCAATAGATCTATCCACAATATATTCGCGCTTGCAAACAAATGCAACTAACGATTTCATGATATGAGGGCGGAAATCACATATGTAATACATAATAGAATCGAGAAGTTTTTGGTGTCCATATAAAAAAAAAATCGAAGCATATATTTCATCCCAAAACATAATAATGTGAAAAATGGGACTATGAAGACTCACCTTGTTGGTTTTTGATGATGTTTTTGGATCTGAGTTAAGCACTTGTTCGAATGGTTGAGACTCGTCCTAATGTTTTTACGAGTTCGGATCAATATCATCATAATACGTGTTTGAATATTTCATGTACTTGGGGGTGATGTATAAATAATTTCGTAGGATTTCATATGTTGATACTGATTTATAGTTACGTCCAAGTAATTTATTTAAAAATATAATATGTTGTATTAATTCCGATTTACAAAAATGACTTTAAGTAGTTTATTTCCAAGGATATTTTGATGCATGCATGCATGCATACGTACATATGTATTTATATATATATACGAAAATGCATGCATATATGTACGAGCATGTGCATCATTACGAAAGGGTATTCAAACATTTTGCATGGAAAAATTTCACGAGTATTATGAAAACCGAGTTTTAAATGAAGAGTATTATATTTTAGTAAATGTATTTGATTTTTTTCATGTTTTATAAATTTTTAAGGTGAAAATAAAGTAAATAAGAAAAAAAAACTTACAAAAGTTTGAAGAACACTTGAACTTCTTGGCCGATTTTGTTTTGAGAGAGAATATGTGTGTTGGTGTGTTTTTGTGAAATGGGTTTGTCTTCTATTTATAGAAGAAAAAGGGTTATTAAAATAAAGATAAAGTAATTTAAAATTTTAGTGAAATAATGAAAAGTAAAAAGGTGTTTCGGTTGAGTGTTGGACAAAAAGGTGTGGCCGATTTCATAATTGTATGTTGCATGTTGTTTATTAATATAATAATACAAAAGTACATCTAGTTGTCCTTTAAAGGACAACTTACTTTTTAGGGTGATAAGTAGTATGGGTTTTCAATTTTTATATTAATAAAAGTACAAAAAGGCGTGCAAAAGAGGTGGCAGCATTTATTATTACTGCATATATATATATAAGTACTTAGAAAATTTTTCTGGAATGTTAAACTCGATTCAAGTGTGAATCGAGTTTGTTGCAGTGTCAATCGAGTTTTATAACATTATGCCCGAGTTTTATCACACTTTGATCGAGTTTTATGCCTTTGTCATTCGAGTTTCATATAGCTTTAGTCGAGTTTTATACAACATTGCCCGAGTTTCTTGCTTCTTTAATCGAGTTTCTTTGTTTAACTGTTCGAGTTTTATGTAGTTTTATGTAGTTTTATTCGAGTTTTATGTTTCTTTATTCGAGTTTCATCCCTTAGAAATCGAGATTTGTATCTTCATCATTCGAGTTTTATACTGCATCATCCGAGAAAATCCTTTCTTTATTCGAGTTTCATCAAAGTGTCATTCGAGTTTAGGTCTTCACTTAATCGAGTTTCATTATATCATTATTCGAGTTTATTACTTCATTATCCGAGTTATATATTTAGTTTAATTTTGAGTTTCATACCTTATATTTTTAGGCCAGTTGTTACATTACAGTTACCCTTTATTTGTCCCCGTGTGCATGTCAATCCTATCTTAGTTCAGATCATTTCCTAGGAGTCCATTCTAATATCATAACCTAAGTTTGAGTCCAAGTCCTCGCGGACACTTAAAACCTCAAACTAATGCTCTGATACCAAACTCATTGACGCCCTCAAATTTTGATAGTATAATTAGAATCACCAAGATCAACAAACAACCTAATGAATAACATGATAATTAAAATTGAATACTTAAATTAGATATGAGCAGTTCCACACTAAAGCAATAAAAGTATGTCTACAGTGATTAAGTCTAACTATTACAACATCATAATTGTTTTGAAAGTATCAATTCCCAAACCAAAGTTACAAACATCCAAGTACCAATAGCTTATAGGGTCTCTGGGATAGTGAATTGAAATTGCTTAATTAGAAGGTCCAGCTACACCTTTGCCCTTTCCTGAAAACATTTTGAGTCAATGGTAAGCTAAATTGCTTAGTGAGATAACAGATTATGCAAACAACAAATATTTCTTTACAAGCATTGTGTGACTATGGGCAGTGTAAGCCCCATTTTATGTGTGTACAGGCAGTGTAAGCCTCGTAGTATGTGAAAACCATGCAGTGCAAGCATGGGGTTGGCAGTTCAAATGCTGATTGGGGATGTGCCGAACTTGACCAGGATCACGAGTGGGATGATCAGTCCCCGACAATGGCCTGCTGTCAGCCCCAGTCCAGGTCGCATCAGATTGTGAAGTAACGATCATGCAGTGCAAGCATGATGTAAATAGATGCACTTTCAAACGAACAGTGGCTACATGTGTGTCACATGTCAAGTACGAGTGTGCATCATAACAACAAACTAATCATGAGTGCCAATTGATGCAATGAACAATGTGAACATGCCATTGAAATGTAAACGTGAATGCAAAGACGATAAATGTTTGAATGATAATCTATTACTCATAGTGATTGGTACAGTGTATCGTGTCTCTGAATCAATGTGTGTTTTGATAACACCACAATGATCTGTAAAGTAAGTGTAATAGTGAATTAATGTCAGTATTTGCTTAAAACTTAAATTCTTAAAATTAAGTGTAATAGGGTCTGATTTCGGACCAAATCCGAATACGGATGGTCCGAAGTCCGGACGGTCCCTTTGGTCCGAATTGGGGGGGTGATCCGAAATGGGGTGGTTCGAAGTGGGTTGGGGTCCGAAGTCACTCTTGGTCCGGATTGGGTCTTTGGTCCGAACTCGGATGTTGGTCCGAACCCGGATGGTCCGAACCGAGTTCATACTTAAATGATTTCCAGATTTTCCAGATTTATACTTTTGACCATTTTTGCATTTTTTTTAGTCTAATATTGCAAATGTGAGCTTAGTAGCACTATTTTAACACTTTATACTTTAAACTACAACCTAAATATACCAAATTAATCCTGTGTTCTTCATTTTGTCGAAGGACACCTACTAAAACACACACAAAATCTCTGAAATCATATTTAGAAGTGGAATTAGAATCAGAAATTTGGTATACAACATTATCATCACACGATTTTAACATTGCAACACTAATATGCAACATGCATTAACATCTGAGATCAAAATCTTATGATTCGGTTCATATGAAAACCGAACCAAAACTTCAAAAATTGCCAGTTTTGAGTGAATCTTACCTCAAATCGTTTGTTGTGTTGCTTATAGTTCCTTCCAAATCACTTGAATCCCGATTTTTAGTACTTGAATCCAATAATTTCGGATTTGATGATGAATTGGTGGGTTTTTCTTAGAGAGAGTGAGTGAGAGATCGAGAGAGTTAGAGAGAGAGAGTGAGTTTGTGTAAAATGTAAGAGTTTCCATCTTTTATTTGTCACTTCTCCTTATTTGCATATTATACCCCTCAACTTTGTATTTTTCTTATTTAACCGATTTTACGATCAAAATTTGCTTAAATTGATATAATATTCCATTAATATAATAATTGAGTCTTTAAAATTGTAAATTACAAATAATTGAAAAGTAGGGATGTTACAGTTTTTGATCAAGAACATGTAGTGAATTAGAGTGATTAATATCTACTCTTTGCCTTTGGATTGGTCTTTGTTGTTCAACCCTAGTGTTGGTACACCCTGTGTGACGATAGCAGTCTAAGATGTGTTGGCATTTTGTCTAAGTCATATTACAAAGTATTGGGTATTAACGAGTGTTTGATATATGTGTGTATATATGTTTGATAGTTATTGATTGTATGTTTGAACTTGATGTAATGTATTACAAGAAGTTCAAACATAAAATCCAAAGATTAATTCAAATATAAGTTAAATCATATAATCAAATATAAGTTGAACATGAGAAATTCGAATTTAGTGACAAATTCGAATTTAACATGGAAGTAAATTCGAATATACCCTATAAGGCAGATTCGAGATTGTCAAGGGGACAAACTCGAATGGGCCTTGGGCCTGATTCGAGTTTGGCCCATGACAAACTCGAATGAGCCTCTATAATTAGGGATTAACTCGAATCATTAGCAGACTTTTGCAGAATTCGTGTGAGATTAAGCAAAAGGGCGATCTCGAGTTTATCATTGTTGTGAGTGTTGTTTCGGAGAGAATCATCTTGTAGGTGCGTTCGTGTTTGTCCGTACAGCGCGTTGATAGTCTCCGTGTTCCGTGTGAGAGTAGTTTCCGTCAAGCCGTTAACGAGGATTCCGCACTCGTTGACGGTGTTGCGTCTAGATAGATCTGTAGAGTCGAGACCTTACAAGTGGTATCAGAGACTAAGGGGTGTTCTTCGTGTTCTTCGTGTTCATAAAGATACATCCTAGGTTTCTTGACGCTTTTGAACGGTTTATCTCACAAGTTTTTGGATTTTTCGAGCTTATCAAATTGGAATCCGGGAAATACTTTGTTGTTTTTCATGTTTTTGATCGAAATCAATATTTTTCTTTGTAAAAATATTGATTTAATCTGCAAAACGTTAAAAAATCGAGGTATTAGCCATTTCTCGAATTTGCGGCGCTCGAATCTGTTAGGAGTCATTAGGGTTTTGCTTATTTTCGAGTCTAACCAAATATTCGTTCCTTTCGAGTTTGCTTAATAGAGATTTCGAGTTTAGTTGTTTCGAGTTTCCTTCGAGTTTGGACTAGAGTCGACTAGGAACATTCGAGTTTGACTGGGGTTCGAATTTGACTGTTATTTGAGTTTGCTTGGACCTTCGAGATTGGAGACTTTCGAATTTGTCACCCATTTCGAATTTAATTGAATTTAATAACTTAAATCGAATTTAATCCCAAATAGGTTTAAACTTAATTATATTCGAATTTACCTCAATTCGAAAGAATTATTTTAAATTAATTTCGAATTAAATTAATTAAGTTAAAATTCAATTACCTTTGAAACAATGACAAATCTGCAAAGGTTTCTAGAAATGGATCACGAGGTCGGGAAAGCAAATACTCCGCCTAAGCTGATGAAACTTGAAGACTATTACTGGTGGAAGGATCGGTTTGCCGATTTTGTACGTTTCAACGACATGCGTATGTGGATATGTATCGACGAGGGATATATTCCACCGACAGCTGAGATAGAGGGACGACAGAAGGTTGTCACGTATTCAAAAATGAAGGACGATGACAAAAAGCTGTTTGAAGCTGAGAACCGCGCATATGCTATCATACGAATGGCGTTACCTCAGGACATACTGCACACTTTCCGTAATCAAAAGACATCGAAGGAGCTTTGGGAGACGTTGGAAAAGAGGTGTGAGGGTAATCCGAGGGTTCGGAGGAAGCGTATGGAGTTGTTGAAACAGCAATTTGCGATTTTCAAGGCTTTGAAGGATGAAAAGCTGGACGACACCATCACACGCTTTTATCATCTGCTAACAGAGCTAGAAAGTCATGACATTGAGTATAGCGACACAGAAAAGAATAATAAGCTTCTTGATGCCTTACCAGCCAAATGGGAGATGTACGTGGCTATGATTAAGCTTGATGAGGATAAGTACTATACTCAATCTCTGGAGGATGTGGTGGGAAAGCTGAGGGAGTATCATTTCGAGTTACTGAAGGCTGAAACGGATTACGAACAAGTCCAAAATCCAGCAATGTATTTTGGAAAATCGAAACCTTCAGTGGCAGCTGATATGAAGACAGCTACAGCCTTCTTCACCGGAGAAACGTCGTCACCGGCAGAGACTGACGGACGCACAGAATAGAGCTTTCTTGGGGTTTGGTAGACCGGAAGAACAGCAACATCAGGCAACACCGGCATCAACATCTCAGGGTTACTCTAAGATTCCCATGAGCACTAAATCGGCCGAAGAACATTTGCATTTATTGGCGTCATTTGTGGCCGCGTATGGAAACTGCGTTCAGGGTAAAATAAACGATCCTGCACTCTGGGATGAAGATTATGATCAGGTAGACACTGATGACCTTGAGGAGATGGATCTCAAATGGCAACTGGCCATGGTAACCCAGCGGGTTAAGCGATTCATCAAGCGCACGGGAAGAAATCTGAACATGAATAACAAAGAAATTGGCTTTGATAAGTCCAAGGTCAAATGCTACAACTGTCAAGGCTTGGGACACTTCGCTAGATACTGTCCGAGACCGAAGGTAGATAATTACCAAGGGCAGAATCAGAATCAAGGACAGTATCAGAACCAATCTCAACAGAGATATCTTCCGAGCACATCATCCAGTCAAGCAAACAAAGCTGGTCTGTTATCTAACGTCACATCAGACAGACAGCTGGACGGTACTTACGACTGCAGCACACATCCAGAATCTAATGCTAGAGCCTTTATGGCTGAAGTAAACGAGAGTGGATGTGAAGGAGAAGAGCAGAACACAAGGGACAGCAGTCAACAAGAAAGCACTCCGATGTGGGTGGAGAAGTCGGATGATCAGACGATTTTGGAGTTTGTCGCTCAAATGGCCAACGTCGAATCAGATCATACAAAGGTAAGTCTGAATTTCTCTCTTTTCCATGATTTGTGTGTTTTATGTGCTACTTCTAAGGATAGGTTAAACTTAGTACTGGAATCACATAAAAATATATCTGCTCAAAATGAATCATTAAAGTCAGATAATGCTAGCCTGATTGATATCAAGCAAGATCTTAGGGATAAACTTAAGGCTGATGCACAAGATGTCATAGTTCTAAAAGACAAGCTGAGTGAGCAGTGTGTTAGATTAGAACTGATGTATGAGCATGTAGAGGCTTTGACCAAAGATCTTAAGATCAAAGAAGTAGAGCTAGCTGAATCTAAGGTGAAGGTAGCTGAGGCCAATAGTAAACTAGAAAAGTTTAGGAACTCAAGTCTGAACCTAGGGAAAGTTTTAGATGCTCAACGCCAATCTAAAAAGCCTGTAGGTCTAGGATTTCATGAGATTCCTCCACCTTTTAATGACAACTACGTGCCTCAACCTCTGGAGAAAACTGCGCAATCAGTAGACTTAGAAGAAATACCTGAACCAGTGTCTGAGCCTGTAAAGGAAAATACACCTAAGGTGACTGATACAAATGTCAAGATTAAGAAAGTCAAATTTGTGTCTTCCTCTAGTGAAACACCTGCAGGAAAACATAAAATTGATTTTAATGATCAGGATGATGAACCAGTCACTATAGACACACAAAAAGAACCAGACACTAGTGAGACACCTAAGTCTAAGGGCACACACAAGAAGTCCATTGACAAGATGTCTTGCTTTAGATGTCATGAAAAGGGGCATGTTGCTTCTAACTGTCCGCTTAAGAAAATTGACGTTACACCTAAGACCGGGAAGCCAGCACAAACTAAGCCTTCAACAAGTGTGGCGAGCACTAGTAGTTCTCAGAGTACCGAGAAAACTGTGCAGGCTGCACCAAAACAAGTTGTGAAACAAATGCTGGTGAAAGGTAGACCAAAAGAAGTGATTAGGACTAATTCACCGAACGAGTCGTTAATCAATCTAGGTCTGGACCTCAACAACAATATAGGAGCACAACACCTAGCAGAGCATACGCTCCGGTTAGGTCACACACTCCTGTTAGACATCACACACCGGTTAGAGCTCAGGGATCTCAATCTGAAATGCAATATAATCGTAATTATTCAAGAGCTCCACAACAAATGCCTACCCAAAGGCAAAGAGTGAATTTACATCACTCGGCACCACAACAACTCCAGTTCAAAGACCCAAGTCACCTGAAAGGCGAGATGGGTATTTGAAAGAGTTTAAGTATGTGGACGAGAATGGTATAACCAAGTCAGTTATGGCTTTGGTTCCCCGTGATAACTAACCTACTTTCTTTCATGTGCAGGAGATAACCACATGTCTAAACAACAAATGGTTCGTCGACAGTGGATGCTCCAGGCACATGACAGGGGAAGAAGTCTCTTTACAGACTTCAAGGGTGGGAATCGGGGATTTGTATCATTCGCGGGAAACAAGGGAGGAAACATCACGGGTACTGGAGTGGTCACTAATGGGACGATCAAGTTGGATCAAGTTTATCACGTTGATAAACTGGTTCACAATCTCATTAGTGTATCTCAAATCTGTGATAAGAAGAATTCAGTGCTATTCACTGATACTGAAGCGTTAGTGCTAAAACCGGGGTTCAAGATTCCTGAAGAGTGGATATTGATGCGGGCACCAAGGAAGAATGACTTGTACATGCTCGATAGAAACAAGTGGGAAACTTCAATGGGGCCAATCTGTCTGTTATCCAAAGCTTCGGAGACTAAATCGGTTTTGTGGCACAGGCGCATGGCACACTTGCACCTAAGAAAAATGAACTATATAACGAAAAATGGGTTGGTGCAAGGTGTGCCTATGAAGAGTTTTCAGTTCGAGGACAAGTGTCTACCATGCAAGAAGGGCAAACAACATAAGAAGGCACACAAGTCCAAGACTCGGAACTCCATCACTACCACATTCGATTTGCTGCATATGGACCTCTTCGGACCAATCAACAAAAGGAGTATAGGTGGTAGTTGGTATTGTTTAGTTATCACTGATGATTACTCACGATTTTCTTGGGTTTTCTTTCTAGGTACAAAGGACGAGACGACATCCAAGCTCATTGGGTTCTTAGACCAAGTGGAGAATTCCTATGGAACACAGGTTAAATGGCTTCGTAGTGATAATGGAACTGAATTTAAAAACACTGTAATTGGTGTATATTGCCTCTCAAAGGGCATAGTGCATCAATTTAGTGCACCGTATGAGCCACAACAAAATGGGGTGGCCGAACGAAAGAACAGGACATTGATTGAGGCAGCTAGGACTATGCTTTCGGATTCAAAGCTTCCTACCATGTTTTGGGAGGAGGCAGTGAATACCGCATGTCACATTTTAAACCGGGTCCTAACTGTCAAATCTTTGAACAAAACCTTTTATGAAATATTGAATAAACGGCCACCTAATTTAACTGGCTTCGAACCGTTTGGGGTACCATGTACTTTATTGCGAACAAAACATCAACCTAAGTTTGGTGAAAAGGCTGACGAAGGATACTGCCTAGGTTATGTGCCAAACTCACCAAACAAACGGGTTTTTAACAAAACTAATGGTACAGTAGAGATTGTGTATAACATTGAAGTCACAAGTTACACACATGAACCCCAAACATGTCCGGAATGGATATTTGACTATGATAAATTGTTTGAGTCATTTAACATTCCTTTGGATGAAAATGCAGGTACGATCGAAAAGGACATGGCGACGTTGAATCTGAATGACGAAGGTCATACCTTTCCGAGGACCACATTTCAATCCACATCCGAGCCTACTTCAACTGAAGATGGATCTCCAGAAGTCACTGATTCAGAAGCACCTTCAACTGAGAATCAAACTCAGACAACAAATTCCAACTCTGAGGAAACTGTCCACGAGGAGGAAAATGTGGAATCTGAGGTTGTTCCCCCACTAGGTGAAATAGGATCTAACTTGGAGATAATCTAAGAGTTGACGAGATAGAGACATCTAGGATCAACAAGAACCATCCTATAGAAAGCATCATAGGAAATCCTAATGAGGGTGTGAGGACTAGGAGTAGTTTAAATAAAAACACTGTGTTGTTGTAGATGATAAATGACTCCGAGGCCTATCATACCTGTCTCTATTCTTGTTTTATCTCGGAAGTAGAGCCGAAAAATGTGCAAATGGCACTAAAGGATAACTCCTGGGTTGAAGCGATGCAGGAAGAACTCTCTCAGTTTAGGAAACTAGAAGTGTGGGAGTTAGTTCCATTACCTCGAGGGGAAATAGCAATAGGAACCAAATGGGTTTTTAAGTGCAAAAGAGACGATCGAGGTATAGTCACTCGCAACAAAGCTAGGTTAGTTGTAAAGGGTTTCAACCAAGAGGAGGGAATCAATTACAATGAGGTGTTTGCGCCAGTAGCAAGGCTGGATGCAATTCGTTTGTTTCTGGCTTTTGCTTCCTTCAAGGGCTTTAAGGTATATCAGCTAGACGTTAAGAGTGTTTTCCTCTATGGGAAAGTGAAGGAACTGGTGTATGTAGAACAGTCGCCCGGGTTTACAGATCCGAAATATCCAGACAGAGTATATCGATTAGATAAGGCTCTGTATGGATTGCATCAAGCACCAAGGGCGTGGTACGAGACTTTATCCAACCATTTGTTAGAAAACGGGTTTGAAAGAGGTAGGATAGATAGTACGCTGTTCGTTAAGCGAAAGGGAGAACACTTCATCTTGGTACAAGTGTACGTCGATGATATCATCTTTGGATCATCAGACGAGCAAATGTGCAAGGATTTTGAAAAGGTGATGAAGTCAAAATTCGAGATGAGTGCAATGGGTGAGTTGAATTTCTTTTTAGGGTTGCAAGTTGACCAGAAGAAGGAAGGAATGTTTATCCATCAGACGAAGTATGTCCATGACATATTAGAGCGCTTCGGGATGGAAGGGACGAAACTGATAGCTCATTTCAGCACGCCGATTCAAGTGAATCACAATCTCGGACCGGGTACTGAAAGTGATACCGATGTGGATCCGACGTTATATCGGGCCATGATTGGATCACTTATGTATTTAACTGCTTCAAGACCTGACATTATGTTTGCTGTGTGTATTTGTGCTAGGTTTCAAGCTAATCCTAAAGAGATGCACATGAAAGCTGTGAAGCGGATTCTACGATACCTCAAGTCGAAACTGAAGCTGGGACTTTGCTATCACGCGGAGGGATATCTGGAATTGGAGGCGTTCACGGATTCAGATTACGGAGGATGCAGCTTGACGCGCAAGTCAACAACTGGAGGTTGTCAATTCCTTGGAGGAGACTCGTTTCCTGGCAATGCAAGAAACAGACGTCGGTAGCCGTGTCAACGTGCGAGGCCGAGTATGTTGCTGCTGGTAGTTGCTGTTCACAGGTTCTGTGGATACAACAACAATTGCGGGATTACGGTTTGGCTTATACTCAAACACCTATTAGGATAGATAACCAATCTACAATTGCTATAACAAATAATCCAGTTAAACACAGTAAAACCAAGCACATAGATATAAGGCATCATTTTATACGTGATTGTGCTGAAAAGAATTTAATCAAACTGGTAAAAGTGGCAACGGATGATAATAATGTTGACTTATTTACCAAAGCTTTTGATAAATCACGGTTTTAGTATTTGATTCAACTGAATGGAATGCGTAACCCAGAGTGAATTGACCTTAGTAGATTTCTTATTTTCTTTTATAGATGTAGTCTTTATTTCTTTTTATAGTAAGTTTGGTAAATTAGGAAAGTTTCTATTTTTAGTAAGTTAGTAGGTTATATTATTTTCTTGCTATTACTTATGAAAACCAAAAGAAAAAAGAGAGAAAACCATAAAAAATTAAAAAAAGAGAATATCAGAAAAAGAGTTAAGTCGTAGATGCATAGTTTCAAAGTGACGAAAATTAGCACAGTCGTTACAAACTCTAAGTGTTTAGGCTTTCACACATAATGCACCTAAAATTCTAAGTGTTATACATTATTTTAGTTTGATGTGTTGGTAGGCATAATACATATAGGGAGTGTCAAGGCTAATAAAATATTCAAGAAAAAGGAAAACGTGTCACTAACTTAGATGTATGACCAATCGGTCTTACTTTTTATGTACGAGACATACAAACTTTGATTATAAATGAGGTATGCAAACTTTCTGGGGATGTATAGCAACATCAAATACATCTAAAAATGGAAAGCATAGAAAAATCGTACAGAATTGAGAGTCAAAAACACGTAACTCTGTTGTACGTAAGCACAGACCTGTTGCCTCTGTTTTGATTCGGGTTAGCAAGATAAGTCGCTTTGTTGTACGTCGATACAGACCTGTCACCGCTGTCTTGCTAGCTTTAAAATAAACCTTAAGACAAACTAAGACACTTTGTTGTATGTAAATACAGACCTGTGTCCGATGTTTGCCTTTTAAAGAAAGTTTGCAAATACCAAAAAGTTAGAATCATTGTCTGTATGCCTTAATCATAAAAGTATGTCTATGTCTGAGTCACGTAAGCTAATTTCATGATAAATAAAAATGCCAAGGGATATTCCGAAATGTAGCATGTTTAAAGGGGTAAATACCAACAATCGGCTAGAAATGTATGTCACGCCAAACAATCAAAGAGATCAAAAATTCCTAAGTGTGAAAGTTTAAGTACTGAAAGTGCATATCTGACACTGCTATCTGATTGAACCTTTCTTTGACTATGCTCGTCAAAAATATTTTGTTTAGTGTTTAGTATAGGTAGTAATCTTAATAATTATGTAGTTTAAGTCTAAGTTCAATTTTTGTTCAAAATTTTAATTTTATTTTAATTTTATTTTATCTTTATTTTTATTTTTATTTTTATTTTAATTTTTATTTTAATTTTAATTTTATTCTATTTTATTTTATTTTATTTTTACTTACGAAAAAGGTCAAAAATTACTGAGGGTGCTTTCATAGTTGAATAAAATAAACATTGCGTGAAAATCTTGTGCTTAGGGTAAAAGATTTGGCATAGTTTATTCCGTTACTCGAAAAGGTTGAAAATGTTGAAAAAGTTGAATTTATTTCAAATATTTTCGAAATTTTCAGATTGAATTCGAGTCTAAGCCAAACTCAAATATGGCAGGGTCTCGAGTCTGTCAGTAAACTCGAGACTGGCAACAAACTCGAATGTTGTTGGTATAAATAAGTCAACAGTGATGGTCATTAATCACCTGTTTTCGAATCTATATCTTCGAGTTTGTCTGAGCGATTTCGAATCTATTCTCGAGTTTGCCGTTTTCAAGATACTTACTATTTGTCGAGTTTCTGTTTGTTTGGGTTTGATACTACCAGTAGATCTAGGTATAACCAAGTGTATTGTACAAGATTTAGGTAGTTTTATACTCCATTTAGGCCAAAATCATTGGATTTTGAAGTTTTATTGGTAGAAAGTTTGTTTTTCAAAATTACAAACTTTGAACCGTTGAAAAATCAAATTAACTACAAATATCAGTGATTAGAACCTAGTAGGACTAATAGATGTGATTTTCTAAGTCTAACATGGTTAAAATCTTGGATTTTTGTGATGATGGTGGCCGACTCCTTCGAGTTTGTTCTTGGCCAGATTTGAGTTTGTCATTAAACTCGAATAGGTCATTAAACTCGAATGGGTCATTAAACTCGAATAGATGTTCATTCGAATCTGTTGTTCGAGTTTGACATTATATTTGAATTATTTAATTAAAATTTTAATTAAACTTGTAGAAATTCTTAAGTGTTGGATTTTGTCCTTATGCAAGTTCAAAATAAAACAAATTTGAATTTAAACAAGTTTATTTCTTTTTAATAATTCTAATATTTTATTTGCTATATTGTGCAGAAATGGCGGACAGAATTTTTGTTCCAAAGCATAACATGGTCATTTCTCCTGACCATGCTATTCCTGAGGCGCAAGCCTTCCGCCAGATGGTGGATTTCTTGGTAGGGTCCAGAATCTCGTATGCGCTATCGCACAATATCCAGATCGTCATTCCCTATGTGCGTCAGTTTTATGACCATCTGCAAGTAGATTGTACTGTCACTCCGACAGTTTTGAGGACAAGGATTGCTGGTAATCCTTTGGTTTTTTCAGCGGACATTCTACGTCAAGTGCTTCAATTAGGCACTCAAGAGCAGGAGGATGGGCCTATTGACTTCCAACTATCAATCAGGCAGGCTGCCTTTGTAAGAATGGGCTATAGTCTGGATGTTACTAAGTCATCCTATATGAAAAGTGGGCTAATTGGCCAATGGCGATATCTAGCGCATGTATTCATGGTCTGTTTTGCTGCGAAGAAAGATGGGTTTGACTATATAGTTTCGAAGATCTAATCGGGGATGATCGCATTAGTCTATAATCAAAAGTTCAGTTTTTCAGAGATGTTCTTCTCAGAGTTCGTTCATCAGATAACAACTCCGGAGCGGGAAAGATTTCTGCTTTACCCTCGCTTCGTGATGATGCTAATCAGGCACTTCTTGCCAAATTTGCCACAGCTTAACGATATTCAGAGCGTTGCGGTTATCGATAAGAGAATATTTGCCGATTGCTCCTCTCATCGAGGAAGGTTAGCTATCCTAGTAGAGGGACCTTTGTTTGGTGCTATAATCGACCCGAACTTTGTAGCCCCTGAAGATGCCAACTGGGCTGGAGAGGTGCAAGTTCAACAGCAACAGCCACAGCAACAAAGACAGCAACAACCACGCCCTCAACAACAGAGGAGAAGACAAAGGCCTTCCGCGAGTCAAATTCAGGCAGATACGCCTTCTACTAGCCAAATTCAAGAGCCAGAAGAGGCTGGCCCTTCGAGTGCACCATCCGAATCTAATCCGATATTTCAAACATTGCAAGAGATTTGGGCAGCGGGTCCGAATGCAAATGAGGAAATCACGGCGGAATTAGTTGGAGAATTATTGGAGCCTCCGGAAGGAGAAGTTGACGTGTTTAGGCAAATTGATGAGTATCAACCTGAGCAAGCAGGTAATGACAAGTCATCTTCGGATACAGAATCCGAGGAAATGGAAGAAATAGAAGCTGAAAAAGAAACAGAAGATCCGTCCATCCAACTGGGGACGTATGGATCACGGTTTAGTTGTCACTGATGAAGAAGTTAGGAGGAAGAGAGCTTCAGAGGAGTCAGAGGACTCAGACTATGAAGAAGAGGAGGTTGCACCTCTGGTACATCGACAAAGGGCAAAACGCCATAGATTCATGCAGGGAGCTTCCTCGGCCTCTGCTTCCCAGCCAGAAATACCTCAACCTCCACCCGTTCAATCTACCATTCCACCACCACCACCACCTGTTGAACCATATATTCCATCGCCAATCATTCCAACCCCCATACAATCCATACCATCCACTTCATCCACTTTCATGGACAACCAACGATTTTCTGAGCTGAAAAGCAAGGTCGACTTCCAACAAGTCCAAATCTTTGGTTTGACAAAGGCTCTCGGAGAAATACAGAAGCATAATGCACAAATAGACATCGAGAATGCCGAGTTGAAGAAAGTTGTGGGCAAAATTGAGGAAGAAAACTTGGAGCTTAAAACCTTTGTTGCTGATCAGGCGGCCGAGATACGATCAATGCGCTCCCTTATTGAGCAATTATTGAAAAACCTAAAGGCTCAGGGGGAGACTAGTTGCCGGGATCAGGAAGAGCTGCCCAGGGATGGAGATGATGATGGCAATGATCCCAGCGCGCAAAGAGATAATGAGCCAGTAGATATTTCTGCTGCTCAACATGTTGAAGTTCAGGGGGAGCCAGGTCAGTCGGGAGCTACAGGAGGTGAGGCTAGTTCATCAAAGGTCTCAGAAAGTGAAGTACGTGAGATGATCGAAGCATTGATGGACATTGATGAAGATCCTCTAGAACTCGAATTTGATTTTGAAGATGATATAGAGGATCTGTAAGAAGGAGAGTTTGTACCGAAAGACATTGTTGATTAGAAATCTGATGAGGAGGTTGTGATAGATGAAGATGATAATGTAAATGAAGTAATCATTCAATCACAGCCTGTCACAGAACAATATGAGCAAAATGATCAACATGTAATAGATATTGATGACGTCAAATTGGCTTCGGTAAATGATTCAGAACTGGAGGAGGCTGAAAGAGAGCCAAGCAGAGCTGAATTGTTAAATCTGTGGTTCCATAAGGAAGAGAAGAAGACTCAGCCAAGAATGAAGAAGAAGATGTGGAATCCAGGTGCAGAAAATCTCTCTAGAGGTATTATCAGCTGGTTCTTCGACAGAGAACTGCAACTTTTTATTCTGAAGAGGAGAGATGGACTCCAGTACCTGAGGCGCAAGCTTAAAGTATTTAACACATTGCCGAAGGTAGAAGTGAAGGAGTTAGCCTGGAAAGATTTGATCAATATTGGAAATGACCCTTATGCTGAAGTGATTGCAAAGATAATCAGAAAAGAGGGTAGATCTGGAAAGTTTGAAAGAACCAAGCCGAGATCAGGAAGAAGAGTTGAGGATGAGTCAAGGATAGATCCTCATACTAGAAACCCATGGGCAAAAATGGTGTACAAACCTGTCAAGTGCTTGAGAAGGGTGCCAATGAAGTCGATGCCACAGAACATTTTAAGCAACATGAAATGGTGGTATGTCGACAACGAAACTGCTGAAGCAATAATGGAGGATACTGAAGAGAAAGTGATTTTGCGAGTGTATGATCCATTACACCTGATAAACCTATCGAAGGATGATCTGAAGAAGCTACATGATCAGCATATCTTCTTTCATGAAGGATGGAGATCTGAAGCCAGAAAGTTCCAAAAGGTAGTCAGAGTATGTATAGATGCAGGTATATACGCAGGAAGTAGTATATACAGCTCTAGTACTTAATCAAAATGTAAATAGTTAGTTAGAAGCTATCTTCAAGGGGGAGTCTGTTGGTACACCCTATGTGACGATCGCAGACTAAGATGTGTTGGCATTTTGTCTAAGTCATATTACAAAGTATTGGGTATTAACGAGTGTTTGATATATGTGTTTATATATGTTTGATAGTTATTGATTGTATGTTTGAACTTGATGTAATGTATTACAAGAAGTTCAAACATAAAATCCAAAGATTAATTCAAATATAAGTTAAATCATATAATCAAATATAAGTTGAACATGAGAAATTCGAATTTAGTGACAAATTCGAATTTAACATGGAAGTAAATTCGAATATACCCTATAAGGAAGATTCGAGACTGTCAAGGGGACAAACTCGAATGGGCCTTGGGCCTGATTCGAGTTTAGCCCATGACAAACTCGAATGAGCATCTATAATTAGGGATTAACTCGAATCATTAGGAGACTTTTGCAGAATTCATGTGAGATTAAGCAAAAGGGCGATCTCGAGTTTATCACTGTTGTGAGTATTGTTTCGGAGAAAATCATCTCGTAGGTGCGTTCGTGTTCGTCCGTACAGCGTGTTGATAGTCTCCGTGTTCCGTGTGAGAGTATTTTCCATCAAGTCGTTAACGAGGATTCCGCACTCGTTGACGGTGTTGCGTCTAGATAGATCTGTAGAGTCGAGACCTTACACCTAGAATAATGTCTATTATAGTACATCTCACTGTGATAATTCTGGGCTCTACTTGGTGTCTGATGTCTATTAGGAGTATGATACATAACTGGAGTGTGACTCCTATTTGGTGTACGATTCCTAAGGATGGGTTGGGGTCCAAACTTTGATTGACCTGGGAATCTGTTCGGTGAATTATTCCTAGGTCCTTCATTTTGTCTAGTAGACACCGGTGTTTGTCTACTACCTAATCGTGACATCACACTAGAGTTTTTCTCTGAACTTTGAGAACTACTCATGCTTGCATCACAAGGCATTGATTTCAAGGTAGGTTGTTCTTGTTTCCCTTTGTTCGGAGTAGACTCTGTTTTCTTATAGGGGCAACCTGAAGCAACATGAACTTTCTCATGACACTTAAAGCAAGACATCTTCTCAATTGATTTCTTATTTGCACTATTTGTCTTATGTGTCACACTAAGATCCTGTTTGTTCCTATCAATTGCCTTATTCATCTCCTCTTATTTCTTATCCTTTACAGTCTCAGCTTCATCTAGTTTTGGCATACTACTAGATTCCACAAACTGTACAATTTTCTTAATCTGAGGGATAGGTGTTAACACTTCAGCTGACTCATTTACCTTTTTTTCTTCTGATTTAACTGTTTCCATGGTCTCATCCTGAGGAGTAGGTACGTAGTTGCTATTGAAGGGTGGAGGCACATCTTGATATCCTAGGCCAGTCGGTTTCTTAGACTGTCTCTGTGAATATAAGATCTTGCCTAAAGTCAAGGACGAATTCCTAAACTTTTTAATCTTGTTGTTTGCCTCAGCCACCCTAACTCTAGCGTCTACTAGTTCTACATCTTTTAGTGAGATCTCTTTGGTTAGTGATTCTACATGCTCATAAATTAGTTCATTCCTGACACGTTTTTCACTTAACTTGTCTTTCAGAACTATCATATCTTGAGCATCAACTTTAAGTTTAGCCTTAACATCTTCCTTGATATATAATAAACTAGCATTATTAGATTTTAACGATTGAATTTGAGCAGTCATTGATGAATGTGTCTCTAGTACTAAACTCAGTTTATCATTCAGAGTAGTACATAAAACACATAAATCATGTAAAGAAGAAAAGTTTAGGGTTACCTTTTTCCTGTCAGATTCGATGTTGGCCATCTGAGCTGCAAACTCCAAAGAAGTCAGCTTCTCAGTGTTCTCCAGTACCAATGGATCTGAATCGGACTGCTGGGTATCCTCTTCCTTTACTTCTCCTGCTTCACTATCTTTCTCTTTATCATCTTCTACCACTTCAGCCATGAGGTCTCTAGCGGTTGCCTCAGGATGGGTATTCCAATCATACATACCATCTAACTGTTTGTTAGAGGACACGTTTGTGAATAAAGCCAGCCACTGAAGCCTGATTCTCTAAACCGGTAGAAGTCGGACGTCCTGAGTTCTGATAGTTATCCATCTTAGGTCTTTGACACTCTCTAGCAAAATGTCCAACCCCTGACAGTTGTAACATTTGACCTTTGATTTGTCAAATCCTACATTGTTCACACTTAGATTTCTGCCTGTTCTTTTCATGAACCTTTTGACTCTCTGTGTGACCATGGCCAGTTGCCATTGTAGGTCCATTTGCTCCAGATCAACAGGATCAACCGGATCATAGTCTTCTTCCCAAAGTTCTGGATCGTTGATCTTCCCCTGAATACAATTCCCATATGCTGCTACAAACGATGCTAAAAGCTTGAGTTGCTCCTCAGCAGTCTTGGCACTCATTGGCATCTTTGTGTATCCTTGATTTGATGATGCTGAAGTAGAAATCTGTGGCTGATCATCTGTTTTTGAGAAACCCAGAAAAGCCCTACCTGTAGATTGTTCTATTTCTCATGGTATGCTCTCTTATTCCCCAGTATAGAATGTTGTAGCTCCAGACTTTGTTGCACCTGAAGTAGATGGCTTAGTCTTACCAAAGTACATCTCCGGATCTTGTACCTGATCATACTCCATTTCTTTCTTCTGCATCTTGAAGTTATGAGCTCTCAGCATCCCAGTTACCTCCTCAAGAGAAAGTGTATCTAACTTCTCTTGATCAAGCTTTGACAATGTAGTGTACATCTCCCACTTCGACGGTAAAAGCATCCAGAATTTTGTCATTTTTTTCTGATTCTTTATAATCAACTCTGTGATTATCTAGTTCAGTCAAAAGATAATAAAATCGAGTGATCACTTCATCCAGACTCTCATTCTTCAGACACTTGAAGATTGAAAACTGTTGCTTCAGTTAGTCGGTTCTCCCCTTCCTTACTTGTGGATTTCTCTCATACCTTCTTTCCAAAGCCTCCCAAAGTTCTTTCGAGGTCCTGTGGTGTTTGAAAGTATGTAGAATCTCCAGAGGTAGAGACATCTTGATTAAAGATAAGGCTCGATTCTCAGCTTCATAAATCTTCTTATCCTCATCCTTCATCTGCTGATAAGTAAGAACCTTCATCCTACCCTCAAGTTCCTGAGTTGGAGGAACATATTTTTCGTCGATACAGATCCACATTCTCATGTCATTGTAACGAGCAAAGTCTACACCAATAGTAGTCCTCAATTTCCATGAGCTTTGGTGGGGAGTTCGATTTACCAACTTCATGATCCATTTCCATAAATTTGTGTAAACTTGACATTCTCGAAAACTTTTGTTCACAAACTTAATTAATTAATTTTTTAAAATGAAATCAAAACAAGTTCGTACGGACTTATAACAAGTTCATACGAATTTAATATATTCGTTTTAACAACTTAACTTCGTTTTATATTAAGTTCGTGAGCACCAAGTTCGTAATGACTAAATTCGTTTGGACAAGTTCGTGAATCCCTAGTTTCTGACAAGTCTGTGGCTCATGTTCATATAAACTTAATAGGCTAAGTTCATAGAACCCTAGTACTAACAAGTCCGTGGAACCCAAGATTCTGACAAGTCCGTGCGTCGCAAGTTCGTGAAGGCGCCTAAAAACACGCCTAGAATCCTTTTAATGTTCAACGAAATGTGAAGAACACGAAGAACACTCAATGAAACGCTCAGATAAGGTCCCTCCCTATCGGATCTATCGAGGTGTTGCGACGTCAAACGAGTGCGGAATCCTCGTTCAACACTAACGGATCAAACACAAACAATCACACGGGAAAACGGAGACAAACACGATATTAGTTGAATGAATATCAACTCCACAAGATGTATCGCTCCTCTAATTGCTCTTGTATTCTCTCAAACGTGTGAAATTCTGATTGCAAAAGTCGTATTGAATTCTTGAACATAAGTTCATGATACACACGCTAAGTTCGTGCATGGCCCAAGCCCACGAACTTATAAGTTCAAGCCCATGCAGCTAAGTTCGTATGAACTTATCAGAGCTAAGTTCGTATGAACTTATCAGCCATAAGTTCATACCTCATGAACTTATCATCCATAAGTTCATACCTCATGAACTTATCATGCAATCATGAACTTAACATGCAATCATGAACTTAAGACATAAACATGAACATATAATCATGACTTTGTATTCATAAGACCCTATCTATTACAATTGACTATCAATAACAAACTAGACTGCTGTCGTCAAACAGGGTGTACCAACAAATTACAATTCCCATAATCCACACAAGCCACAGTGACCTAATTTTTTTAAAATTGGAGTTAGGCTTCTTGTAATGCTTAATGTTATTAATATATAATTTTTAAAGGAATATTAATCCTTATACATCCGACATTATTTAATTTCATGTCTAATTTCAATTTTAAAATTTATGAGTGATATTAGGTTTGAAGATTTTGTAATGTATTTTTATAATTCTTTGCAACACGAGTTAATTAATAATGTGTTTGTCCACATTCATACACAAGTTTAATGTGTTAATTCTAGCTTCAAATTTTTATATTTAAATAGTTTACATGGATTATTAGCAATCTGCCCGTAGTGTGTAAAAAAGAACAAAAAAGTAAAGCCATCCTTTGCATATTAATCTCTAACTTAAAATTAAAAAACATTAAAGTATTTATCCCAAATAATTTTTAAAACCTGCAACTTATATATCCAATATAATGCTCCTTCTCATTTCGAAATAACTATCCGTAGCAAAATAAACACATTACACATGTATGTATATATGTGAGCAGGCCCGGCCCAGAAGGGGGGGCGAACTGGGCTTTAGCCCAGGGCATCACAAGTTGAGGGGCAACAATAATTTAGTCCAACAAGTGGTTACCTAGGCTTACGTTTTGGTTCTGCAGAGGAATTGAAGAGCAACTGCAGACAAAGAATTGGGAACGGTTGCAGACAAAGAATTGGGAACGTCCAAACGAACGAAAGACGAAGAGGCGAAGGTGATTATGGACGAACGAAACTCGATGCAGATGTTGAGCATTCATGATTTCGTTCCCAAGATGGACTCAATCGAAGAGCCGAAGAGGCGCAAAACCCCACAAATTCATAAGGCATCTCTATGATTTGTTCAATGTTCGATCAGGCTATTGGTGAACTTCAAAGAGTTTCAATCAATGGGCAATGGAGAACAGGAACTCAAGCCTCAAGGGCCGATCGAGACTAGGGTTAGTGATCCTCAGATGTGTGAAGCTTATGCCGTAAATATTTATGAGTATCTTCAAAATATGAAGGTGTGTACATCTTTCGTATTTTCAATTCATATCTATATCGAGTTAATTTGATTAATCTGCTATTGTAGGGTTTATTACATTTTACGGTTTCATTTCAACGTTTATTTGTTCACTGGAATTAGAATTGCAAATCTAGCTTTGTGTTTGAAGTGATTTGATTATGTTAACAAAAGAGTATTTAGATTTTTTGTAGCAAGATACATATGCAATTGAATAATGAACAGAGTATAATGGATTTTGTTATGTTCTACACTAGTTATCTTAACCAAGAGATGGAAGTCTCAAGGTGTTCATTACCAGGACAACTACATCAACAAATCTGTTGTGTGGATTTAAAAATTTCTTATATTTTTAATTTTTTCCTAATAATAAATATTGTTGGTTTTCATTTCAATTTTGTTCTGAGAGTTGTATACGAACATAAAGATGAGATTCAAAATGTAATACTTGTAAAAAGGACTTGTGGTTCTTGTCACGGCTGCATAAGTTGAAAGCCAGAAAGCTATATAGTATCTATCCAAATTTTTTTCTGAGAATTGTATATGTACGTTTCATGAAGACCTGCATCGCATGATCAAACAATTATGCAAGGTGAAGGAAGATATTTACTTAACAACAATGATAATACTTTTTAATTATTTAACTTCGATTCATCAAAATTGTAAATACTTTCTACCCTCAACTGTGAGCAGAGTTAAACAAAAATACAAGCAATATCTAAGCACTTGTACTTATTGTACCCTGATTCCATTAACCAAAATGCATGTTTTGAATAACTAAGAATATTTAAGTTTTTGTTTGTTTTGCATTAATAATACAATTATATTTTTTATTTGCCTAACTTGTGTTTCCCTTTTGACTTGTTGATTCACAGACGATTTACAAGGTTGCTCAAGAGGATCATGATGTAAGCACCATCTCCTTTTTGCTGCATTTGATTTTGTGATTTTTTTTTGTTGTCTCTGTTTGTTTTCTGATTTTTGTATTCTATGCGGTTTACAGATGCCTAACTTGCAATTAGAGTTCTTAAGTTACTATTTGGCTGAGCTAAGTTTATAAGAGTATGGCTGCAGACGGAGCTCTTGCTCACCCTTCGGTACAATCCTAATTGCAAGTATGTTCAGACATCTACTTAAGATTTTAAGAGTTTGTTAAAGTGCTCTATTTAGGTTTTGCTTCATTCTACTATATTCTTACTAAATTATCCTCCACCAGTATGATCATTCTTGTCGAATACATTATTAATGGAAACCAGGTCTTGTCTGTATGTGTGTTATTTTTTTTGAATATATAGGGCACTTTTTTATTGTGTCGCCCTGGGCATTAAAAACCTCAGGACCGGCCCTGTATGTGAGAAACTAAATGTAACTTGAGAAATGTAATAAATATTATGATTCACTATTTTTATGCATTGATTTATATAATTCGTTATTGATAAATTAAAAACAAAATCAGTGTGTGTGTGTATATATATATATAAAATAGATCATATTACTTCTTACACTTTTTCATATACATTAACTTAGTTAAATGCCTATCCAAATCACATTCATAGCATTTATCGATGACATCAAAAACACCAATCAACCCACAGCGTCAAATGTCATGAGAATTAGATATGAAGACAAAAAGCATTCATAATGTTCATCATCGCCTACCAAATAAAATTCATAACGTTCAATGAATAAGTCCGATTGCATGAACGTCAGACTTCATGAGCTTCAGATTCAAATACAAAAAACATTCATAAGGTTCATCGGCTACACAAAACCATTTATAACGTTCAGTGACTGCAATTATCATACTGGTTGGATTTCACGAACGTCAGATTCATATACAAAAAAGCATTCATAATGCTAAATGACTGCACAAAAACAATTCATAATGTTCAACTCTACAATTAACATACATAGTTGGATCCCACCACCACCATCCTCACAAGTCACAATTGCCTCTAACCACCACCACCGCCAAGAATGCCACTGCCACCCCACCCCACCTACCACCACCACCTGCTACTGCACCACCACTTATTACTCTTTACCATGCACCTCCATCTATTGACCCACTACTCCACTCCACCTCCCACCACCACCACCACCACCGTCCTCCTTAAAACCACCATACCCAACTCTACGACTACTATCATCCACCACCACCACGCGCTGCCGCCTCAAATCCATCAAAACCACCAACTTTTTCAAATGCACCGTCAACAAGAAGACGCCGAAGAAAGCTTACTTGTCCATCCCATGGTCTTAGCTCCTCCCTGATCCACTGCATCGCGACCCTCGAATCCGCCCTCTAACGCCACAAACACTATCCACGATCATCCTCTCTTTGTGACGCCGCTGCCCGTATCATACAAAGTTAGTTCGGGTGCGTTTGTTTTGACTTAATTACCTCCTAAAAACCTCTAAAGTCTTAATTTCATATCTTAACTGAAAATACATTGTTTGTTACATTTCAGCTTTAAATGGATTTCAGATCTTAATTCAGAATATAATATTTGTTACATTTCAGACTTAAGAGGTTAGAACGTCTGAAACTGTAACATCCTCAAGTTAAACGGTACTAATCATAATTAATTAAATGCCAAATGAATTGTAATTAGTTGTTTAATTATGATTTAAATTAAAATCCTAGCCACATGCTTTGTTTTCTTGTATTATATGTTTTATGCCTTGTAAATTGGCAATCCATCTCCTTAAGTACAAGTCTTTGAAGCTAATGGTAAAAGTGCATTAATTAAGCATGCTTATATTGATATGATAACTAGAATGTGAGAGTAGTGGTTAAAATCAAGAATATGGAACTTTAAGGGGGTGTAGTGTAATTTCTATGCTTTCATATATTGGAGAAAGTTAGGGTAGCATACTTTTGGCTTTGGTGGCTAAGTAAATTGGTGAATCAAAGCAACTAAACTCCTACAACAATCAAGGTAATTGTAACATCCGGCACTAAACCAGGTTAGCAACTATGACCTAATCAGTATTTATTAGCAAATTATAACCTATTCAGTGGTCATTAGCAATTAATCAAGGTGACTAACAAAGTTAATAAGGAAATTCAATTCAATTCGAAACAATTTCATCGGTGCGATGAATCGACAAATTAATTAAAATGATCGATTTGCGATATGATGGATTAATTCAACTAAGTACGTAATTAAATTAAGATTAGTAACACTAATCATGCATTAATACACTTACTTAACATTAATTATGTAAGACTAAAACAATTCATTAAACAAATGCATTCAAAAGTATTTATAAATTTACATAAAAAGTAAAATACAAGAATACATTCTAAATACTTTTATACAAAAAAATAAAAATAAAAACACAACATAAATACATCATAATGGCTGGCCCTCTAGCTAGTACAAACTAGCTTTTGACTTCAATTTTATAATGCAAAACTTCATACACAATCACAATCACATCTTCTTCTTTCATTTCATCCAAGATCTTACTCCACCTTCACATCCTTACATCTTTTCAAGACCAAACTTTCTCTATAAATAGGGAGATCATTTCTCATTCATCCTCACACCTTTCCAAGAGAAAAACCTCTCATTCTCCCTCAAAAAGATCGGCCATAGCCACACACACACAATCAAAGTTGTTTTCTTTCTTTATTCTTCAAGAATTCAAGCTTTTCAAGAGTTTCTTTGGTGCAACTAATTCAAGACAACTCTTCTACTCATTTTCATTCTTCTAACACATCAAAGTAAGTAATACTAACTTATTATTTCTTATATTTCTCTTTACTCCTTAATAATGGATTTAGATGATAGTCTTAAAAACACTTCTTTATGCACAATGTACAACCTCTTAAAGGACAAGGCTGAATTTTAAGAAGTATAAATCTCTATGCATAATGTACAACTTTCTCGTGCAACAAATTTTTAAAACTAATTTATTGGCTTCTGCATTCTTGAGAACCGACAATGAAAACGTTGGGAAGGCAACCAACCAACCAGATTACTCCTTAGGCTCATGCTTCATCATTCGGGAAAGAGAAAACTCGTTGTCTTCTTTAATCTCTTTGCAAATCCAGAAACCACTCACCACCATAGCAACCATCGATTTTTCCTTTTTAAACCTAGCGAACTTCTTCTCTTTTTAAATCTAGCAACCATCGATTTTTTCATTCTCTCTGGTTCGAGCAATCGTTTAAAGGCCAGATCTCCTTTGATTGGTTCAACCATCCTTTGTCAACTTGAACGAAGATCAACACATCGTCTAGATCCGTTTTTATTTTGTCGAACGAAGACCAAATCTCTTTGTTGAAGACCATATTCGACTTGATGCTGTCATATGAAGCTGTCATCAAATGAAGAAGGGTTTCAGACCAGTTCTTCGAAGAAGGCCTTTATCTTCCTGTCCGGCGATGATGAATACTTCCTTGGTCGGCCAGGCTCAATGCTAAACCCACCTGGAGGTGACGATCCGTCTCCGTAATGGTCGGAAGCATCAAAAGGGAAACGTTGATGTATGGAATGCTGACTTATGATGCTATTATTGTTGGCCGGCGCAGTGTTAGAGTTGTTGGGTAGGTGGCGGTGGTGAGCGATGTATGAGTTGGGTGGCATCATCATCCGCGACGGCAGCTGTTGGCGGTTGGTTTGGTGTCATTGGACAATGACGGTGGTGCTAAAGATTCTCGAGAAACCATTTTTACTGGAAATCTTGCAGAAAATTTGTCATGATCCTGAAATTGAAATGCAGGTGAGATGAACTTTTTGAAACCTACCAAGTTGAAATATGGGATTTAGGGGTTTGAGGACAAAAGGAGGAATATTAAGGTTTTAAAGAAAAGATCTTTTTGATTTTGCTGCCACCGTATGAACATGAAACAGTGATTACATCTACCAAGTTGGCTATTGTTGTAAAGGTATACAGAATTTTTGACACCTGGTGTTGTGATCATAGTCAAATTTGCTTACACATGTAATTTTGAATATTCATCTAAATCTGTATATTCTCCTTGACTAAAAGGTAATTTGTTTGGTTTATTTCAGATTTAATATCTGAAAGAAGTAATTATGAACTTGTTTATGTTGTAGTTTGAAAGATTTCAAAAAAAACATATCTCAGAATTATGAACTTGTTTATGTTGTAGTTTGAAAGGTTTCAAATTAAATATGTCAGATTTAAGTTATTTATGTTCAAAGAATTATGCTTGTTATGAATTTCTTTATGCTTGATTATATTGTAGGTTTAAAAGATTGATATATTGATACTTTGATAAGAGCATGCGGAGTACCCAAGCCGCGGGGTGCCCGGCTTCGCCACATCAGCGAAGGCCGGCGGCTACACCACCCCGCCCACTCGGCCCCGCGCAATTCCAACCCCGGCCCGGCTCGAAGACCCCGCTGCACCCCGCTTGCTTTTTCTCTTTTACCCTCAAACGGTCACTAGACCGTTTCAAATTAAAAAAAAAAAAATTTATTAAATATTTTTCCCTATAAATATATCTTCACAACACATTTAACTTACATCTTTCTCATTTCTCTCAATCTATACACATTCAAAATTCTCTCTTTCATTTAACCTAAAATTATTTCCAATCAATCACAATTTTATTTTTATTGTGATGGAACCGTATACTACGTCTTCGTCGTCAAACTCATCATCCGAAGACGAATCTCAAGACGAATCTCAAGGATATTATGAAGAACTTTTCGAAGCTTTTATAAATGCCAGCTCTCCGCAACCTAGACGAAGAATTCCAATTCATAGAGACCAAGCAGCTGCAAATGAACGTCTGATGCGCAATTATTTTACTCAAAATCCTGTATATGGAGATGATATGTTCAGAAGGAGGTTCCGGATGCGCAAAGAACTATTCCTACGAATAGTTTACGATATGGAGCAACACTTTGAATATTTTACCTTGCGATGGGATGCTCGAGGTAGAAGGGGATTTACCGCGTTACAAAAATGCACATCTGCTATTCGGCAACTCGCATATGGCATGGTAGCTGATTCGATTGACGACTGTCTTTTTATGTCTGAAAGAACTTCACGTGAAACCTTGCAAGAATTCTGTAAGGGAATTATTCAGCTATACAAACGCAAATATTTGCGTAGACCGACTGAATCTGATGTTCATCAGTTGTACGCGTTCCATGAAGCAAAACATGGATTTCGTGGAATGCTTGGCAGCATTGACTGTACACATTGGGCATGGAGAAATTGCCCTACAGAATGGCGAGGACAATATATGCGAGGCGATCACCAATATCCGACAATTATGTTGGAAGCCGTTGCGTCACAAGATTTATGGATTTGGCATGCATTTTTTGGCGTCGCGGGTTCCAACAACGACATCAATGTGATTAATCAATCACCAGTATTCAACGACGTTTTAAACGGGATCGCACCGGTTGTTCCTTTTGTTATTAACGGAACAGAATACAAACATGGGTACTATCTAACCGACGGGATATATCCCGAGTGGGCGACTTTTGTGAAAGCTTTTTCGTGTCCAACCGATGACAAACGAAAAAGATTCAAGGCAGCACAAGAGTCGGCAAGAAAAGACATCGAACGAGCTTTTGGTGTACTCAAATCTCGTTTTGCTATATTAAACAACCCCGCACGACCATGGCACCAAAATAAAATTAGACAAATCATGTATGCTTGTGTCATATTACACAATATGATCTTAGAAGACGAAGGGTTCGCGATATGTTCATTTCAAGAAACCGAGCTTCCATCCAGTCAACATTCCGCTTCCAATGAAGTATATCAAAATACGTTACTGGAAATTCGTAATCGGGAAACACACAATAACCTTCGCTCAGATCTTGTGGAACATATTGCGCTTGCCCAAATACCAAATTTAGACGGCTAGTTATGTATTTTTTTTATTTTAATTCGGTATTTTTTAATTTTTAGTTTATGTAATAGTTTTTAAATATTTTATGAAATTAATTATTTTAATTCTAGTATTTGTTTTGTTAGTTAAAATTAATTAAAATGTTAAAAAAATTAAGAAAGATGGAAAGGTTAAGAAAGGTGGGTATTTCCTAGTTAGAAAGGTGGGGAAAGGTGGAGAGAGAAAAGCTGATGTGGCGCTGACGTGTACAGAAAGATGGATTTCGGGAAGATACCCACTCCCTTTGCTCTAACTGTTTATTACTTGCCATAAATTTCGACAATGTGCTTAAAAGTTTGTCATCCTTGTCTTGTTACTTTACAGACGATGGGATTTTGCTTATGCATGAGAAAGTTGTTCTTGTTGTAACTCTTGGTGGGGATGGAACCATGCTTTGAGTATGAGATATCATGTCTGTTTCTTTTGGAATCCAATAGTCTGTGAAATCTTCTGCAACGTCTTAATCAAATCCCATGATATCTTCTGATGCTCTGCGAAATAGGTGGTACTCACTTGAAACTACATATATATATATATATAGAGAGAGTTTCAAGTGAGTACCACCCATTATGCAGTGCACCAGAAGGTACCACCCTTAAATATATTTTTTTTTGAAATTTTTTTAATGAATATGTTTTAATTAACATTACATAGATCATATGTAAATTTTACGCAAATTCGAACATCCTAAGTGCATGAAATCACGCATCACAATAAATGCACGTTCATGTGTATACAAAATTATGTAAGTGTGTGTTTACATCACTTTTAGGTGCTAGGAGATGTCAACGTATGTGAAATTTACATATGATCTTCATAATGTTAATTAAAACATGTTTGTGAAAAAAAATTTAGAAATTTTTTTTAAAGGTGGTACTATCTTCTGGTGCGCTGCATAAGGGTGGTACTCTCTCGAACCATATTCTATATATATATATATATATATATATATATATATATATATATATATATGGTTGGGTTCCGGTAAGAACCCTCGTTAACGTGAAAACGTGAGAACCACTCCAAGATGCACTAATTTGTACATCAAATGCACAAATTTAAAAATTAAAATTTTACTTAAAACCATTATTAGTCTTAAATATTAATAAATATCACAATCTAACACTAAATTTACATTCAAAAAATTATATTCATTAAATTATAAACTAAATGCACAAATTTGAACATCAAATGCACAAAATTTTTTAAATGCACAATTCGTACATAAAATGGATAAATTATAGCATGAGATGCGTAAATTTTTGCATGAAATGCATAAATTTATCGAAAACATTTAATTTTAGTATCAAATGCACAATTTTATATAGTGGATGCACAAATTTTAGAGTGGTTCTCACGTTCTCACGAAATAGAGGGGTTCTCATGTGAACCCAATCATATATATATATGTATGTATATATATATATATATATATATATATATATGTATATATGTATATACATATATGTATATGTATATATATATATATGTACATATACATATATACATATGCATATATATATATATATATATATATATATATATATATATATATATATATATATATATATATATATATATATATATATATATATATATATATATATATATATATATATATATATATATACATATATAGATATACATATACATATACATATACATATACATATATATATATATATATATATATATATATATATATACAAGCAAAGTGTCATTTAGTGACACATGCTTTTAGTGATACAAAAATAAGTGTCACTATATCTTACTTTTAGTGACACTTATAAAAAGAGTAGGTAAAGAGCAATCTTTTACCCACATTTTTTCTTTTTTAGTGACACAAAAATTTTGTCATAAAATACTTGAGGCCTATACCCACATACTTTTTTAGTCACTAAATATTTATAGTCACTCCACTTTTACCCACTCTTTTTATTGTGTAGGTAAAAGATTTTGATACCTATAGTGACACTTTTTTGACAAAAAAAGAGTGGGTAAAAGTGGAGTGAGTATAGATATTTAGTGACTAAAAAAGTATGTGGGTATAGGCCTCAAGTATTTTGTGAAAAAATTTTTGTGTCACTAAAAGAGAAAAAGTGTGGGTAAAAGATTGTTCTATATCTACTCTTTTTATAAGTGTCACTAAAAGTAAGATATAGTGACACTTATTTTTGTGTCACTAAAAGCATATGTCACTAAATGACACTTTGCTATGTAGATACTCTGTAATTTTTAGGTACTCACACGAACCATATTATATATATATATATATATATATATATATATATATATATATATATATATATATATATATATATATATAGAATCAGGTTCATCAGCGTACCTATGAGATTCCAGCGTACCCTAATGTGAATGATCATTCACATATATTTTTTTTGAATAGACGTGTATAATACAACATTATAAGACTTTTTTTCAAAAGGAACAACATCATAAATCTTGTGAATGGTAAAAAAAGATCATGTGAATGGTCATTCACACCATTCACATGGTGTGAAATGACCATTCACATGGATGACCATCCACATAAATATGCATTGAGCATTCACATAATTTTTAAGGACACAGAAAGTGTGAATGTATGTCAAATTCATATATCTTGTGTATAACATTAATTTAAACATGGTTATGAGAAAAAAAATTTAAAAAAAGTTTTTTAAGGTTGGTACCTTCGGGTGCACTTGATTTCGAGAGATACCTTTTTGAACCTGAATATATATATATATATATATATATATATATATATATATATATATATATATATATATATATATATTATATATATAGAATATGGTTCGAGAGAGTACCACCCAAATGCAGCGCACCAGAAGGTACCACCTTTAAAAAAACTTTTTAAAATTTTTTTTTTCATAAACATGTTTTAATTAACATTATGAAGATCGTATGTAAATTTCACATACATTCACATCTCCTAGCTCCTAAAAAATGATGTGAACACACACTTACATAATTTTGAAGACATGTGAACATGCATTTATGTGATGTGTGTTTTCATGCACTTAGAGTGTTCGGATTTGCGTGAAATTCACATATGATCTGTGTAATGCTAATTAGAACATGTTCATGAAAAAAAATTTCAAAAAAATTACTTTTAAGGGTGGTACCTTCTGGTGCGCTGCATTAGAGGTGGTACTCACTTGAACCTAAATCTATATATATATACATATATATATATATATATATATATATATATATATATATATATATATATATATATATATATATATATATATATATATATATATATATACATACGTGTGTGTATGTATGTAAATATTTTTATTGTATGTGTTTTTTATTTTAATTGATTAATAATATTTATATTTTATAATTATGTATTTATTAAAACGAAGAGCCGTCAATAACTTTTTATTTAAAAATTAAAAGGAGTAAATATAAAGAATGACAAATTGAAATTAATATTTTAATTAAAGTTAATGGATGAGACATCAATTTTAAAAGTAAATCGTGATACTAATAATTATTAATTTAGCTGAAAATTTAAATACCAAATTTTAAATTTTATACAAACTGTGGGATCAAATTTGTAATTAACTCAAATAATTACATAAATACGTTTAGGGGTGATGGAGGTTTGATTTTTTCGGTTCGGTTTTGACATGAAATCCGAAACCAAACCGTTTACTCCGGTTTTTTCGGTTTCGGTTTTTTCGAATTTTCGGTTTCCTGATTTTTCGGTTTGATTTTCCCGGTTTTTCGTGTTTTTGGGTTTCGGTTTTGTTTTTGCCTACCACTAAATACGTTTACAATGACTTCTCAAATATTCTATTTCTTTGAAACCTTTGACCAAAAATGATTACGCGGCAAAGAAAAAGAAAAAGAAAGAGAAAGAGGGCATAATGGACTTTTTGATTTTGGCATTTATTCATTGC
>JAANYP010000790.1:372500-514121 GCA_020465985.1 Centrapalus pauciflorus
AACGAGGATTATTATGGCCTACATGTCTTTAGACAAAAAAAAAAAAAAAACAATTCATGTTAGTTATGATGCAAACTAAAAATGAAAGATAATTAGACTCATTATCAAAAAAATAATATTTGTATTTAGACAATCTATAACTTACAATTTTTCATAAGGCAATAATTTATTAGAGAACCAAAACCAATAACAAAGAAACCTTTGTGTGCAAGATGTTCGAGGCCACACCGATGACCAAACCACTAAACAACCTACAAGGCCACTAAACAACAAAAAAAACATAAAGACCAAAACCACCACATGAGCTCACCAAAGAAGATCGCATTAGTAACATCACCACGCAATTGAACACAACAATAGAAATGCTACTTCAAGCTACTGATGCAACAACATTGACTACATCAATGACAATTAACTTGCTGCAATGTGGAACTCAAAATACAGCAACAAAAAACTCCTAAGTATAGTAAAAAAGAGCTCAAGTACCAGAGAATACACCGAGACCCGATATCTCTTCTACATGAACCTGAGCATGAAGGGCATGTATCAAATTGGATGAACAAGAACATCACTCAAAAGCAGACAATCAAGTTAACAACAGAGCCAATCGCAGAAAAACCGATCCTACAACACTTTATCTTGAAAAATCTTCGATTACAATCACATGAAATAACATACGTCTACACATTCACTTTATCATAAAAGAGTGTTAAAGTGCCTCTTTGGGAATCCTAGAAAAATATCAATCGGTTTTGGTAACTTATAAGTGACAGATATATTACGTACCCAAGAATCCAGATTTAAAGACCTATTATGATTCTTAAATTCCTTTGTTTTACAAAATATAAGTCGATCAAATCCAAGTTGCTCTCTTTCACAACTGTTTTTTCCTTTCATCGCCATTGTTTTCGGCTTCTTTTGGCTTGTTACAAAACTGCCAAATAAACATCCTCAAAATAAGAACGAAGCACATTTAACAATTCTATAATAAATCAGGATCATGTGAGAAAGAGTCATCATAGAAAAGCATCAATAAACAACTTCTAGAAGAAAAAAAATATTCTAAACTGATCATAATCATCTTTAGTTCAATCAAATAAAACCAAAAAGATTTGACAGTTGAGACCTAACATAAATGGATCAATCACTATTAGTTTCTGAAAATCTATATTTACAAACATAACCTTAAAACCTTATAAAATTAGCATTACACAATCAACCTACATGAATTTCATAGAGAAACAACAAAACCTGTTAGTCACAAATCACCTAAAACCAAAGAAAAAAAATCCTTACGGAGCTTGGATTTTGCTGGATCAACATACTTTGTGACAATAATATAAATCTAGAAGTGTAAACGACTGCAAGTTTTTTAGAACAGGACTGGAGCATATAGCAAGCAAGGAACCATTGTTAATTATTTAAAAATGCCAATGATTTGGGTTGGATAAAGACTGATATGTATGTCAAGCTAAGGTGTGCAATTTTTTTCAGGAACATTAGGAGAACAAAGCATTTAGCAAGCACGTGCGCTAATCGTGTTCACATACTCTAAAGTTAATGTGTGTGAGTATGATACTAATCGTGTTCACAGACTCTACTGGGAATTAACAACCAGAGACATCGATAGTAAAAGCAATTTAAATGTAAAGTTGAAAAGACAATGTGTGTGAATATAAATACTAATAGGTGCCTTATGAATCTAGAATATGCATTTTAAGGCTATTGGAAACTAACATGGAAGGATTATACATAAAAGTTATCAGGATACCATGCAACAACAACAACAAACAAATCGACCCTAATGGTTTCAGGTTCTGTGGCTCTAATAAGATTAACTCTACATTTGATACACACAAGAGTCGAACGATAATTTAGATACTCCCGTTTCATCATAACGATGATAATAAACATAATGTCCCTGTTGTTTCCTGATATCATTTTTAGTTAACTGATTGGGTTTTACATACATTAAACTATCAAGACTATTAGTTTAATCTTGATTATGTAATAGTTTAGAGTTAAATTTGTAATTGTATAAAGTATAAGGGCTTAGAATAGCATTTAGATAAACCGAAGAGGTGTGTCTATTCACGAAAAGACACAACCTTACGAAAAGGTTTCATGAAGAGTTGCAACTATTCGTCGCACCTCTTAGATTATTATAAATAGGAAGCATTGTAAAGATTGTAAAGTGTGTGATTTCAAAGATTGTTTATAATAAAAGATTAGTTACGATAAATTCTGTGATTGTTTTTAGAGAGTTTTCCCAACATTTGGTATCAAAGCGCAAGGTCAATAGATCCTGAAATTCTCATCATTTACCAACAGAAACAATCCAAGAAATACACCCGGCGATTAGAGCATCGCCGTTAAGGAGATTGGCATTGAGATTGCCATAGATACACGGGGCAGAAGAACACAGAAGCATTCTTCTACCAACCGGCACCAAAACAGAGAAATTAGATTGATTTCAAGAGACGAATCTAGACAAGATTCAATTTAGAGAAATCAGAAATTTCTCATCATAGTTAGTCAAACCCACAGAACCGAAGGCAAAATTCAAGCAACAAGTTTTCAGAAATCAGTAAGCCCCATCGCAATTCATAGAATTAGATATTGCAAAACCTAGATATCATAGTAGCATACTGAATCGAAGGCAACAAGATATCAGAAGGACAGAACCTGATTTCAAGAAGAAGCCACCGCAGAAAAATCCACAGAAAAGTGCCACCGCCGTAGGAGTGAACCCACGGACAGAAACCCGTAACCAACCGCCGCCACAAACCACCGTTGAACCACCAATCGCCACCATCAAATAGAGGCAACGATTAGGGTTCTTGTTTTTGCCCCAAATCAGTTTGCAGATCCGAGAATAGCCATAGCTACCGTTTCGAAATAAACCGTCGATAACAGAAGTTAGGGTTACAACGATTCGTCATCAAGGCAGCAATTAGGAGGAGACATAGCACCGTTTCAGAGATAATAGCACCGATTCAAAAGAGGCATCGATCAGAGGGAGAGGGGAAGCACCGATTAGGAGAAATCGGTTAAAAGAAAAGGAGAAGATACCGTCGATTCAAAGAGAAGCAGCAGAGCATTTCTTTTGTGAAAGAGATACACCAAAAAAGGCCCAAAAGAAGGAGGGTTTAAAGAAAAGAGAGCAGGCCCAAGAAATTAGCCCAAGTACCAGTTTGATTAGAAGAAGCCCAGATAAGGGAGAAAAGAAGGAGCCCAACAGAGGAGCCCAAAGTAAAGAAAACAGGTTTTTCTTTTCCAAAATTTTAATTTTAATATATATATATATATATATTCTGTTTATATATATTATAATTATTATAGAAGTTTAGATTTTAATTTATCAGAAAATAAATTAAAGTTTGAAATTTGCCATTACAATTTAAGTTAGAAAAAGATTAAATTATTTGAGGAATAATTGTGGTTAGATATAAAAAAATTAAGTTGAATTATTTCTTAGATATATTTTTTAGTTTAGGAAAAAATCAATTTAAATAGTATGTCAGGAGATAAAGATACTGTTGTTATCACAACATTATCATCATATCAATGTCCAATTTTGAAAAATACTAATTATACATTATGGGCATTAAGAATGAAGAAAATATTAGTGGCAAATGGAGTTTGGGATTTGATAGAAAAACAGATACATCAAATGAGATTGATGTAAAAAAGGATAGTTCAGCTTCTACATACCTATTTCAAGGGTTACCAGAAGATTTGCAAATGCAAGTTGCGGGATGTGAAACAGCAAAAGAAATTTGGGAGTCGTTAAAATCAAGATTTATTGGCACAAAAGATGTACAACAAGCGCACTCGCAACAACTAAAATCAGAGTTTGAAAAATTAGTGATGAAAGAAGAAGAGATGATAGATACATTTGCAGGAAAGTTAATGAGTATTATTTCGAAGGCTGCAACATGTGGATTAACATTTGATGAGCAAACAAAAGTACGGAAGATACTTAATTCAGTACCAGATAGATTTATACCAGTAGTAGCAACTATTGAGATGATTGCAGACCTTAAGACAGTAAAGTTAGAAGAAATTATAGGAAAACTTAAGACTTACGAAGAAAGGATTAAGTTTAGAAAAGGTAGTCAGGAATATTATAATGAGAAGTTGTTGTTCACACATCAAGGAAATGACAGAAGTTATGAACACAACAATAGACGAGGAGGAAGAAATCAGACACAAGGAAGAGGCCAAGGAAGATTCGCAAGAGATAACAGAAGTAAAGATAGTCATGATAAAGGAGGGAGAAACCCTGGAAATCAAAGCTACCAAAGAAGAGATACTAGAGAGATAGAATGCTACAATTGTCACAAATTTGGACACTACGCTAAGAATTGTTCAGAACCAGATCATAGAAAAGAAGTCTCAAACCTCATTGAAGAAGACTTAGAACCAACACTACTGATGGTTATTGATCACGATTAGATCAATAACAAGAAAGAAAGAAAAAGAGAGAGAGAGAGAGAGTGAGAGAGAGAGAGAGAGAGAGAGAGTAGACAAGGTCGAGATTAGACCAAAGAGAGCATGATTGATCGAGAGTAGATGATCAATCAAAGAAAAACTGATCAAGAGTAGATCATTTTTCTTAAAGTAGGTTAGAGAAACCGAAGATTTGATTCAGCAAAATCAAATACAGATAGAGAGACCGCATTTGAGACACAGATGCAACATTTGAGACACAAATGCAGAGACAGTTAGAGAACCTAACAAGATTGAGATTGCACAAGCAAGAAGATGCAAGTGTTGCAAGATTGAGATTACACGAGCAAGAAGATGCAAGTGTTGAAGACAAACAGAAGAACAGAAGACTGAAGACTTGAAGAACAATCAAGATTAAGGGGGAGAATGTTAGTTTAATCTTGATTATGTAATAGTTTAGAGTTAAATTTGTAATTGTATAAAGTATAAGGGCTTAGAATAGCATTTAGATAAACCGAAGAGGTGTGTCTATTCACGAAAAGACACAACCTTACGAAAAGGTTTCATGAAGAGTTGCAACTATTCGTCGCACCTCTTAGATTATTATAAATAGGAAGCATTGTAAAGATTGTAAAGTGTGTGATTTCAAAGATTGTTTATAATAAAAGATTAGTTACGGTAAATCCTGTGATTGTTTTTAGAGAGTTTTCCCAACAAAGACCAATGTCCTTAATCCTAGGATCCGTTCTAACTCGCAAAAGAAAAATCAAGCAGACATAACACATGTAGTGAATAAACTAATTGATGTAACTAAAAAAAGTAATTAAATATGAGAATGATGGAAACAATCAACATCAAATTCCAAAGAAATAAACATGTTTAGTTACCTTTCTGGTAGTGCCATGGTTGCAATCAGAGCCTTTTCAAATGCTATCAATTCTGCCCGTGGTAGGTGAGAACAAAAAAATTGCAACAATATGCATTTTAAATATTTATAAAAAATGAGTGTAAAAGAATATCCTGAATTGAGGAACCAACCATCATTTTGACCTTCATCATGGTCAGGCCTGCCATGCATTGCAACCATGTGATGCCCAATATCAAGGAGCTCACTCAGCTCGTCTACACACAATGGCATGTGAGATGGAAAACACACTCACCCATCTATTGTGAACTTATAACGTCCATCTCCATTTAAATCAATCAAATGATATTTACTTTAAGTGGGACTTCAAAGGGAATTGGACCTGCATTATAATTATATTACAAAGTTATAACACAACAAAACAAAAATCAGGCGGGCACCTATAGAACAATGGATTTGTGAACTCTCTTTGATTTTTATGCAATAAACATACAAGTAAAAAGTAAAAAAATAGTAATTTTAAGGATTAAACATATGAAATGCATCACTAAGGTGTTGTTATTTACCTGCAACACAACTGAAATACTTCAATCCATCTCAACTCAAAACTACCATTGCTTCCATAAGAAAGGGAAAATGATGTGATTGATGGTAAGCTTGGTGATTTCCGTAAGTAGTTTTAAGATCAAGCACAATGGAAGAATGATCCGAAACTTTTGGAATACAAGTGATCAACTGGAAATTGACGGCCTGTATACTTATTTTCTTAATGCAACTGATAAATAATCAAAGAATCTGTGTTCCAAGAATTTGAAATTTTAATAAGCTAAATGATGTGCATAATGCAAGGATACATAGACAAAAAAACCATGAATACTTTACCCAAATCACACATGACAATGCATGTATAGTGGGAGAAAAAGATTTCACATTTTACCGATAGCAATATTAGCATGGTTTTAAAAACACAATTAGGCTTTAACCACATCACACAAATTCAGACACTATACATATATAGATGTAAAAAAAACATTTGAGACAGAGCCATAGATGCATCGGATGGATTTACTCCAAAACCAGAAGTTGATTGCCTAACTTCATCAAAGAAGAAGTAGTGTATGGATCAAAGGCATAGCTCGATTGAAGTGTGGAAAAGACTACTACTTGAATAATCAAAGTAGCAGCCACAAATTTCTTGCAATAAAATCCAAAGCCAATATAAAGAAAATAATTTCCCGATAAAATTCAATTTGCAGCACACAAAAATCAGAATATCAACAATCCTACTTTCCATCCATATGTCACCAAGGTTGTTTTACTGTTGAAACCTCCTAAAAACAACCCACCAAACAATAATGAAGGCTGTCTTACTTGTAGAGATTGCATTTCTTAATCAAAATACATCATAAATTCCTAAAGATGTAAATACCTTAAACTACAAATGTTTCTATGAATCAAATCATAACACAACATTCTTTAAACAATTACAGATTAGTAGGGTTAAGAAACATACGAAAACCTTAAGTTCCATCCGTGATGAAAAAAAGTATTTCATAAGAAACAACTAAGAAAAGTAAAGCCCATGAATCTTAAACCACAAAAAATTGTTGAAACCCCAAGACCGATTCAGCCTCGTAATCCCAAAATCCCCAAAATTTCATTAAAATCATAGGAACACTTTGTACACGAGCAGTAATGATTTAATTTATGTACCTCCTTTTGTTTACAAGTCAGCCTTTGTTTTCAAGCTCCAATCATCCTATGAAAACGAATGCCTAGATTTAAGATAGGATAAAGGGCTGCTATTGATATCGTTGTTGATGCTGCTGTTGATATTGATGTTGCTGCTGATTTAATTCAACAGACACACACACTTGAATTTTTAGTTTATATCTTGCTGTTGGGGCTGTCACTACACCTGATCTTTCTGGTCCTGTTACTGACAACAACACTAAAAGACTCTCAAAAGTCTCGGAGTCCCTCATGCCCACACACACTACACTATTACTTAGTTTAAATTTAATTTGAGTTTTAGTTAGTGCTGCTGTAATCTTCAAATTTGTTTTCCAAGCAACCATCATCACCATTCCGAGACTCATTGGAGTTCTGAGTCTCGGACACAACAGAACACAACCACACACTTATTATTCGATTAACTAATTAGTTATATATATTTAGTGGTTTATTGTTGCTGCTACTGATTTATAATACCCACACAAGTGTTGGAATAATCCAGAATATTTAAATGTTTTAGTTGTTTTTTTTTTGTTTTATCTAAATCAAGGCCATGGGGGCCACTATTTTCCTGCTTACTAGTTGACGTAGTGGGAAGTTTATTTCTCACCTTTATGGTTATCTTTTAATCAGTTTTCAGTTTTAAGAATTAAGACTTTATCGTTCATTGTGCTCTGAACTTTCTGAATAAGACAAGCAAATTGCCCCAATAGTCCTGTTGCTTTTGGTTTGCTTTTGGTTCTCTGTTCATTGCTTTCACGTTTTTGGCTTATACTTGGTATCAGAGCCAAGACATCAACCACAAGACATCGCAATGGGTGATAAAAATAAGAATGTGAAAGATGGTCAGGTAACCCTACACTACCCCATGTTGACGAGAAGCAACTATGCGGTTTGGGCGATAAAGATAAAGGTGTTTCTGCAGGCACAGGGATTTGGGATGCTGTTGAGCCAAGGACTGCAAACGTGGTTGTGGAGGAAAAGAAGGATAATTTGGCTCTTGCTGCCATTTACCAGGGAATTCCAGAGGAGATCTTGCTGTCGATTGCAGAGAAGCAAACATCTAAGGAGGCATGGGAAACCCTTAGAGTCATGTACATGGGAGCAGATCGGGTCAAGACTGCAAAGGTGCAGACCCTTAAGGCTGAATTCGAGGTTCTTAACGTGAAGGAGACAGAGACCATTGATGATTTTGCAATGAAGATCAACAAAGTGGTAAGTAACATTCGTGCATTGGGAGATAAAGTAGAGGAAGCATACATCGTGAAGAAGATGCTCCGGGCTGTTCCAAGTAAGTTTCTGCAAATTGCCTCAACCATTGAACAATTTGCAGACCTTGATACAATGACCGTAGAAGAAGTCGTAGGAAGGTTGAAGGCTCATGAAGAGAGAGTCCGTGGCCAGAGTGATAACGGTGGTTTTGGTGGTGAAGGAAAGTTGGTGTTAACACACCAAGAGTGGGTTGAAAAATCTAAGAAGAAGGGAGAACAGGAGCAGAAAAGTTCCCAACGGAATTTCCAAGCAGGTGGATCCAATTTCCGAGGCCGTGGAAGAGGTCGTGGAAGAGGCAGTAGTAATTTCTCTCGTGGAGGCAGTAGCAATTTCTCTCGTGGTGGTTGTCGGGGTGGTGGTTTTCACCAAAGCAGAGACGGTGGACGTGGATCGACAAATTACCGTGATAAAAGTAAGGTTCAATGTTACAATTGCCAAGACTTTGGGCACTATGAATTCGAGTGTAAGAACCCACGAAGAGAGAGGAATCAAGAGGCAAATTTAACACAAAATGATGATGAACCGGCATTACTAATGGCTGCCTCAATCACTAATCAAGAAGTCAGTGAGGAGGTGTACCTCAATGAAAAAAATCTGATCCCGAAGCTAAGGAGTACGAGTGAAGAAATTAATACTACGAAGGTTTGGTACTTGGACAATGGGGCGAGCAACCATATGACCGGGGAAAAAGAGAACTTTCGTGATCTTGACACAACGATTCAAGGATATGTAAAATTTGGCGATGATTCAAGAGTTCGTATTGAAGGCAAAGAATCGATTATGTTCCAATGCAAGAATGGAGAGAAACGTTTGTTACGAGATGTGTATTACATACCAAGCTTGTGTAACAATATCATAAGTTTGGGACAAATTGCGGAATATGGTGACAGTATCCTAATACTTGGTTCATTTCTATGGATTCGAGACAGAAAAGGGAAGCTCCTCATGAAGGTAAAACGCTCTTCAAATCGTTTGTACAAAATTGTCTTGAATGAAGTTGAATCAGTGTGCTTGTTGGGAAGTATTGGTGAACCAACATGGCTATGGCATGCACGCCTTGGCCATGTAAATTTTACAGCTTTAAAACAAATGGCTGACAAAGAAATAGTTTATGGGTTGCCTAAAATTGAAAAGCCCACACAACTATGCAAGGGTTGTTTAGATGGGAAGCAAGCACGTAACCCCTACCCAACACAGGCCAACTACAGAGCTGAAAGAAAGCTTGAACTCGTTCATGGTGATCTCTGTGGTCCAATCACACCAGCCACACCTTCTGGTAATCGGTATTTCCTTTTGTTAGTTGATGATTACACTCGTGTTATGTGCGTTTATATGTTAAAAACGAAGAGGCGTTTGGTGCCTTCAAAAAATTCCGTTTGCTTGTTGAAAATGAAACAGGTCTGAGGCTCAAGACTTTGAGAACTGATCGTGGGGGAGAATTCCTCTCAAAGCAATTCACAACCTACTGTGACGAAACAGGCTTAAATCGCCACTTCACGGCACCGTATTCCCCGCAACAAAACGGTGTCGTGGAGAGACGTAATCGTACTGTTGTCGAGATGGCAAGAAGCAAATTAAAGAGCATGCAAGTACCAGAAACGTTGTGGGGTGAAGCTGTACGTCATGCAGTGTATATACTTAATCAAGTGTCAACGAAGGCACTCAAAGAAGTAACACCATACGAAGCATGGTCTGGAAGGAAACCGAACATCGAACACTTGAGAGTGTGCGGTTGTGTCGCCCATACAAAGATAGTGAGCAAGCATCAACAGAAGCTTGATAGTAGAAGTAAAAGAATGGTGTATTTGGGGACTGAAATAGGAAGCAAAGCCTACAGATTACTTGATCCCGATACCAGTAAAATTCATGTAAGTAGAGACGTCCGTTTTGAAGAAGACAAAGGGTGGCCCTGGGGAGAAACAATGAAATTCAAGACCACTCCAGGAGCAACTTTTGTTATGGAAGGATACACCTCAGCAAATGATGATGGTGAGATTGAGAGCGAACCCACCATTCCTTTACATCACCAAGGCCAGGATGAAGAAATTCAAACACAAACACCAGCTTCACCACCTACACCTGCAACACCAGTTAGCTCAGTTGGGTCATATAGTACCATGTCAAGCTCGACAGGAGAGGGTGCTCCAAAAAGGTACCGTTTACTGTCTGATATATATGATGAGTGTGACGAGTTGTTATTTATGCATGATGTTGACGAGCCTACATCATACTCTGTGGCTACAAAGAATGAAAATTGGGTCAAGGCAATGAGAATTGAATTAGATTCGATAGAAAGAAATCGAACATGGAGTCTTGTAGACCTCCCACCTGGTCGTGAACCCATTGCACTTAAATGGATTTAAGTTAGAGAAGGATCCAAATGGTAATGTGATAAAGCACAAGGCGAGACTCGTTGCGAAGGGCTATGTACAAAAACCTGGGATAGATTATGACGAGGTTTTTGCACCGGTTGCACGAATTGAAACACTACGTATCTTACTTGCTCTCTCAGCTAAAACTGGATGGAAAGTGCATCATCTGGACGTGAAATCTGCGTTTTTAAATGGATATTTAACAGAGGAAGTTTACGTAACGCAACCGGAAGGATTCGTGAAGCGCAATCAACCCGGAAAAGTTTACAAGTTGACAAAGGCTTTGTACGGTCTTCGGCAAGCTCCTAGGGCCTGGAACTCTCGTTTAGACAAATGTTTGAGGGGACTTGGCTTTGTGAAATGTCCTCAAGAACATGCAGTCTATACAAGAAACAAAAATGGGAAAGTATTGATAGTTGGGGTCTATGTTGATGATCTGATTGTTACAGGTAATTGTGGTGCAGAAATTGAAGTGTTTAAAGAGCAAATGAATAAGGAGTTTGAAATGAGTGATCTTGGTACATTGTCGTACTACCTCGGTATAGAAGTAGCACAACGGGAAGGTGGAATTACCCTGAAACAAACAGCCTACGCGAGAAACTTACTTGAAAAGTCTGGCATGGCTGATTGCAACCCCTCCAAATACCCAATGGAACCCAAATTGGAGCTAAGGAAGAACGAACCAGGAGATCCGGTAAACCCTACTGAGTACAGAAGCATCATTGGTGGCTTAAGATACTTAACTCACACACGACCTGACATTTCGTATGCCGTGGGAATGGTAAGTCGATTCATGGAGAAACCTACTAGTAAGCACTTACAGGCTGTGAAGCGAATCCTGAGGTATGTAAAAGGAACAATTGATTACGGTCTGGTCTATACTCGAGGTAAGGAAGAAAATGTGGTTACGGGCTACTCAGATAGTGATCTTGCAAGGGATGTAGACGATAGACGAAGCACAGCTGGAATGGCGGTTTATCTTAATGAGAACCTGATAACATGGGCATCACAGAAGCAGCAGAGTGTAGCTCTATCATCATGTGAGGCTGAGTTTATGGCCGCCACAACAGCAACGTGTCAAGGAATCTGGATTCGTCGTTTACTTAGTGAAGTAACAGGAATAAACATCAGTCCAGCCATGTTATATGTAGACAACAAGTCTGCTATAGCCTTGATGAAGAACCCGGTGTTTCACGGGAGGAGCAAGCACATTGACACACGATTCCACTTTATTCGAGAATGTATCGAGAGAGGAGACATTATAGTCAAGCATGTGTGCAGTCAAGAACAACGGGCAGATATCCTCACAAAGTCATTGGCAAGAATCAAATTTGAAGAAATGCGTGAACAACTTGGAGTGAAGAATGTAGTAACAGGTTCTCGATTAGGGGGGAAATTGTTGGAATAATCCAGAATATTTAAATGTTTTAGTTGTTTTTTTTTTATTGTTTTATCTAAATCAAGGCCATGGGGGCCACTATTTTCCTGCTTACTAGTTGACGTAGTGGGAAGTTTATTTCTCACCTTTATGGTTATCTTTTAATCAGTTTTCAGTTTTAAGAATTAAGACTTTATCGTTCATTGTGCTCTGAACTTTCTGAATAAGACAAGCAAATTGCCCCAATAGTCCTGTTGCTTTTGGTTCTCTGTTCATTGCTTTCACGTTTTTGGCTTATAACAAGTGCATAACATAAGATCAGAAAGAAAGATACAGTCCGAGACTCATCAGAATCCAAGTCTCGGACTCACATTTATACACTTTCACTTCTTGTTGTCATTGTTATACATCAGCAAAATTGAAAGGATTATGGATGAAAACTTAAGGGCACAATCTAAAAGGAACACCATGTTATATGATAAGGTCCTTCATCTGACTAACATTATACTCCGGGAAGAAAAAAATTGGACCAAAAGCGTGATTGACCTGAGGCACAATTCCCTTATGGTATTGTTGGGATTTATATTTCTTGGTTCAAATAATATACCATAAAGCCAAACCACAAAGAAGGTTCTAAAACTCAAGTTACTGTAAAGCAGAGGTAGTCATAAGGCAACTACGAAATTATGAGCATAGGATTTATTAGAGTGCATGGTCTTGGACACGTAGTATTTTTGTGGTTATGCTACTTTTTGTAAAAGATTATAAAAAATTTGAAGTTATGTATAAGCTTCATAGCCCCTTGGACAGGAAATATTTTTAACTAACCATGAGCTCTTTTTATGGTTATGCTACATTTTGTTTAAAGTTTTCATAATCCATCCATACCCTTAAAGATTTCAAAATCCTATCATTTTAAAATCCATCATTTTAATTCATGCAATCCAAACACTACCTAAAGGTATAACGGTGTGTAACTTGACTTCATACAAAAAGATATTAGAGGGACTATTTTATGAAGTTCCAAAAATGATTGAAATAGCTTTTTAGCCGTGTCAAATAAAAGGGTTCGGTTGAGCAAGGTTAAATATGGTTCGTTTACATTAAAATGACAAAAGGCCTCCTTAATTGTTCATACAAAAACACACGCAACAATACTCCCTCCTTAATTGTTCTTTTTAACCACAAAGAGGAAGTGTGACAAAAGCCGAAATAGGTATCACCTATGCACCAGCTCACCGGAAAATAGGAGTTGGTCACTGCCCATCACTGATGGGACCAAGTACATGCAATTTTTGTGGGGATCAACCACATGATGGGCAAGCTACCAGTAAAGTAGCCTCGGTGGCACCGGAGTAAGAATCATCTACAAGCTCCACTTGAGCAAATAGAAATCGTCATAGCTTTGGCATAAAGTCTTTCATCATGCAATAATGAAGCAGTGAAGTAAGCGATAAAGTAGATGTCTGTTAATAAATGTTCTATCATATTAATCTGGGTAACACCTTACCATGATGTGCACAATCGCTCAATCAAGAGTTCAAATAGAATTCCAAATAAAGCTAAACAAATGTAATATGTCTCATTTCATAATATACAAGTAAAGAAATTGAATCTATAACTCACTGTTTGACTTTAGCCTTTGGCAAATGATCTATAATGGATTAGGAACACCTCCTGAATAATCAGGAAACAAATAATAGCTTTGGCTTTTAAGGTTGCCTGACTTAATATTTTATCTGAATTTAAGTTGACTTTGGCTGGGCTGACAATTCAGACATTAATATTATTGGCTTTAAACTGTGCCTATCAGGCTTTAATTGAGCTTTATTGATTATTCTTTGACAGACTATGGCTTTAGAAGAATAGAGGTCTGGCAAGTTCTGGCTTTGATATCCAGCAAACTTTTAAGGCTTTCATTCACAAGTTTATGAAACTTATTTAACATATATATTCATATTCATAGCAATTGCTAAGCTAAAAGACATTAGCTAGACTTAAAAATAGATGAACAACATGCGATGTTTGGATCACTGCTTAACTTCGGACATATACTTAATTTTAGATTGAACTCAATTTCATATTGGCATCCGATCTTCGGATGAAGACAGTGTTTGAACTTCGGATCATATTAGATTCAAACTTGATGACTTGTATTTACTTTAATTTGTTTTGGCTTTCTAACGAACTTTGGATTACTTGAGATCCGAACTTGGCAGGTTTTGAAGTTTATCATTTGAGCTTTTATACTGATTTCGGATTGCTTACAAAATTCAAATTTAACTTATATCCAAACTTTGGATCCCCATTAGGTTCGAATTTCATCTATTTGTAGTTTGCAGGTTTTTACTGATTATACCAAATTATGTTTTAGACTGTTTATGTTGTTTGTTTAACCTACAAAACACTTATGCAATTTCTAACATATATGAAACATCATTGGATGTTTACCAAGAATATTTTGTTAATTTCTACGTAAATGGTCTCGACTTTTAAGCAACAATGCCATAAACCTCATGAATAACATAAATTTGTAATTCAAAAAATTTACCTTGAATTGTGTCTTCATTATTATAGGACAACACTTGTCATGTAAAACTGATTCAGAATGTTTCGAAGCTTAATTTAGGCAATTGACTTGAGTGGGAGTGAAAGAATTCGTTTAATGTCTTAGAGAGAGAGAGTTTAACATGCAAATATGTTTTTGGATGACAAATCAATTAAAGTTAATGAGTAATCGGTTCTCCAAAAATGTGGCAGATTATAACAAGTTTGGCAAATTGAGATTTTGCATTCCTTAACCTCAACTTTTATACATTAACACATTTAATCCAAGTATATAATTTTAATAACTTTAAAATACAAGTTTAAATTAAAATTACATATAAGGCTAAATAAATGCTTATTAAAAATAAGGGATGTTATAGAATGAGCTCCACCACACCTAGGTTCATCCTCAAAGTCAATTATGCTTGAACAGACATGGATACATGGATTGCATCACATCTTTAGATTCCTAAGTCTTATGTGAACATCTGTGATGTTTCCATTATATAAGCTCCATTTCAACTTCTTTATTCAATTTCTTTGTCTTGATATCCAAGACACACTCTGGCTCTTCTAAAATACCAAGCTTTTTGTCAATTTGCAAGTTAACATGAAGAATATGTAGTTCCCCCTTGTCAATTAGACTCATTCTGAGATGACAACGTGGAATATATATGAACTTCAGCCAAGTCAAAAGGTAGCTCAAGACGATAAGACTGATTTTCAATCTTTTCAATAATCTTGTTGAAAGGCCTGATGAATCTAGGAGCTAACTTGTTGTGCTTTATGAATTAAACCACATTCTTCATTTGAGATATTTTAAGCATCACCCAATCATCAACTTTGAAGTGTATTGACTTATGACGATGATCATAATAGGACTTTTGAAAACTATGAGCCTTCTAAATGTTTCCTCTAACAAGCTAAATCTTCTCACGAGTCAACTTTAGAAGTGCTGGACTAGCAATTAGGTGATTCAATTGTCTCACACCAACATGTGGGACTCCTACATTTATGTTCGTAAAGTGCTCAAAACGATGCCATCTTGATAGTAGAGTGCTAACTATCGTTATAAGATAATTCTGCCAATGGCATGTGGGCATCCCAGTTACCACCTAAATCAAGAATGTAAGCCTTAAGCATATCATCGAGAGTTAAGATCCAGCATCCACTTCGACCATATGCATTTGGATGATAAGTAGTACTTATGGAATCTGAGTACCTAGGCCTTCTTGCAGAGCGTTCCAGAATTTAGAAGCGAAACATGTATCACGATATGAGAGTATTGATTATAGCACACCATGAAGTGATATGATTTTATTAATGTAGATTAGTCCCAAATTTTCCAATGAGTCTTTCTCTCACATCGGAATATAATGTGAAGTCTTTATTAATCGATCCACAATAACCCAGATTGAATTTCGTCGAAAGTATATGGTTATATGCTCCCATTTCCATTAAAGAATAGGCAATGGTTGCATAACTCCACAAGGCTTTTGGTATTATGCATTAACCTGCATCTGACAAGTTCTCCAGCTTTCTACGAATGGGCTGCTTTTCATTCATGGCCGCCAAAAGTCAACTTTTAGATCATTGTACATCTTCGAGCTTCAATTGATGAACATAGAATTTAGACTAATGAGTTTCAACCAAAAGTTTCCTTCGCCCGATATGATTTGACCAATTAATTGGATATGTCTTAGCTAGAATTCACAGTTAGAGAACTTAGCATAGAGTCGTTCTTTGAGTTGCAACTCTAGCAATTCTCTGAGATAAATAAAATGACCAGCTTCTGTCTTTGAATAGATTAGAATATTGTCAATGGAGATGATTATAGATTTGTCAAGCATTGGTTTACAAACACGATTCGTGAGACCAATTAAAGAATCAGGTCCATATGTTTGACCAAATGGCATCACTACGAATTCATAGTGACTATATCGTGTATGGAAATTTGCTTAGGTATATCTTCTTCTCGGATTTTGAGCTGATGATAGCCCTATCAAAGATCAATGTTGGAAAAAAAACTCGCACCCTAAAGTTCATAACTGGGATCTTGTCTTACTATTACTAGTAGGCTAGCCTATTTGTTTGCTAGATTTCAAGCTAACCCTAAGTAATCTCATCTTGTAGTTGTTTTAAGAATCTCTAGGTACCTCAAAGGTACAATACGTTTCGTGCTTTGGTATCCTAAAGACTCAGACTTTGATTTACTATACATATTCTAATTTTGCAGACTTCAGGCTAGATAGTAATAACACAATAGGTGGATGTCAACTCCTTGGTGGAAAGTTTAATAAGACGCAAAACTCTATGTCAACTTTTACTTCAAAAATAGAACATGTTGCTATTGAAAGCTGTTATCGCCAAATTCTTTGGATCCAACACTAGCTTGAGGATTATAGGCTAAAGTATAGGAAGATTCCTATATTGTGCGATAACACTTGTGCCGAAGCCATCTCCAGTAACCTTGTATTCAACTCAAGAATAAAGCATATTGATATCAGACATCACTCATAAGGAATCACATCCAACAAGGTAATATTGAACTCTTATTTATTCCTACTAAAGAGCAGCTTGCTAATATTTTTACCAAACCATTGGATGAATATAGGTTCTCAACCGTGGTCTACAAGCTGGGAATGTTAAATAAAAATGACTAGGTGTCATTTGATGTTCAAATGATTCATGTGAAAACTGTCATATACTTGGTCATAACTTTGGTGCAAGACATGTTTCTCAACTGCTGCTCTTAGTTATATCTCAGTAATGGAATAGGTTTGACATAAATTAGTTATTAAAACTAAGTGTTTTTTTCTTGAAACATGTTGTCAAGTGTTGAGTTCAAACTTGTTCAGTTGTAACTTCACCCTTGTATCATATCAAGAATAGGATTGACATGAAAGCTATCCAGTCCATTGGACTAGTTTCATAATTAAATAGCTTTGACCTCAATACATGATCACAACTTTGAACATTAGTTTTCATTTAACATATTTTTTACTCTTTGATTATCTAAATTAATTATTTATTTACCTTAATTACTAGTTTGGATAACTTTTGATACATGTTTTAAGAGATAAACGAACAGATTAAAGTGGTCTGACACACGTACTAAAGTGTAACTGTTATGTTCCATTAAGTCAAACCCCTTTCAAATATCCACCACCCTTTTCTATTTTAACTTTTCAAATTCAAATTTTATAGATACTAACGGTTACTGTTCCATTGTCCTTTTCACTATTTGATGTGCCACTAGGACACATTGGTTTTAAATATAAAAACAAAAATAAATAAGCTAAAACTAGCGGACAATAATGCAAGTATTACCTATCGTATGCTAATGTAGTTTAGATAAGTCTCGGTATTGAACACAGGGACATTTAGTGGAATAATATTACAAGGTTGTCAGATTAGAATTTGAAAGTTTACTTAAAAAGTTAAACCAAGACAAAGCTCGACAATACACAAATAAAATACTTGAAAAGAAAGATGATTCAAGGATGTAAACAAAGAAAATACAAACACGTGGGAATGATCCACTTGAATGCTTGAATGACTAAAGCATACGCGTGTTTGGCTGAAATACCAAAGGGATGCAAGAGAGTGAAACCACAAACATTACTTTATATAATTTCGCTTCTCCCGAATCGATAACTCATAACAAACATCCAAAAATTACTTATATAAACATTTATTATGAATCATAATGTATGTAATGACAATAGAATCACTAGATTACTCAACATAATTCTATTGTCCCAATATTAGTTATAGAAAGCAAAGATTACTCAAATACAAACTTATAACAAACAAAGCCTTCCGAATACTTAAACACCTAGTTTCTTATCATGAAAGATGTTTCTTATTTTACAAATCAAAACACTTATTATATTCTAGATTAACATCCAAAACATAAAGGATAGAGAAACATCAGATAAACATATACACATTCAACTTCTTTTTTACCCTTACAAGCCTAAAAGTCTAAATGAAGCTAATAAAAGACATCATCAAGAATGAACACAAGTAAACTAAACTTACATTAAGATAAACAATATACTCATGGAAAAACAGGCACATGTTTGATTTGAAATAAGGTATGTCCTTCAAGACAAGAAACAAATATGATACTTAATCCAACAATAAAATAAAGGTCATTCAATGTTTAAGATTCACAAACTCATAATGATTAAACTACAACTACTCCATAAAGTTGGAGGAACACAACCTATTCATCATCAAAATATAAGAGACGTACATAACCAAATGATTTAGGAATGTTAAAACGCCCCTATGTTGAATCTTCAAGTTGTAATATTGTTGATTCCCATCAATATTATCTTCAAAGATGGCTTCCACCGAGTTACCTTTCTCTCCAAAATGATATTTTTACGTGTGTTTTCACCGTGGTTCGTCTCTTCCTTCCATGAATACTGAAAAGAAGCTTTTTATAACATGGGATAGCACGTCATGAATCAAGTTTAAGCATGTCGTGGTTAAGTGTTGTCACCACCTCATAGGTTCTGGCAGATCATAAAAAATATCTAGGAATGTTCGAATTTCAAATGACACTGCAAGAAAATACACCTTTTGCGACGACAAAAGTCGTCGCGAAAGACTGTCCTCACATAAAGGTTGTCTCAAAAGACTCTTTTGCGACGACATTTTAGGCTTTTGCGACGACATCTAACTGATTTTTTAATTAATTTAATATTACTTTTTGCGACGACAGTGGTCGCAAAAGGGGTTTTATTTAATTTATTTTTTTTTGGAAAATACTTTTAGCGACAACTGTCGTCGCAAATGCTATTTTTTTTTATTTTTTTAAAAACTCTTTTGGCGACGACTGTCGTCGCAAAAACTCAAAAACTAATTTTTTAGAAACCACTTTTGGCGACGACTGTCGTCGCAAAAAGGTATTTTTTTTAAATATTTTTTTTGTTTTTTTGACATTTCCAGGATTTACAATCTGTAAATCCCAAAACCTGCTATATTTAAAAAACTTAACAATAAAAGTCCATCCCATACAAATTCCTGCTATATTTAAAAAACTTAACAATAAAAATGCATCCAAATTCAATAACAATATAACATAACAAATTGTAACACTTAACATAACAATTTTAATTGTTTCAAGCACAAAAAATAACACTTAGCAACCGAATCCAACAAATGGCAAACCAACCGAATCCCACTCCTCATCGTCGTCATCGTCGTCCTCATTCTCATCCTCATCCTCATCCTCGTCAAATATTGGACCTAATTTTAAAGTCGGATTATCCTTACCAATAATAGCAATCCACTTTGTAAAACGGTTTTTTCATTTTTTGTTGTTTTTGCGCAATGATTCTTGAATTTTCTCATCTGTTGATGGTTGCGATGATGATGTTGTTGATGATGAAGACATCATTGAACGACCTTTTTTCAGCTTTTGGCCACGTCCGACGTTATGGCCACGTCTTTCCCCAAACACCTAATGACAAAAACAATATGTTAATAAATTTTCAATATATGTGTGTTTGTGTTGGTGTAAATAATAGATAGATATTTTACCTTTGAAGCGATTTCTTGCTCATTAATAGAAGGAGAAGACGAAGATTGACTAAGCCTTTCGGCATTCAATCTCTCCTGTACCAAGTCATAATGACTATGTTTATTTCAATCGATTCATATTAACACATATATACTTGTATTTGCCGATTTGTGGGTTCATACGTGTCATAATAGGTCAAAATCTAGCATTCACACTTATAATTCATGATAATAGGTTTGTATGAGACATAATTACTTCAATTAAATCATAATTGGTCAAAATCTAGCATTCACACTTATAATTCATGATAATAGGCGTGTATGAGACATAATTACTTCATATAAATCATAATAGGCTCCTATAACACATTTATACTTGTATTTACCGATTTTTGGTTCATACGTGTCAAAATTGGTCAAAATCTAGCATTCATACTTATATTTCATGATAATAGGCTTGTATGAGACATAATTACTTCAATTAAATCATAATAGGTCAAAATCTAGCATTCACACTTATAATTCATGATAATAGGCGTGTATGAGACATAATTACTTCAATTAAATCATAATAGGTCAAAATCTAGCATTCACACTTATAATTCATGATAATAGGCGTGTATGAGACATAATTACTTCATATAAATCATAATAGGCTCCTATAACACATTTATACTTGTATTCACCGATTTGTGGTTCATACGTGTCATAATTGGTCAAAATCTAGCATTCATACTTATATTTCATGATAATAGGCATGTATGAGACATAATTACTTCAATTAAATCATAATAGGTCAAAATCTAGCATTCACACTTATAATTCATGATAATAGGTTTGTATGAGACATAATTACTTCAATTAAATCATAATTGGTCAAAATCTAGCATTCACACTTATAATTCATGATAATAGGCGTGTATGAGACATAATTACTTCAATTAAATCATAATAGGTCAAAATCTAGCATTTACACATATAATTCATGATAATAGGCGTGTATGAGACATAATTACCTCATATAAATCATAATAGGCTCCTATAACACATTTATACTTGTATTTACCGATTTGTGGTTCATACGTGTCATAATTGGTCAAAATCTAGCATTCATACTTATATTTCATGATAATAGGCTTGTATGAGACATAATTACTTCAATTAAATCATAATAGGTCAAAATCTAGCATTCACACTTATAATTCATGATAATAGGTTTGTATGAGACATAATTACTTCAATTAAATCATAATTGGTCAAAATCTAGCATTCACACTTATAATTCATGATAATAGGCGTGTATGAGACATAATTACTTCAATTAAATCATAATAGGTCAAAATCTAGCATTCACACTTATAATTCATGATAATAGGCGTGTATGAGACATAATTACTTCATATAAATCATAATAGGCTCCTATAACACATTTATACTTGTATTTACCGATTTGTGGTTCATACGTGTCATAATTGGTCAAATCTAGCATTCATACTTATATTTCATGATAATAGGCTTGTATGAGACATAATTACTTCAATTAAATCATAATAGGTCAAAATCTAGCATTCACACTTATAATTCATGATAATAGGTTTGTATGAGACATAATTACTTCAATTAAATCATAATTGGTCAAAATCTAGCATTCACACTTATAATTCATGATAATAGGCGTGTATGAGACATAATTACTTCAATTAAATCATAATAGGTCAAAATCTAGCATTCACACTTATAATTCATGATAATAGGCGTGTATGAGACATAATTACTTCATATAAATCATAATAGGCTCCTATAACACATTTATACTTGTATTTACCGATTTGTGGTTCATACGTGTCATAATTGGTCAAAATCTAGCATTCATACTTATATTTCATGATAATAGGCTTGTATGAGACATAATTACTTCAATTAAATCATAATAGGTCAAAATCTAGCATTCACACTTATAATTCATGATAATAGGTTTGTATGAGACATAATTACTTCAATTAAATCATAATTGGTCAAAATCTAGCATTCACACTTATAATTCATGATAATAGGCGTGTATGAGACATAATTACTTCAATTAAATCATAATAGGTCAAAATCTAGCATTCACACTTATAATTCATGATAATAGGCGTGTATGAGACATAATTACTTCATATAAATCATAATAGGCTCCTATAACACATTTATACTTGTATTTACCGATTTGTGGTTCATACGTGTCATAATTGGTCAAAATCTAGCATTCATACTTATATTTCATGATAATAGGCTTGTATGAGACATAATTACTTCAACTAAATCATAATAGGTCAGAATCTAGCATTCACACTTATAATTCATGATAATAGGTTTGTATGAGACATATTTACTTCAATTAAATCATAATAGGTCAAAATCTAGCATTCACACTTATAATTCATGATAATAGGTTTGTATGAGACATAATTACTTCAATATGCATAACATCTAAATTATGCTTGAGTCGAAGAGAAGACCAATACGGAAACCTAAATCCCGCGTATCCAACCTAAATCCCGCGTAACCAACGTACCATTATTACACAAGGGTATTTTCGTAATAACAACGACCATTCACAACACTTATAAAATGATCATTCACAACACTTAATTGATCCTTCACATTACGTAATTGATCATTCACAACACTTATTTGATGATTTGCAACATTTATTTGATCGTTCCAAAGAATTATTTGACTATTTACAATTCTTCTACTTATTTGATCATTCACAACACTTATTTGACCATTCACAATTCTTCAACACTTATTTGATCATTCGCAACACTTATTTGATCATTAATAGAAGGAGAAGACGAAGATTGACTAAGCCTTTCGGCATTCAATCTCTCCTGTACCAAGTCATAATGACTATGTTTATTTCAATCGATTCATATTAACACATATATACTTGTATTTGCCGATTTGTGGGTTCATACGTGTCATAATAGGTCAAAATCTAGCATTCACACTTATAATTCATGATAATAGGTTTGTATGAGACATAATTACTTCAATTAAATCATAATTGGTCAAAATCTAGCATTCACACTTATAATTCATGATAATAGGCGTGTATGAGACATAATTACTTCATATAAATCATAATAGGCTCCTATAACACATTTATACTTGTATTTACCGATTTGTGGTTCATACGTGTCAAAATTGGTCAAAATCTAGCATTCATACTTATATTTCATGATAATAGGCTTGTATGAGACATAATTACTTCAATTAAATCATAATAGGTCAAAATCTAGCATTCACACTTATAATTCATGATAATAGGCGTGTATGAGACATAATTACTTCAATTAAATCATAATAGGTCAAAATCTAGCATTCACACTTATAATTCATGATAATAGGCGTGTATGAGACATAATTACTTCATATAAATCATAATAGGCTCCTATAACACATTTATACTTGTATTCACCGATTTGTGGTTCATACGTGTCATAATTGGTCAAAATCTAGCATTCATACTTATATTTCATGATAATAGGCATGTATGAGACATAATTACTTCAATTAAATCATAATAGGTCAAAATCTAGCATTCACACTTATAATTCATGATAATAGGTTTGTATGAGACATAATTACTTCAATTAAATCATAATTGGTCAAAATCTAGCATTCACACTTATAATTCATGATAATAGGCGTGTATGAGACATAATTACTTCAATTAAATCATAATAGGTCAAAATCTAGCATTTACACATATAATTCATGATAATAGGCGTGTATGAGACATAATTACTTCATATAAATCATAATAGGCTCCTATAACACATTTATACTTGTATTTACCGATTTGTGGTTCATACGTGTCATAATTGGTCAAAATCTAGCATTCATACTTATATTTCATGATAATAGGCTTGTATGAGACATAATTACTTCAATTAAATCATAATAGGTCAAAATCTAGCATTCACACTTATAATTCATGATAATAGGTTTGTATGAGACATAATTACTTCAATTAAATCATAATTGGTCAAAATCTAGCATTCACACTTATAATTCATGATAATAGGCGTGTATGAGACATAATTACTTCAATTAAATCATAATAGGTCAAAATCTAGCATTCACACTTATAATTCATGATAATAGGCGTGTATGAGACATAATTACTTCATATAAATCATAATAGGCTCCTATAACACATTTATACTTGTATTTACCGATTTGTGGTTCATACGTGTCATAATTGGTCAAAATCTAGCATTCATACTTATATTTCATGATAATAGGCTTGTATGAGACATAATTACTTCAATTAAATCATAATAGGTCAAAATCTAGCATTCACACTTATAATTCATGATAATAGGTTTGTATGGGACATAATTACTTCAATTAAATCATAATTGGTGAAAATCTAGCATTCACACTTATAATTCATGATAATAGGCGTGTATGAGACATAATTACTTCAATTAAATCATAATAGGTCAAAATCTAGCATTCACACTTATAATTCATGATAATAGGCGTGTATGAGACATAATTACTTCATATAAATCATAATAGGCTCCTATAACACATTTATACTTGTATTTACCGATTTGTGGTTCATACGTGTCATAATTGGTCAAAATCTAGCATTCATACTTATATTTCATGATAATAGGCTTGTATGAGACATAATTACTTCAATTAAATCATAATAGGTCAAAATCTAGCATTCACACTTATAATTCATGATAATAGGTTTGTATGAGACATAATTACTTCAATTAAATCATAATTGGTCAAAATCTAGCATTCACACTTATAATTCATGATAATAGGCGTGTATGAGACATAATTACTTCAATTAAATCATGATAGGTCAAAATCTAGCATTCACACTTATAATTCATGATAATAGGCGTGTATGAGACATAATTACTTCATATAAATCATAATAGGCTCCTATAACACATTTATACTTGTATTTACCGATTTGTGGTTCATACGTGTCATAATTGGTCAAAATATAGCATTCATACTTATATTTCATGATAATAGGCTTGTATGAGACATAATTACTTCAACTAAATCATAATAGGTCAGAATCTAGCATTCACACTTATAATTCATGATAATAGGTTCGTATGAGACATATTTACTTCAATTAAATCATAATAGGTCAAAATCTAGCATTCACACTTATAATTCATGATAATAGGTTTGTATGAGACATAATTACTTCAATATGCATAACATCTAAATTATGCTTGAGTCGAAGAGAAGACCAATACGGAAACCTAAATCCCGCGTATCCAACCTAAATCCCGCGTAACCAACGTATCATTATTACACAAGGGTATTTTCGTAATAACAACGACCATTCACAACACTTATAAAATGATCATTCACAACACTTAATTGATCCTTCACATTACGTAATTGATCATTCACAACACTTATTTGATGATTTGCAACATTTATTTGATCGTTCCAAAGAATTATTTGACTATTTACAATTCTTCTACTTATTTGATCATTCACAACACTTATTTGACCATTCACAATTCTTCAACACTTATTTGATCATTCGCAACACTTATTTGATCATTTCACGTAAGACCCAAGATTTCTCAAAGGTCTTAAGACAAGGCCCCAGTAACAATGCAATATCAATCAAGAAACCAAGATAACAATTAACAGTGCGGTATTAAAGTTAATTACAAACAGAGACAAATTTAAGTAGTAAGGTACAAACTGCTAGACTATTACAACAAATCACATAATATAAACTAGCCCCGAACCCCAAAGCTCTATCATCAACAAGTACCAAGGCGTTGAAACAGGTTCTAAGGCACTTCAAGCTCTTTCAAAGTCCTGACCTATGAACTAGGTCCAGCCAATCCTTCATCCTCGAAGTTGTTTATGTTCAAATAGACATAGTTAGGAATCATAAAGTAGGTATGAATCCTTAATATCTGACACAACTTTCAGGTGTTTATTGAATAAGCCCCATTTGTATTTCATAACTTTTTGCCTCTTTTGCTTTTATAACCAATACATTTATTGATTTTCCATACGATAAGCTGACTTATGTACTGACTTAAGGAATTTTTGGAATTCTGAGTTATCATTTATACCATTAATATGTGGGCTTATTCTTTGAGATTTAAAATATACCTCATTCAATTTGGCTAGCAGCTCAATATATTAGTTAGCTCATATCTCTTTCATTTGATCTTGAACTAGCTGCAGAGCTTTTGGGAGTCTAATCTATATTCTTTATGAAACAATTTCATTTATTGATGATGTTATGATCATCAATCGCTTAGCAGATTTCTGAATTGCGTTGACTGTTGTCAAGACTTGTAATGACTTTTCATTTGTAAATCCGTGAGTTCAGGATTACTTTATTCTCTTTGGCAAAAGCTAAAAATGCACTAATAGGTGGAATAAGAATTCCATATTGGACATCTCACTAGTCTCGCTTCGACATAATGAGAATCCAATACTTACATTTTTATTGACATATGATGGGCTTTTCATTAGCCATTTAGGATCAATCGCTTGATTTTACAAGAGTCTTCATTTATTTCTCGTTTGACTGAAGCTTTGTGCCTCTATCTTCTTTGAATTCAATTTAAGTTGTCATTGGGTGCTTGATAATCAGGTTCAAAGACCATCTTCTCATTTAATTTTATTGGATCAACAACTTCTACCTCTGCCTCATTACAAGACACACCGTAATCATTTAGATTACTAGGTTTTACGAAGAAGCTTGTGCCAGGATTCAATTTTGATTTCCTAAGGGCTTTTGAACCGTGCATGATTCAGATACCAATATTTATTGTTTATAGGTATAAATTTCTGATTGGAAAGAAATTTGTATCGTAACTCCAACTTATACAACCCATATGTCATCCACATTATTCACTACCGATGACATGGTTGTAGAGTCTAAGTCAATACTTATTTTGGAATTGAAATTCATCTGACAATTGAATTTAAAACATTTAATTATAAGAAACTTAATATTAATTACCAATGTAGTCTTTTAGCATTTCTGGTGTCTCCTCGGCATCCTCATCAGTTATATGGAAAGCTCACGCCTTTGCTGTCGGTATCATTGTAGTACTCCGTTGGATTGCTCTTTTAACTGTTTGTTCAGGATTATTAAGCATGTGTGCATTTGGACAATGTTTAGCATAATGTCCATGTTCACCACAGTTATAGCACACATCATTTCTTTCCGGACACTTATCACTTGCATGTCCAATCTGTTTACAGGTGTAACAGATCACATCTCTAGGGTTGCAACGTCCACTATGAAGTTTGTTACAACGCTTACACGGTCATGCTTCTGACTGTATGGAATAGGCTCTACTCTTCTGAGTCGTAGAGGATGCTTTTGACTGTTGCTGACTGGACTTTGATGAACGGAAGAATCTACTGAACTTCTGCTTCTTAGGTGGGATATGGACGAGTTGGGCTTATAGCCATCATAACAGGTTCACAACTGAGATATGTGAATTCCCGCTCCACCATTCTTGCTGCTTCCACTATACTGAGATACATTTTGAACTTTATGCTGCTCATTTGTTTTCTATATGTTGGATTCAGACCCAGTCCGGATCTGTTTATCTTACGTTCTTCTGTTGCTACTTGATATGACGAGTAGCCGCAAAGTCTCGAGAACTCATGCTCATATTCATTAACGGTCTTAGTTCCTTGATTGAACTGCATCTCGAGGTCGTCTTGTTTATCAATTGGACAGTATTTTGTGTTGAACATTTCTAAGAACTGCTCCCAGTCCAGTGCGTTAATTGCTTCCTCACCATAGATGCTCTTTTGCGTCTTCCACCAGGCTCTAGCAGCTCCAACAAATAATGTCGTAGCGAACTTAACTCTATTGCTGCCAAGGCATTTTGAGATACTGAAGATATCTTTAGTATGGCTTACCCAATCTAACGCTTGTATTGGATTCATAGTGCCTTCAAACGTTATGGCACCACTCGCCTTGAAATATTTGAATCTACAGCCTTTTGGCTACTCAACTTGTTGATTGACATGCACATTATCAGAATTAGATTCGCTTGACTGTTCAGTTTGCTTCTTTTTATGTTTATTTCTCTTTTCAATTTTCTTTGTTGATTCAATTTGTTCTAACATAAACTCGTATTGTTGTTCATTATTCTGGGTTATTAGTTGTTACATCATTTCCAGGATTTGCTCTTGGGTTATGCCACCTAATGGTCCACCTTCCCCTGACATAGCTCTGAAATACAAATCACTAAATATTTAGCTCATTAGTCTAGCACATTGTACCCTTTCATGTCCCGTCCTACTAGTCTCTAAAAACCTATCTTAGTTCAAGCCATCATGTCGTGATTGATATTATAACATTGCACAAGTTTGAGATCATGTATTACACGTAATACAATGATTCAATCAAACTATTTGCTCTGATACCATCTTGTAAGACCCAAGAGTTCTCAAAGGTCTTAAGACTAGGCCCCAGTAGCAATGCAATATCAATCAGGACACTAAGATAATAATTAACAGTCCGTAATTAAAGTTAATTACAATCAGAGACAAATTCAAGTAGTAAGGTACAAACTTCTAGACTATTACATCAAATCACATAATATAAACTAGCCCCGAACCCCAAAGCTCTATCATCAGTCAAGTACTAAGGCGTTGAAACACCTTCTAACGCACTTCAATCAAGCTCTTCCAGAGTCCTGACCTATGAACTAGGTCCAACCAATCCTTTGCCTTTACCTGAAAAATAATGCAACAACGGGGTAAGCTTATTTGCTTAGTGGGAATGTAGAATTTCACATTTAACATGCAATTATGAATGGGGAAAGCTCATGCACTGCACTCGACTTATGCATAGCTCAGCTCTATTACTCATGCACTGCACTAGGCTCATGCACAACTCGGCTCTATTGCTCGAAGCGATATTGGCCAATATAAATGCTCTTGATGCGCGTCTTTGCTCAGCTCCCAGTTATAAAACTGTTGTTGCTCTTAAGACTTTTAGGTAAATTCATAAGGAATGCTAGGATAATGATAACACCATACACACACATCATTAGTGGGGATCAACCAGGGCTAGCTACCAGTAATTGTTGTATCTGTATCATCAGAATGCTCAGCTCTAGCTACCCTTTGTGCTTTCATCATGTAAATCAACACATCATAAGCCTAACAATAATCCAACACTGAGCAATAGTGTTGGTATTAAGGTTAACAATCAATGACTTGTCAAGGAATTGAAGCTAGTAGAAGGAGTGTTCGACTCAACAATTCATAGAAAACATGCTATGACAAATTCAACAAATTGCTCAAGATATGATTGCCAATAAAAATCATGATAATGTAACAAAAGTCTCAATTCACATACTTTGCAGTTAAAGTAACATCTACAACTCACAGTTACTGGTTAATTGTACTTTCTGGCTTTGGCTCTGTTACTCACAATCTGTAGTGGGTTAGAACCACTATCTAACTTATATCAGACTTACAGACAGCTTGCTACTTTGCTACAGCCTTCACTGATGCTCTTTAATGTAACTTTTAGCTTCTCTTGTTGCTCAATCTGCTATTCATATCATTTTATATATATATATATATATATATATATATATATATATATATATATATATATATATATATATATATATATATATATATATATATTAGCTTTTATCATATGAATAGCATATTCAGTGTTCATTTGATGGTTTCTAATCTCAAAGTCTCATATTTTGACTATATTGAGATGAATATGGCCATCAATTTCCTTAGGATATTTCGTTCAAGGTTCAATAGTTTTACTTGACATATATGGGGTGTCATTGTGTGTCATTATGTTTAAATATATGTTTCTGAATTAATTATGTCTTCTAACGCTTATAAGCATGTCTTAGGACTCACGAGTTCATGAATTTTCATACAAGGACGCATATATTAGTTCATATGGGGTGTATAAATGTATACATAATTACCTTAGGGCCTGGTTGGGTTCCTATTGCATTTTCATAATTTCAAGTCTCAAGGCTTAATTATTTGAAGTCACAAGTAGGTCTTTCCTCTCATATGCTCTTTTCTCTGGTATGTGCTTGTTTTATGTATTACTAGTATCCTCCTAACTTACCTTTATCATGTCAAAGCTTGTCACTTTAGGCTTTATTAGTGAGGCCAAGGATATTAAGCAAAAGCTTAGGAACTTAAACCATAGGCTAAGGTCAAGGGCTATGGCATTTAACCATTCTGCACTTATGTCCTAACAGTCCATCTTTTGTGACTAATAACAGTACTAACACAAGTCCATACTACACTATCCAGGTTCCAAAAGTCTTGCCCAAAGACCACAAGGCATATCTGAGGGTCATGGGGCTTTTGGCCAAAGGCCAAGCCACAAATATAAACTTTTAGTGCCTGTTCGTAGTTGCAGCCCTCGCCTCTGGTACTATCCCGTGTATAGCACACACTTTCTTATGTTAAGCTAAATGTAGTCAAAGTTTAGTGTTGCACTTGATGGCTAATTAGGCGCGGATGTCATGTTAGAGGTTTTAGGGATAATGTGAAAGGGTTAGGAGTCCATTTTTGCTGAAATTAAGACTTAAGGAATGAAATTTCAGCACTGAAACACATAACAGGACTACTACCCACCAGTTCTTAGTTCAACGAACCACCATCTAATGCCATTTATTTTAATGTTTGATGATGGCTTGTAGGTAACAATATGTAGGATCAATGCATCATGTTTAGGGGTCAATAATGTGTGTGAAATAAGGTTGAATCGTCAAGTTGCAACATTAAAACAACAATTAAAAGCTGCAGCATTTTGGACTGCTCAACAATGCAAAATTACGTAAGTGTTGTGTTGTGGGCTGTTGCTACTGGACAGATTCATACATACGTACTGTTGCTGCTGTGTCAAGGTTTAGACATCCGAGATTAACTAAAAAAATTTGTTGCTGGAACTGTTTCGGTAGCTTTCGAAATTACCGAAACCTTTCAAGGTTTCGGTAGTCTAGGGAAGTTTCGGTATCACAGAATGGTTTCAACATTACCAAAACCTTTCATGGTTTCGGTAGTTCTCGGTAGTTTTCAATGAGTTTCGATATATGCAAAAAACACACGCACACTCATCTGCACTTTTCCTTTTCTGTTTTCTTTAATTCCAGCAACAAACAACAAGTTTAAAGGGTTGGTAATCATAATGAACGACCACTATATGGACGTTTTCAAAATACATCGGCGTAACTTTAAAAGATATAAATGTTTTACACAACACAAAATGATAAAGAGAAGTTCGCAAGATACAGAGATTTAGATACATAATTAAATCATCCAAAATAATGCAAATAAATCTCCGATTGTTTGTAACTGAGTGCGACTCCTTAAATACGGAAGCTTGAAAATACTACCGATGTGAAGGACTTGCCTTAAATTCCTGAAAATACACGCTAAAATACGTCAACAAAATTGTTGGTGAGCTCATAGGTTTACACGTAAATCTGACTTGTATGGACAACAAGAATAGAGGTTGAATTTATAAAATCCTAAATCCCTTGTTATGTATTACATATAAACCATCATGCAACCGAAGCTTAATTTAAAATGAGTTTGCCCTGTGCAGTATTCCCATACGTAACACCGTGTGTTGAATATATATGCACCCTCTGTTAGCCAACCCGACTAACCCGAGTGGGGGACATGACTCCCAATAGATCTATCCACAATATATTCGCGCTTACAAATAAATGGAATTAACGATTCATGATATCAGGGCTAATGGAACCACATGTGTAATACATAATAGAAATGAAGATATTTCCGTGTCCATATAAAAACGAAGCATGTATTTCATCCCCAAAACATAACAGTGTGAAAATAGGGGCTATGAGAACTCACCGAGCGTGTGATGGTAAAAACTAGCGTAATGTGCTTTTTAGCGTAAAGGGACGGATGATGCACCGAGCGAGATTAAACGGGTCCTAAATGATAATAAGGACTTAATATCTCTACTATATGATGGTATATATATTTATAGATTTTTATGTCTTAAATCACCCAACATTACAAGTTTATAAATAAAATTTGCTTAAAACGTCAAGTTTTTATATATATATATATATATATATATATATATATATATATATATATATATATATATATATATATATATATATATATATATATTATATATATATAATTTTAGCTCGGATATAGCTATAGATTACTACTACTATATATACAAAGGATTTTTAGAATCAAGAACGGCCATTTTTCGAGATGTTTAGGTTGGTGAAAAAGCTCGTTAAAAACCCTATGTTGGCCATTTTTGAGCTGTCAAACTTTCGGTTTCCCAAATAATTTCTGGAGGTCTTAAACTCCAAAATAAATTATGAACAAATCCAGATCTATAGTTAAGACATAGATCTAACTTTTGAGACAAAAATCAACTCATTTCGTTGAGTTATGAATTAGTTATGATTTTTCAAAGTCGATATAAATTTTCTGCCGAAAATCCGCAGTTTTATAAACTTGAAACAACTTATGATTCTTGTTGTTTATTCAAAGACTACTTGTATAAAAGTTGTAGAAGTTATATAACACATATATAACACATGTTTTCATAATATTAACATGTTTATAATGTGTTCATATATTCATGTGCACATTTAAAGAAACATCTTAAAAATAAAAACTAGAAACTTATAAACTTGAGTTTTTATGAAACTTGTTGTTGTTGGTGATTATATATATTATGCAAGACTTATATAAACATAAATATAAGATGGAATAAGTTAGTATTTACTTACTTTGAAGTATTTGGAATATGATTTTGAGTAGAAGTTTAAAGTCTTGCAAGGTTTGCACTAAGAACACTTGAAGAACACCAAGAACACTTGAAGAACACTTTGAATGAAGAAGTTTGTGATGAGAGTGTGTATGGCCGGTTTTATGAGGAGAGAAAAGAAGATTTTGGTGTGTTTAAAATGAATGAAATGCCTCTCTATTTATAGAGAAATTTGTGGTCTTTCAAATGATGAAAAGCATGGGAGACAAAAGTTGTGTGCACTTTTAAACAAAAAGATGGTGTTTAAAGTAATATTAAAAAAATAAAAGTCAACTTCTAATACACACATGGCCTAATGGCCGGCCCTTATGTGTATAATACATGTATTTATATATTTTCTTTTGTATAAATGTATTTAGAAATGTTTTCTTGTATTTCCCTTTTCTTGTAATTTTATAAATACTTATGGATGCATTGTTTTAATGAATTGTTTTAGTCTTGTATAATTAATGTTAAGTAATTGTATTAGTGTATGATTAGTGTTACTAATCATAATTTAATTATGTACTTAGTTGAATTAGTCCCTCATATCGTAAATTGATCGGATTAATTGATTTCCCGATTCATCGCACCAATGAATTTGATTCTAATTGAGTTGAATTTTCTAATAAATCTTGTTAATCACTTGATTAATTTCTAATGACCACTGATTAGGTTATAATTGGTTATTGAATACAGATTAGGTCATTGTTGCTAACCTGGTTTAGTGCCGGATGTTACAAGTAAACCCTTCGGGCTTATATGTATACACTTCATCTGTTAGTTCCCCGTTTAAAAACGCAGATTTTACATCCATCTGGTAAACTGTAAAGTTTTTATGAGCAGCAAATGCCAGAAACATCCTAATTGCTTCTATTCTTGCAACTGGAGTGAAAGTCTCATCATAATCGATCCCTTCTTGTTGACTGTATCCTTTGGCGACGAGGCGAGCTTTATTACGAATGATGATACCATGTTCATCCTTCTTATTCTTGAAAATCCACTTCGTGCTAATGATGGATTTATCTTTTGGACGCTCTACCAATCTTCAAACCTTCAATCTTTCGAACTGATTTAGTTCTTCTTGCATTGCCACAATCCAATCAGCATCCAGAAGATCTTCTTTAACATTCTTTGGCTCAATTTTGCTGAGAAAGTTTTAATATAACACTCGTTTATTGTTGCTCTTCTGGTTTGGACTGATGCAGAAGGATAACCAATGATATTTTCAGTTGGGTGATTTCTTGTCCACTTAAAGGTATGTGGATACGGTTGAATTTGGTCTTGATTGGGATTTAAGTCTAAGTAGGGAATTCGGGGGTTAGCTTCGGATGTGGATGGTATATTATCTGAGATAGGGGTTTCTGAGTTTTCAGATGGTAAGGGGTTTCAAAAGATTCTGGAGGTTGAATGGGTTGTACACTTTCAGTTGGTAAGTGCACATCTGTCGTTGAAGTTTCTCCAGTTTCTTCTGAAATGGATTGATGAGAATAGTCCGAGACTACGACTGGATCTTCTGTAATCCTGTCAGGCACCAAATTTGAAACATTAGTTTTGGGCTTTTCAAAGTAGTCTTCATAGAAATTCTCGAACAATTTATCTAAATTAGAGTTATCTGCACTCTGTTGAGTTGACTTCATAGAAGTCGGCTTTTTATGGTCGGGTCCTAAACTGGTATGTTCAGAAGCCAAAAATACGACTTCATCAAATTTTACATTCACGCTTTCATTTACTACTGTCTTGGTCCGCTTGTTGTAGACCCGGAAAGCTACAGACTCCTTCGAATACCCAATGAAGATGCCTTCAACAGCTTTTTGACTAAATTTTCCCAGATTGTCTTTGTCATTTAATATGAAGAACCTGCATCCAAAGACATGGAAAAATTTAACATTAGGTAGCCGTTTGTTAATTAATTCGTACGGAGTCTTTCTGAATCTTTTGTTGATTATGGATCTATTTTCCGTGAAACAAGCGGTTGCTACAGCTTCAGCCCAAAGGAATAACGGAAGATTGGAATATGCCAGCATCGTTCTTGCAGATCCCACTAGTGTCCGATTTCTTTGTTCAACGACACAATTTTGTTGTGGAGTACGAGCGGCTGAAAATTGATGTGTTATTCCCACTGAATTCAGAAACGATTCGAGAGATTTGTTCTTGAATTCTATCCCATTATCTGATCTGATGGTCTGAACTGAAAGTTGCAGCTTTACTTGAATTCTTCGGATAAAGTCTATTATTATCTCGGTAGCATCAGATTTGGAACGCAGGAATAAAACCCATGTGTATCTGGAGTAGTCATCGACTATTACCAACACATAGCATTTCTTGTTTATACTTTGTACTCTCATTGGTCCACACAGATCCATATGTAGCAGTTCCAGTGCTCTCATTGATTAGTGTTCTATTTTGGACTTGTGTGAAGCTCTAGTCATCTTTCCTTTTTCACAAACGGCGCACAACTGCTCCTTTTGAAATTTGAGAGTTGGTAGCCCTTTAACTAACCCACCTTTTGCAAGGTTGGTTAATTCGTTAAAATTCAGATGTGAAAGATGACGATGTCATAGCCAAGATGTTTTAGATGTTGCTTTTGACATTAAGTAGACATCCATCTTTAGATTGATTGAGGCTGGATCAATTGAGTACAGATTGGTTTTCCTGTGCCCTGCTAGGATTTCTTTTCCTTCTCCAGATCTTATGCTGCATCGATTTTGCTTTGAAGTTGACCTCTAATCCTTTGTCGCAGAGTTGTCCAATGCTAAACAAGTTGTGACCAAGACCGTCAACGTAGAAGACTTTCTGAATTGTAATCTTATCTTACGCAAGACTCCCATAACCTTTGATCGGACAGAATTGATCATTCCCGAATCTTACCGTCCCACAGAACTTATCTACAAAGTTAGTGAGTGTTTCTCTCTGTCCGGTCATGTGCTTTGAGCATCCGGAGTCAAGGTACCACACATGATTTACTGTAACATTCGGCACTAAACCAGGTTAGCAACAATGACCTAATCTATATTTAATAGTCAATTATAGCCTAATCAGTGGTCATTAGAAATTAATCAAGTGATCAACAAGGTTTATTAGAAAATTCAACTCAATTAGAATCAAATTCATCAGTGCGATGAATCAAGAAATCAATTAATCCGATCAATTTACGATATGAGGGATTAATTCGACTAAGTACATAATTAAATTATGATTAGTAACACTAATCATACACTAATACAATTACTTAACATTAATTATGCTAGACTAAAACAATTCATTAAAACAATGCATCCATAAGTATTTATGAAATTACATAAAAAGGGAAATACAAGAATACATTCTAAATACTTTTATACAAAAAAAAAAGAAAATACCCCATAAATACCCCATGTGGCCGGCCCTTAGGGGTGGTACACATAGGTGTTGACCTTCAAATATTTTAATACAACCTCCATAACATATCACCATCAAATCCTCACACCATCATACTCTTTCACTTCATCAAAATCTCACACTCAACCTCCATTTCCACCATCATTTCAAGACTTTTCTCCTCTATAAATAGAGGGTTCATTTCCATTCATTTCACACATTCAAAAACCAAAACACTCTCTTTTCTCTCCTCTTTGAAACCGGCCAAGAGGCCTCCACAAAGCAAAAATTTTGCAATTTTTGTTCTTGCAATCTTTCAAGTGTTTTTGGGAGCAATCTTTCAAGAATTTCAACTTCTACTAGTTTGCATACTCCTAATACCTCAAAGTAAGTAAATACTAGCTTACTACATCTTATATTTATGTTTATATAAGTCTTGCATAATATATATAATCACCAACAACAACAAGTTTCATAGAAACTCAAGTTTATAAGTTCTAGTTTTTTTTTTATTTTTAAGTTGTTTCTTTAAATGTGTTTATGAATATATGAACACATTATAAAAATGTTAACATTATGAAAACATGTGATATATATGTGTTTTATAAATTTTATAACTTTTATACAAGTAGTCTTTCAATAAACAACAAGAATCATAAGTTGTTTCAAGTTTATAAACTGCTTTTCGGCAGAAAATTTATATCGACTTTGAAAAATCATAACTAATTCATAACTTAACGAAATGAGTTGATTCTTATCTCAAAAGTTAGATCTATGTCCTAACTATAGATCTGGAAGTTTTCATAATTTATTTTGGAGTTTAAAACCTCCAGAAATTATTTGGGAAACCGAAAGTTTGAAAGCTCAAAAATGGCCAACATAGGGTTTCTAACGAGCTTTTTCAACAACCTAAACATCTCGAAATATGGCCATTCTTGATTCTAAAAATCCTTTGTATATAGTAGTTTAATGTCCTAGAAAACCAAAGCCTAAAACATTTTGGAGCTTGGTCAAAAACAGCCTCAAAGTAGGCCGAAAAACCTCCGAAAAAGCTGGAAAATTATATATATACAAACTTGACGTTTTATGCGGGTTTTATTTATAAACTTGTAATGTTGGGTGATTTAAGACATAAAAATATATAAATATATATATTATCATATATTAGAGATATTAAGTCTCTATTATCATTTAGGGCTCGATTAAACTCACTCGACGCATCATCCATCCATTTACGCTAAAAAGCTTTTTACGCTCGTTTTTGCCATCGCAATCTCGGTGAGTTCTCATAGCCCCTATTTTCACACTGTTATGTTTTGGGGATGAAATACATGCTTCGTTTTTTATATGGACACGAAAATATCTTCATTTCTATTATGTATATGTGGTTCCATCAGCCCTTATATCATGAACCGTTAATTGCATTTTTTTGTAAGCGCGAATATATTGTGAATAGATATATCGGGAGTGATGTCCCCCATTCGGGTTAGTTCGGGTCGGCTAACAGCGAGTGCATATATATTCAACACATGGTATTACAGTCGGGGATACTGCACAGGGCAAACTCATTTTAATTAAGCTTCGGTTGCATGATGATTTATATGTAATACATAACATGGAATTTATGATTTTATAAATTCAATCTCTATTGTTGTTGTCCATACAAGTCAGATTTACGTGTAAACCTATGAGCTCACCAACAATTTTTGTTGACGTATTTTAGCATGTATTTTCAGGAATTTAAGGCAAGTCCATCTCATCGATAGTATTTTCAAGCTTCCGCACTTAAGGAGTCGCACTCAATTTCAAACCGTCGGAGATTTAGTTGCATTATTTTGGATAATTTAATTATGTATTTAAATCTCTGTATCTTGCGAACTATTCTTTATCATTTTCGGGTTATGTAAAACATTTCTTTAAAGTTATATCGATGTATTTTTGAAAACGTCCATATAGCGGTCGTTCATTATGATTATGGTTACGCTTCCGCGACGTCACGTTTCGTTGCCAACCGGGGTAACGGGGTGTGACAGATTGGTATCAGAGCCATAGTTATAGTGAACTAGGTTGCATTAGTACCCTAGACTATAACTGCACTTAAGTTTTACTGATTTTGAAAATATCTTGTAACTAACTAAAAAACTATGCATGGACCTTGATAGCAGAAAACATGTCTCACCCAGAGACTATCATCTTGTCAGATTCAGAGGATGAGTACACCCTTATAAGCCCCGAAGTCACTGAGGTTTTCATTGAAGGAGAACCATCTGAAGAAGAAGATCCCTCCGAAGAACCATTGGAGGAGTCAGAAGAGGAACCTATGGAAGAAGATGACGACGGAGAGGATCTGACGCCCCCAGCAGTCCCCGCCCACATTCCATACCACCCGGCAGAGCCATCATTCAAGTCGTACCGCCCTTACCCAAACGGCCCTAAGATGTTGTACACACCCCGAAAGAGGGTGATCACACCGAGACGGGAGTCTATTCCCATCTCGACTCTTCAACCAAATCCCCCACCACAGCACCGACGGGTAGACGCCCGAATATGGGGATGGATGCCTGAGACCCTCCGTGAGTGGAGGCAAGAGGAAGGAATCCCTTCCCAGTTCGAGGTCGAAGGACCATCCTCCGCACCGACCCCACCACTCACCCAGACTGATCAGACCGTACCCCTGCTAGTAGCACAGTCTTACCTTCATGACCTCCAAATCCGATTACTTAAGCAGGATATTGGAGAATTGACTGCCCGTCTGGAGCGGGAGGAGATTCAGAACTCCAATTTATACTGGGTTAACCAGCATGCTCTCACCATCTAACAGGATGGCCTGAATGAGCTTCGACAGCAACTAGCCGAAAGCCAAGCTAGGATCGAGGAGTTGACTCAGCGCCTCAACGCGATGGAGAAGGGAGAGACCCCTGATCACTCCCACACTTAGTACCCTTTATCTATCCTTGTAATATTAGGAAAAATATTATGTAATAGTATAGGACAAAAATTTTCGGGTAATAACCCGCCCATTGTAAGAAAGTTATGAATGATTAATGAATATAGCAAGTTATTTATGAAATTGTGTTTGATGATTATAGTGTTGTGCCTTAAGAAAAATTTACATCTTTAAGATTCAACTTCTTACATTATGTTCTTTCTTTAAACTTTAAGATAATGCCGCCAAGACGAACTATGAACGCTGCCGAAATTGAGGAACTAGTTGCACAAAGAGTGGCTGCTGCCATAGCCACTTATGAGACAAACCGGAACAGTTCAGCTAATGGAGATGGTGGTGCTAGCCGCACCACGGGAGTAACTGAAACCCACTCAAAGGGTGGTGGAATTAAGGGATTTTTGAGCTGCAAGCCCCGATACTTCAATGGAACTGAAGGAGCCGTTGGATTAGTACGATGGTTCAAAAAATTAGAGTCTGTCTTCCGTGTTAGCGGATGCATTGAAGGAGACAAGGTAAAGTTCGCCACCCACACTCTGCAAGACAGCGCCTTGACATAGTGGAACTCGTATACCCAGTCTGTGGGGATTGATGCAGCTTACCAACTCGCCTGGACCGAGTTAAAGAGATGATGACCGATGAGTATTGCCCGAGGAACGAGCTACAGAAGATGGAGTCAGAGTTTTGGAATCTGGCTATGAAGCGAACGGACGTAGCTGGGTACACCAACTGATTCCACGAACTAAGTATTCTGTGCCCTCAGATGGTGACCCCTGAATACAAGAAAATCGAGCATTACATTTGGGGACTCTCTCCTCAAATTCAAGGAAATGTCACTGCCTCCAACCCAACCACCATTCAGGACGCCATCAGAATGGCCAATAACCTTATGGATCAAGTGTCCCGGAGAATCGAAGCCAAGGCCGGAGAAAACAAGTGGAAATGGGAGGACAAGTCTGGGAGGAATACGGGCTCGCAATCCAAGAAGCCCGAGACCATCAAGGCTTATGTAGCAGGAGCTGAGTCAAGGAAGGGCTACACAGGTACCAAGCCTTTCTGCACCCAATGCACCTTTCATCACAACTAGGGTCCCTGCCCAACCCCTTGTGGAAAATGCAAACGTATTGGTCATTTGGCCAAGGATTGTAAATTTGGAACCCCGGGTATCAATGGCGGCAATCAGAGAGGCTGCTATGAATGTGGAGCTGCCGGGCACTTCAGGATTGAGTGCCCGAAGTTGAAAAATGGTGGTGGAGCTCAGGGGAGAGCTTTTGTCTTAGGAGCAGGTGACGCTCCTCAGGATCCCCATGTGGTATCAGGTACATTTCTTTTAAATGACATTTACGCTTACGTACTATTTGATACTGGGGCTGATAGGAATTGAATGCCACTCCTTTTCCCTTAGACAACTCTTATACTATAGAACTGGCTGACGGCAAAATAATAGAGGCAAGTAGTATTATTAAGGAATGCACACTGAAGCTGGTAGATCATCCCTTTAAGATAGACTTGATGCCTATAGAACTCAGAAGTTTTGATGTAGTAGTTGGCATGGATTGGTTGTCACACAATCATGCCGAGATTTTGTGCGGTAAGAAAGTGGTACGGATACCACTCCATAAGAAGAAGGTCCTAACAATCCGAGAGGAAAGAAAGAACCGTCAGCTGAATGTCATATCCGGCCTAAGAACATTAAAGTGCCTTAGAAAAGGTTGCCATGCGGTATTAGTACAGATTGCAGAAAAAGAGTCGGAGGAGAAATGACTCGAGGATATCCCAGTGGTTTGTGACTATCCGAAGGTCTTCCCGGAAGATTTGCCTGGGCTTCCGCCAACTAGGCAAGTAGAGTTTCAAATCGATTTGGTGCCGGGAGCTGCACCAGTCGCAAGAGCCCCATATAGACTCGCTCCTTCTGAAATGCAAGAGCTATCCAATCAACTACAAGAGTTGATGGATAAAGGATTTATTCGACCAAGTTCCTCACCTTGTGGAGCTCCGGTCTTGTTCGTGAAAAAGAAAGACGGATCCTTCAGAATGTGCATAGACTACCGAGAGCTAAACAAGTTGACAGTAAAGAACCGCTACCCCCTTCCCAGAATTGACGACCTGTTTGACCAACTACAGGGATCTAGCTTCTACTCTAAGATTGATCTGCGATCCGGTTATCATCAAGTAAAGGTTCGGGAAGAAGACATTCCCAAGACAGCATTCAGAACTCGTTATATAAAGATTACGAATTCCAGGTGATGCCATTCGGTTTGACCAACGCACCAGCCGTATTCATGGACCTCATGAATCGAGTGTGTAAACCGTATCTGGACAAATTTGTAATAGTGTTCATAGACGATATCCTCATCTATTCCAGAAATAAGGAGGAGCACGAACAACATCTCAAACTGATCTTGGAGTTGTTAGAGAAGGAGCAGTTATACGCCAAATTTTCAAAATGTGAATTTTGGTTGCGAGAAGTTAAATTCCTTGGACATGTGATCAACAGCCAGGGAATCCAAGTTGATCCATCAAAAATCGAGGCCATAAAGAACTGGGCGATTCCTAGAACTCCCACTGAAATCCGCCAATTTCTAGGACTTGCCGGTTATTATAGGCGATTTATTGAAAACTTCTCGAAGATAGCAGGTTCCCTAACGGAGTTGACTCGGAAGGATTTAAATTATGTCTGGGGTGAAGAGCAGGAAAAGGCGTTTCAGCAGTTAAAGCAAAGATTGTGTAGTGCACCAATTCTGTCCTTACCTGAAGGAACTGAAAATTTTGTGGTCTACTGTGATGCCTCACACAATGGATTAGGTTGTGTGCTCATGCAAAGGGATAAAGTCATTGCTTACGCATCACGGCAGCTCAAAATTCACGAGGTGAACTATACGACTCATGACTTGGAACTTGGAGCAGTGGTGTTTGCTCTCAAAATATGGAGGCAGTACCTATACGGAACTAAGTGTACGGTGTTCACAGACCATAAAAGCCTTCAGCATATCCTGAATCAGAAAGAGATAAATATGAGGCAACGTCGTTGGGTTGAGCTGCTTAGCGATTATGACTGCGAAATTCGTTATCATCCGGGGAAGGCGAATGTTGTAGCTGATGCCCTGAGCCGAAAGGAACGGGTTAAACCATTGAGAGTCCGAGCTTTGTTCATGACTATACAGTCAAACCTAAAATCTCAAGTCCACGAGGCACAAGAAGAAGCAGTCAAGGAGGGTAATATACTGGATGAAGCCTTGAGAGGTATGGATAAGCAATTTGAAATTAAGCCAGATGGATGTCGGTACTTCATGGGTAGAATTTGGCTACCAAAATTCGGAGGACTAAGGAAGCTGATCATGGATGAAGGGCATAAAACAAGATATGCTATTCATCCAGGGTCAGATAAGATGTACCACGACTTGAAGGGAATATACTAGTGGCCAAACATGATGGCTGACATTGCTACCTATGTCAGCAAGTGCTTAACATGTTTGAAGGTTAAGGCTCAGCACCAAAAACCATCAGGATTGCTAGTTCAACCAGAAATACCGCAGTGGAAGTGGGAGAACATCACCATGGATTTCATCACCAAGTTGCCGAAGACTTCTAGAGGTTATCACACTATTTGGGTGATTGTGGATCGACTTACCAAAACCGCACACTTCCTGCCAATTAAGGAGACTGATAAGATGGATAAGTTAACACGAATCTATCTTAAAGAAGTCGTCTCAAGGCATGGAGTGCCAGTATCAATTATATCAGACAGAGACAGCCGGTTCACATTAAGATTTTGGCAATCGTTGCAAGAAGCACTGGGTACACGCTTAGATATGAGCACAGCCTATCACCCGCAAATGGATGGTCAGAGTGAAAGGACGATTCAGACCTTGGAAGACATGCTAAGGGCATGAGTTATCGACTTTGGCAAAAGTTGGGACAGGCACCTGCCATTAGTTGAGTTTTCCTATAACAGCAGCTATCACTCAAGTATTAAGACCGCCCCATCCGAGGCACTCTACGGACGAAAGTGTCGATCACCACTTTGTTGGGCTGAAGTAGGAGATAGTCAGATTACTGGACCTGAGATTATCCAAGAGACTACAGAAAAGATAGCCCAGATTCGAAACCGATTAAAGATCGTGCGGGATCGACAGAAAAGCTATGCCGATGTTCGACGGAAGGATTTGGAATTTCAAGAGGGAGATCAAATAATGTTGAAAGTCTCGCCTTGGAAGGGCGTAATCCGTTTTGGGAAACGAGGAAAACTCAATCCTCGTTATATCGGACCATTCAAGATCACCAAAAGAATTGGCCCGGTAGCTTACCGACTCTATCTGCCCCCAGAGCTTAGTAACGTTCATAATACCTTCCACGTGTCCAATCTTAAGAAATGTCTGGCTGATGAATCACTTGTTATACCCATGGACGAGCTGGAGTTAGGCGATAAGTTGAACTTCATTGAGAAGCCCGTGGAAATAATGGACCGAGAAGTCAAGAAACTAAAGCACAGCCGGATCCCGATAATAAAAGTCAGACGGAACTCTAAGCGAGGTCCTGAATTTACGTGGGAATGCGAAGACCAGTTTCGAGAAAAATAACCTCATCTGTGCTCAAAAACTTAAGAAGTGGAGAACACGAGCTAATCTCGGGACGAAATTCCCTTAACAGGGGGAGACTGTAACATTCGGCACTAAACCAGGTTAGCAACAATGACCTAATCTGTATTTAATAGTCAATTATAGCCTAATCAGTGGTCATTAGAAATTAATCAAGTGATTAACAAGGTTTATTAGAAAATTCAACTCAATTAGAATAAAATTCATCAGTGCGATGAATCAAGAAATCAATTAATCCGAACAATTTACGATATGAGGGATTAATTCGACTAAGTACATAATTAAATTATGATTAGTGACACTAATCATACACTAATACAATTACTTAACATTAATTATGAAAGACTAAAACAATTCATTAAAACAATGCATCCATAAGTATTTATGAAATTACATAAAAAGGAAAATACAAGAATACATTCTAAATACTTTTACACAAAAAAAGAAAAAAGAAAATACCCCATAAATACCCCATGTGGCTGGCCCTTAGGGGTGGTACACATAGGTGTTGACCATCAAATATTTTAATAGAACCTCCATAACATATCACCATCAAATCCTCACACCGTCATACTCTTTCACTTCATCAAAATCTCACACTCAACCTCCATTTCCACCATCATTTCAAGGCTTTTTCTCCTCTATAAATAGAGGGTTCATTTCCATTCATTTCATACATTCAAAAACAAAAAAACACTCTCTTTTCTCTCCTCTTTGAAACCGGCCAAGAGGCCTCCACAAAGCAAAAGTTTTGCAATTTTTGTTCTTGCAATATTTCAAGTGTTTTTGGGAGCAATCTTTCAAGAATTTCAACTTCTACTAGTTTTCATACTCGTAATACCTCAAAGTAAGTAAATACTAGCTTAATACATCTTATATTTATGTTTATATAAGTCTTGCATAATATATATAATCACCAACAACAACAAGTTTCATAAAAACTCAAGTTTATAAGTTCTAGTTTTTTTTTTATTTTTAAGTTGTTTCTTTAAATGTGTTTATGAATATATGAACACATTATAAAAATGTTAACATTATGAAAACATGTGATATATATGTGTTTTATAACTTTTATACAAGTAGTCTTTGAATAAACAACAAGAATCAGAAGTCGTTTCAAGTTTATAAACTGCGTTTCGGCAGAAAATTTATATCGACTTGGAAAATCATAACTAATTCATAACTTAACGAAATGAGTTGATTCTTCTCTCAGAAGTTAGATCTATGTCTTAACTATAGATCTGGAAGTTTTCATAATTTATTTTGGAGTTTAAGACCTCCAGAAATTATTTGGGACACCGAAAGTTTGACAGCTCAAAAATGGCAAACATAGGGTTTTTAACGAACTTTTTCACCAACCTAAACATCTCGAAAAATGGCCGTTCTTGATTATAAAAATCCTTTGTATATAGTAGTTTAATGTCCTAGAAAACCAAAGTCTAAAACATTTTGGAGCTTGGTCAAAACCAGCCTCAAAGTAGGCCGAAAAACCTCCGAAAAAGCTGGAAAATTATATATATATAAACTTGACGTTTTAAGCGGGTTTTATTTATAAACTTGTAATGTTGGGTGATTTAAGACATAAAAACATATAAATATATATATATTATCGTATATTAGAGATATTAAGTCTCTATTATCATTTAGGGCTCGATTAAACTCACTCGACGCATCATCCACCCATTTACGCTAAAAAGCTTTTTACGCTCGTTTTTGCCATCGCAATCTCGGTGAGTTCTCATAGCCCCTATTTTCACACTGTTATGTTTTGCGGATGAAATACATGCTTCGTTTTTATATGGACACGAAAATATCTTCATTTCTATTATGTATTACACATGTGGTTCCATCAGCCCTTATATCATGAACCGTTAATTGCATTTATTTGTAAGCGCGAATATATTGTGGATAGATCTACCGGGAGTCATGTCCCCCATTCGGGTTAGTTCGGGTCGGCTAACAGCGAGTGCATATATATTCAACACACTGTATTACAGTCGGGGATACTGCACAGGGCAAACTCATTTTAATTAAGCTTCGGTTGCATGATGATTTATATGTAATACATAACATGGAATTTATGATTTTATAAATTCAATCTCTATTATTGTTGTCCATACAAGTCAGATTTACGTGTAAACCTATGAGCTCACCAACAATTTTTGTTGACGTATTTTAGCATGTATTTTCAGGAAATTAAGGCAAGTCCATCTCATCGGTAGTATTTTCAAGCTTCCGCACTTTAGGAGTCGCACTCAATTTCAAACCGTCCGAGATTTAGTTGCATTATTTTGGATAATTTAATTATGTATTTAAATCTCTGTATGTTGCGAACTATTCTTTATCATTTTCGGGTTATGTAAAACATTTCTATCTTTTAAAGTGGTGGTCGTTCATTATGATTATGGTTACGCTTCCGCTACGTCACGCTTCGTTGCCAACCGGGGTAACGGGGTGTGACATTTACCTATAAGACGAAATAAAACATGAGGTACCCACTTATAGTTGGGTACTTTTGACCTTGGTAAATCATGTGGTTGAATATGCTTTTTCTCATCAGATATGTCTTTTATTTTAGGTACCCACTTTTTAACAGTTCTTTTTGGTATCAATTTTTGTACAGTTCGATGTGGAACTGTTTTTGAAGGTTGTTGCTTTGGAACCTTTTTCTGTTTAAAAGATGGATCCCTTTTCTTTGGTAGCCATACAAGCTTATCAGATTTAGCATGCATTGATTTCCATGCTAAGAGACCCACTAATTTAATTATATAACCCACCATTATAAGTCCACCCACTCTCATCATTATTAAACTTAAACCCATATACCATTTTATTAAATTGTTGTCTATAGTTGTGAATAATAAAGAAAAAAAAACAAAAAGGAAAGAATTAACATAATATAAAATAAATTAAAAAAACAGTGTAGCGTGTGTAGTGTGTCGAGAAGGAGCAATGCAGGACAAACTCGTTGACTGGCCCAACCCAACCAGAAACAGCTCTTGGTCTTTAAGCCCAACCGCCCCAACCTAATTGCAAGCCTAACTCCAATTATGTTTTGTTTGTTTGCATTGCTGCTGGGAAAAAAAACACAGAAGGGAATGAAAATAGAGGACGACAAAGAGAGGAACAGGGGACTGGCGGTGATAGCAAGAGGAAACCGGCCGGCGGCGGCGGCGGGATTGCCCGACCCCCGGCCACTCCCACAACACACACATACACTTAAAAATCATAGATTTCTATCACATTTTAAATCCAACTATCAACTCCAAAAAATCATAGAATTAACTCAAATGGTCTAAAAACTTAGATTTAACTATTATAACTTATTATAAATCCATTTCTAATAACATTTTGATGATCATTTTAAATCTTTAAAGTTTATTAGGTTGTTTCACAAAGGTTGAGAAAAACTCCATTGATGGAGGTTATGGTTTTCTTTGAATTAGATGATGAAGTGGTTACATAAATATGTTCATCTCAGATTGACAACTCACCAATGACCCTTATTTTAAGCATTCTAGCATAAAAGAAACTTGCACATGGGCTATGAACATTTGTTTATTAAATTTGTACCTTGGGGAAGATGGTTTATATTTGGAATTGGTGATGAAATAGAGCTTCTTGCTTGGGCTTTCATTCAACTTCACAAGACTTGCATACTCCATTTTACTTTTGTTGAATGCGTATGGATTTGAATTTTTTTGAGGTTTACATGGGTTTGATAAATAAACATAAAAAGAGTAAAAGATCAAATAGGGGAAAAGACATGCAGGGGGTGTAAGACCCCAAAAAAGTGAAATTTCATTTCTAACAAAGTCAACACCAAAATCCCAAGTAAAAAATAGAAATGCAAGTTTTAGCAATGTACTTTAATTTGCCTATTTCAACGAAAATTTACGTTTAGTTTGGTTTAATTTTTAAAGTACCATCTCATTGATAATTGATTGTTTCCGTATTTCATAAATTAATTTCGAGAATTATAAAAAAAATAACTCGTCAATCTCGTATTCAAATATTTATTTGAAAATACGGTCATTATAATCACTTTCCCGTTGGATTGATCTCGTTCTCGAGATCATGAAGTTTGAAGTAAGTTTAGGTGTCTCACCATCATTTCTGTTTTAGATTTCCTTGTTTGATTTGGAGAAAAATAAAATAAGCTAATATACAATAGGATGACAAATTTGGTTATCCCAAATTATGCAACATCCCTTTCTTATTCAAATTCAAACATTTTTTTAACATACAATAACTCATTAAATACATATTCTGACAATTTACTTTAAATTCGATTTTCAACGGATACATATATTTAGTTTGAATTTACCTTAAAAGTGTCTTTTTATCATTATTTATTTATCCATTTATAGAACTATTTGGACGTTTGACTATTTTATGGTGCATTTCGCACCCTTCAAGTGATTCTGTTCGATAATCATAATAGTTATTTCTTCTTCTTCTTCTTCTTTTTTTTTTTTTAACTAAATTTTATAGCAACATTTAGCTTCATCCCCAAACTAATTATCATCGACTTTCCCATTAGACTAAACTACAATGATCACTTAGACACCAGCTTTGAAAGAAATCTCATAATCTGTAGTTATCTAGTAATATATGAAATTAATTGAAGTTGGTTACATAAAATTTGAGACATTACGATTTTCTTCCCATTTAGGGGTTTCTGTTGCCGCACTCACATTCGGCCAACAAAGTTTTATTATTAGTATTGTTATTATTTTTCTCATACTAAATCTTAATTTATTTCATCAGATACACTCAGATATTCATATAGGGTTTCCTTTAGAGTCGAGATTTTTAGACATTCTCTTAGCCGCCCAATAAATCGTGTAGGTTGCGTAAAAGTATGTTATCTTGTTTCAATATTATTTTATCATCACTTTTATTTTATTTGTAAAACAAGTTATTTCAACCCTTTATTAGGGTAGGGGCATCTTTATAGTGATTAATTAATACACATTACTTTCTAATGAGAACGATTGTATTATCCCTATGAAGTAACAATTTAATCTTGTCCCTAATTTATAGCAATGGTTTGACAACACATATTTTCTTGTGAAATATTTTAGTCTTCCTAATAACATTTTATTATTTTAATATTAGCGAGCTTGTTCACCGGTTGTACTATCAATTATATAGATTTTAGATAATTTTAAATAGTTTAATTTTTTTAGGCAATTAAATTCATATATGTGTGTATATTTGCATCTCTACATTTATTTATGTCTCATCACATTTTACTTTATTTACATATTGTTAATGACCATTTGTCAGCTCAAATCACATGTCGGAATTACTCAGTTTACTCATCTAATTCTTAAGCGAATATACTTATACTACTATTATCAATTATTATATGGTTGAATCATGTGAAATTTTGATATACATTATCTCTTTATTAGTGATCTTGTAACAACTGGCCTAAAAATATAAGGTATGAAACTCGAAAATTAAACCAATATAAAACTCGAATAATGAAGTAATAAACTCGAATGAAGTTTTATGAATCTCGAATCATATAGCAATAAACTCGAATGATATTACATGAAACTCGAATCATGTAAGTGTAAACTCGAATAATGATGTGATGAAACTCGATTAGTAAAGGCATAAACTCGGATAGCACTTTGATGAAACTCGAATAAAGAAAGAATTAAACTCGAACAATTAAACAAAAGAAACTCGATTAAAGAGGCAAGAAACTCGGATAACAAAGGCATAAAACTCGGATAACAAAGACATAAAACTCGAATGACAAAGGCACAAAACTCGAATGACAAAGGCACAAAACTCGAATGACAAAGGCATGAAACTCGGGTATAATGATATAAAACTCGATTGACACTGCAACAAACTCGATTCACACTTGAATCGAGTTTAACATTCCAGAAAAATTTTCTAAGTATGTATATATATATATAAATCCGAAATTATCCCTATCACCTTTTTCGTGCATACTTTTTGTACTTTTATTAATATAAAATATGAAAACCCATACTACTTATCACTCTAAAAAGTAAGTTGTCCTTTAAAGGACAACTAGCTTGTACTATTGTATTATTTTAATATTAAACACCATGCAACATACACTCATTAAAATCGGCCACACCTTTTTTGTCCAACACTCAACCGATTACTTTTTCTTTTCATCATTTCATTGAAAAATCTAATTACTTTATCATTATTTTTTTAAATAACCTTTTTCTTCTATAAATAGAAGGCAAAACCCACTTCACTAAAACACACCAACTCACAAACACTCTCAAAGCAAATCGGCCAACTTTAAAGATTTCAAGTGTTCTTCAACTTTGGTAAGTTTTCTTATTTACTTTATTTATGAAACATGAAAAACTAAAGATATTTACTAAAAATGTAATATTTTCATTTACAATTCGGTTTTCATAATACTCGTGATAATATTCCATGCAAAATGTATGAATACTTTTTTTTAATAATGCACATGCTCGTATATATATATATATATATACATATATATATGTACATATATACGTGAGCATGCATGCATGCAAACCATTTTAGAAAATAAATATCCATAAATCGATATTCACGTGTAACACCCCACAAAAATAATTCATACATCACATAAAAACGATTACGAAGTACTCCAACACGTATTATGATGATATTGACCCGAACTCGTAAAAATATTAGGACGGGTCTCAAACATTCGAACAAGTGCTTAACTCAGATCCAAAAACATCATCAAAAACAACAAGGTGAGTCTTCATAGTCCCATTTTTCACATTGTTATGCTTTGGGATGAAATACATGCTTCGTTTTTATATGGACACGAAAACTTCTCGATTCTATTATGTATTACGTATGAGAATCTCCGCCCTTATATCATGAAATCGTTAGTTGCATTTGTTTGCAAGCGCGAATATATTGTGAATAGATCTATTGGGAGTCATGTCCCCCACTCGGGTTAGTGGTTTAGCTAACAGCGGGTGCATATATATTCAACATACGGTATTTTGGGAATACTGCTCGGGGCAAAACTCATTCTAATTAAGCTTCGGTAACATGATGGTTTACGTAATACATCTCATGAAATTTATGATTTTTATAAATTCAACGCATCTGATAATGTCCATACAACTGGTCTTTTCGTGTAAACCTATGAACTCACCAACAATTTTGTTGACGTATTTTAGCATGTATTTTCAGGTAATTAAGGCAAGTGCGCCTTTGAATCCACCAACTTTCAAGCTTCCGCATTTCATGGAGTCGCATGCATATTTCGAAACTAACGGAGATTTGACTGTATTATTTTTGGACGCATTAATTATGTATTAAAATCTCTGTATTACGCGAACTTCATTTCTTTCATTTTGTAAAACATTATTACATTCTTAAGTTTTAATGATGTATTATTTCGAAAACGTCCATTTAGTGGTCGTTCGTTATAATTATGGTTACGCTTCCGCACTCGTCACGACTCGCTACCAACCAAGGTAGCAGGGTGTGACAGATTGGTATCAGAGACATAGTTATAGTGAACTAGGTTGCATTAGTATCCTAGACTATAACTGCACGTAAAAATTTCTGATTTTAAGAATATTTTTGTAACTAACTAAAAGATTACAAATGAACCTTGTTAGCAGAAACCATGAACCATCCAGAAATTATCATCCTGTCGGACTCTGAGGAGGAATACACTCCCGCAAGTCCCACGGCCACGGAAGTCTTCCCAGAAGAAGAAACCTCGGAGGAGGAGGACCCGTCGGAAGATCCGATGGAAGAATCCGAAGAAGAATCAATGGAGGAAGAGGATCCTTCACCACCGACGGCCCCTGCTCGCGTCCCGTATCACCCGGCCGAACCATCCTATAAGCCGTATAGGCCTTATCCTAACGGCCCAAAGATGTTGTACACACCCCGGAAACGGGTAATCATACCAAGAAGGGAGTCTATTCCTGTTCCGACTCCCCAGCCCAATCCCCCGACACCACACCGACGGGTAGACGCCCGAAGATGGACTTGGATACCGGAGACCCTCCGCGAATGGAGGCAGATGGAGGGAGTTCCTCCAAACTTCGAGATCGGAGGACCATCCTCCGCACCTGTCTCATCGCTCACTCAAGAGCCCGCCGATCAGACCATACCACTTTTGATCGCAAGGTCTACCAGGCATGACCACCAGATCCGGTCACTTAAGCAGGATATCGGGGAGATGACCGCTCGTTTAGAGCGGGAGGAGTTGCAAAACTCCAACATATATTGGGCCAATCAGCACGCCCTTGCTATACAGCAGGAGGGACTGAATGAGCTCCGGCAGCAACTAGCCGAGAGCCAAGCCCGGATCGAGGAGTTGACACAGCGCGTCTACTCAATGGAAAAGGGAGAGAACTCTGATCACTCCCACACTTAGTTCTTTTCCATTTCCTGTGTATTAGTAGGAAAAATATCATGTAATAGCATAGGATAAAATTTTCGGGTAATAACCCGCCCCGCATGTAAGAAAAATTTCGAATGATTAATGAAAATTCCCAGATATTCATATGATTGTGCTTGATGATTATAGTATTGTGCCGCATCTTTAAGATTCAACTTCTTACACTATGATTTTCTTTAAACTACAAGATAATGCCGCCAAAACGAGCCATGAATGCAGCTGACATTGAAGAGCTTGTTGCCCAAAGGGTGGCTGCCGCCATAGCTACCTACGAGGCAAACCGAAATAGCACAACCAATGGGGATGGTGGTGCCAGTCGCACCACAGGAGGAACTGAAACTCACACGAAAGGTTGTGGGATCAAAGGGTTTTTAAGTTGCAAACCCCGGTATTTTAATGGAACCGAAGGAGCAGTCGGTTTGATCCGTTGGTTTGAAAAGCTAGAATCCGTATATCGTGTCAGCGGATGCGCGGAAGGAGACAAGGTGAAATTTGCTACTCACACCTTGCAAGATAGCGCGCTCACATGGTGGAATTCCTACGTCCAGTCTGTAGGCATTGACGAAGCCTACCAGCTTACGTGGTCCACACTGAAACAGATGATGACGGATGAATACTGTCCAAGAAACGAACTCCAGAAAATGGAATCAGAATTCTGGAATCTATCAATGAAAGGAACGGACGTTGCAGGATATACCAACCGATTCCATGAACTAAGTATCCTATGTCCGCAGATGGTAACTCCGGAATACAAGAAGGTTGAACGCTATATTTGGGGACTCGCTCCTCAAATACAAGGGAACGTTACCGCCTCCAACCCATCCACCATACAGGACGCCATCAGAATGGCCAACAATCTTATGGACCAAGTATCTCGGAGGAACGAAGTCAAAGCCGGGGAACACAAGAGAAAGTGGGAAGAAAAGACCGGGAAGAACACGGGTTCGCAGTTCAAGAAACCCGAGACCGTTAAAGCCTATGTAGCAGGAGTTGAGTCAAGGAGAAGCTATACCGGTACTAAGCCTTTTTGCACCAAATGCACCTTCCACCACAACCCTGGCCCCTGTCCAACCCAATGCGGAAACTGCAAACGTTTGGGCCATATGGCCAAAGACTGTAGATCCGGAGCCCCGGGTGCCAGTGGTAGCAACCCGAGGGGCTGTTTCGAGTGTGGTGCAACGGGACACCTCAGGAATGAGTGTCCAAAATTGAGGAACGAAGGGAGAGCTCAGGGGAGAGCATTTGTGTTGGGAGCAGGAGACGCTCGTCAGGACCCTCACGTGGTATCTGGTACGTATCTCCTAAACGATATTTACGCTTACGTACTCTTTGATACTGGGGCTGATAGGAGCTTTATATCTGATAAGTTTAGCCAGCAGTTGAATGTTTCTACTTTTCCCTTAGACAACTCCTATACAATAGAACTTGCAGATGGCAAAATAATAAAGGCAAGTAGTATCATTAAGGAATGCACATTAAAGCTAGCAGATCACTCCTTTAAGATAGACTTAATGCCTATAGAACTCGGAAGTTTCGATGTGGTGATTGGTATGGACTGGTTGTCGCATAACCAGGCTGAGATTTTGTGTGGAAAGAAAGTGGTGCGAATACCACTCAGTAAGAAGAAAGTCCTCACGGTCCAAGGGGAAAAGAAGAACCGACAATTGAATGTCATATCCGGCCTAAGAACATTAAAATGTCTTAGGAAGGGTTGCCATGCAGTGTTGGTTCAGATCGTAGAAAAAGAGTCGAAGGAAAAACGACTTGAGGATATTCCAGTAGTACGTGACTACCCGAAGGTATTTCCGGAAGACTTGCATGGGCTTCCTCCAGCTAGGCAAGTAGAATTTCAAATCGACTTAGTGCCAGGAGCTGCACCAATCGCAAGAGCCCCATATAGACTCGCACCTTCTGAGATGCAAGAATTATCCAGTCAATTACAAGAATTGATGGATAAAGGATTCATTCGACCAAGTTCCTCACCTTGGGGAGCTCCCGTTTTGTTCGTTAAAAAGAAAGACGGATCCTTCTGAATGTGCATAGACTACCGAGAACTAAACAAGTTAACGGTAAAGAACCGCTACCCCCTCCCTAGGATTGATGACCTGTTCGACCAGCTACAGGGATCTAGCTTCTACTCAAAGATTGATCTGCGCTCCGGTTACCATCAAGTGAAAGTTCGGGAAGAGGATATCCCCAAGACGGCATTTAGAACTCGTTATGGACATTACGAATTCCAGGTGATGCCATTCGGTTTAACCAACGCACCAGCCGTATTTATGGACCTCATGAATCGGGTGTGTAAACCATATCTGGATAAATTTGTAATAGTGTTCATAGACGATATCCTCATCTATTCCCGAAGTAAAGAAGAGCATGAACAACATCTCAAGTTGATCTTGGAGTTGTTAGAGAAAGAGCAGCTATACGCCAAATTTTCAAAATGTGAATTTTGGTTGCGAGAAGTAAAATTCCTTGGACATGTGATCAACAGTCAGGGAATTCAGGTCGACCCATCAATGATCGAAGCCATAAAGAACTGGGCAATCCCTAGAACCCCCACAGAAGTCCGCCAATTCCTAGGACTTGCCGGTTATTATAGGCGATTCATTGAGAACTTCTCGAAGATAGCAGGTTCCTTAACGGAGTTGACCCGTAAGGATGTGAAATACGTCTGGGGTGAAGAGCAGGAAAAGGCGTTTCAGCTGCTTAAGCAGAGGTTGTGTAGTGCACCAATTCTGTCCCTACCCGAGGGGACTGAAAATTTTGTAGTCTACTGTGATGCCTCGCACAACGGATTAGGTTGTGTGCTCATGCAAAGGGACAAGGTCATCGCTTATGCATCCCGACAGCTCAAGATTCACGAGGTAAACTATACGACTCATGACCTGGAACTGGGAGCAGTGGTGTTTGCTCTCAAAATATGGAGGCATTATTTGTATGGAACCAAGTGCACGGTGTTCACGGACCACAAAAGCCTCCAGCATATTCTGAATCAGAAAGAATTAAATATGAGGCAACGACGTTGGGTGGAACTTCTTAGCGATTATGACTGCGAGATTCGCTACCATCCAGGAAAAGCAAATGTCGTAGCTGACGCCCTAAGCCGAAAGGAACGGGTTAAGCCATTGAGAGTCCGAGCTTTGGTAATGACCATACAGTCAAACCTAAACTCTCAAGTCCGAGAGGCACAAGAAGAGGCAGTCAAGGAGGATAATCTGCTGAATGAAGCATTGAGAGGCATGGATAAGCAGTTTGAAATTAAGTCAGACGGATGCCGATACTTCATGGGCAGAATTTGGTTACCAAAGTTTGGAGGCATAAGGAAACTGGTCATGGATGAAGGGCACAAAACAAGATATGCTGTTCATCCAGGGTCGGACAAGATGTATCACGATTTGAAGGGATCATACTGGTGGCCAAACATGAAGGCTGACATTGCTACCTACGTCAGCAAGTGCTTAACATGTTTGAAGGTGAAAGCTGAGCACCAAAAGCCATCAGGATTGCTAGTTCAACCAGAAATACCCCAGTGGAAGTGGGAAAACATCACCATGGATTTCATCACCAAGCTGCCAAAGACTTCTGGAGGTTATGACACTATTTGGGTGATTGTGGATCGGCTTACCAAAACCGCACATTTCCTTCCAATCAAGGAGACTGATAAGATGGATAAGTTAACACTAACCTATCTTAAGGAGGTCATCTCAAGGCATGGGGTGCCAATATCCATTATATCAGACAGAGACAGCAGATTTACGTCACGGTTCTGGCAATCATTGCAAGAAGCTCTAGGAACGCGTCTGGATATGAGTACAGCCTATCACCCGCAAACGGACGGTCAGAGTGAAAGAACGATTCAAACATTGGAAGATATGCTAAGGGCATGTGTCATCGACTTTGGCAAAAGTTGGGACAGACACCTGCCATTAGTTGAGTTTTCTTATAACAACTGTTATCACTCGAGCATTAAGACCGCCCCATTCGAAGCACTCTATGGACGAAAGTGTCGATCACCTCTTTGTTGGGCTGAAGTAGGGGATAGTCAGATTACTGGACCTGAGATCATCCAGGAAACTACAGAGAAGATAGCCCAGATTCGGAACCGATTGAAGATTGCGCGGGATCGACAAAAGAGTTATGCAGACATCCGACGGAAGGATTTGGAATTCCAAGAGGGAGATCAAGTAATGCTGAAAGTCTCGCCTTGGAAAGGCGTAATTCGTTTTGGAAAACGAGGAAAACTCAATCCTCGTTATATCGGACCATTCAAAATCACCAAAAGAATTGGCCCGGTAGCTTACCGACTCGATCTACCCCCAGAGCTTAGTAACGTTCATAATACCTTCCACGTATCCAATCTTAAGAAATGTCTGGCTGATGAATCACTCGTGATACCCATGGACGAGCTGGAGATAGACGATAAGCTGAATTTCATTGAGCAACCGGTGGAAATAATGGACCGAGAAGTCAAGAAACTCAAGCACAGTCGAATTCCAATAATAAAGGTCCGATGGAACTCTAAACGAGGTCCTGAGTTCACTTGGGAACGCGAAGATCAATTCCGAGAGAAGTACCCCAAGCTGTTCTCAAAAATCCAAGCAGAGGGGAACACGAGCTAATTTCGGGACGAAATTCCTTCAACGGGGGGAGACTGTAACAACTGGCCTAAAAATATAAGGTATGAAACTCAAAAATTAAACCAATATAAAACTCGAATAATGAAGTAATAAACTCGAATGAAGTTTTATGAATCTCGAATCATATAGCAATAAACTCGAATGATATTACATGAAACTCGAATCATGTAAGTGTAAACTCGAATAATGATGTGATGAAACTCGATTAGTAAAGGCATAAACTCGGATAGCACTTTGATGAAACTCGAATAAAGAAAGAATTAAACTCGAACAATTAAACAAAAGAAACTCGATTAAAGAGGCAAGAAACTCGGATAACAAAGGCATAAAACTCGGATAACAAAGGCATAAAACTCGAATGACAAAGGCACAAAACTCGAATGACAAAGGCACAAAACTCGAATGACAAAGGCATGAAACTCGGGTATAATGATATAAAACTCGATTGACACTGCAACAAACTCGATTCACACTTGAATCGAGTTTAACATTCCAGAAAAATTTTCTAAGTATGTATATATATATATAAATCCGAAATTATCCCTATCACCTTTTTCGTGCATACTTTTTGTACTTTTATTAATATAAAATATGAAAACCCATACTACTTATCACTCTAAAAAGTAAGTTGTCCTTTAAAGGACAACTAGCTTGTACTATTGTATTATTTTAATATTAAACACCATGCAACATACACTCATTAAAATCGGCCACACCTTTTTTGTCCAACACTCAACCGATTACTTTTTCTTTTCATCATTTCATTGAAAAATCTAATTACTTTATCATTATTTTTTTAAATAACCTTTTTCTTCTATAAATAGAAGGCAAAACCCACTTCACTAAAACACACCAACTCACAAACACTCTCAAAGCAAATCGGCCAACTTTAAAGATTTCAAGTATACTTCAACTTTGGTAAGTTTTCTTATTTACTTTATTTATGAAACATGAAAAATTAAAGATATTTACTAAAAATGTAATATTTTCATTTACAATTCGGTTTTCATAATACTCGTGATAATATTCCATGCAAAATGTATGAATACTTTTTTTTTAATAATGCACATGCTCGTATATATATATATACATATATATATGTACATATATACGTGAGCATGCATGCATGCAAACCATTTTAGAAAATAAATATCCATAAATCGATATTCACGTGTAACACCCCACAAAAATAATTCATACATCACATAAAAACGATTACGAAGTACTCCAACACGTATTATGATGATATTGACCCGAACTCGTAAAAATATTAGGACGGGTCTCAAACATTCGAACAAGTGCTTAACTCAGATCCAAAAACATCATCAAAAACAACAAGGTGAGTCTTCATAGTCCCATTTTTCACATTGTTATGCTTTGGGATGAAATACATGCTTCGTTTTTATATGGACACGAAAACTTCTCGATTCTATTATGTATTACATATGAGAATCTCCGCCCTTATATCATGAAATCGTTAGTTGCATTTGTTTGCAAGCGCGAATATATTGTGAATAGATCTATTGGGAGTCATGTCCCCCACTCGGGTTAGTGGTTTAGCTAACAGCGGGTGCATATATATTCAACACACGGTATTTTGGGAATACTGCTCGGGGCAAAACTCATTCTAATTAAGCTTCGGTGACATGATGGTTTACGTAATACATCTCATGGAATTTATGATTTTTATAAATTCAACGCATCTGATAATGTCCATACAACTGGTCTTTTCGTGTAAACCTATGAACTCACCAACAATTTTGTTGACGTATTTTAGCATGTATTTTCAGGTAATTAAGGCAAGTGCGCCTTTGAATCCACCAACTTTCAAGCTTCCGCATTTCATGGAGTCGCATGCATATTTCGAAACTAACGGAGATTTGACTGCATTATTTTTGGACGCATTAATTATGTATTAAAATCTCTGTATTACGCGAACTTCATTTCTTTCATTTTGTAAAACATTATTACATTCTTAAGTTTTAATGATGTATTATTTCGAAAACGTCCATTTAGTGGTCGTTCGTTATAATTATGGTTACGCTTCCGCACTCGTCACGACTCGCTACCAACCAAGGTAGCAGGGTGTGACAGATCTGTATTAAATTTCATATAGTTGTTCATTTTACCATTCTGATTAATCTTGTGTCAAATATTAATTTCACATATAACTCTTATTTTTTCTTTATGGATTCATTTATTTCATATGAGGTAGTATTGGGTTACTTATTCCCTACCTCCCTAAATAATGTACGTGGTTAGATATGCATTAGTCCCAACTACACTCTTAATATCTCTCATTTATTAGGTTATAAAACTCTTTGTGTTATCACCAATTTGGTTCTTTTTTTGAACCGAACAATTTACAATGATCACTTGTAATCACACATTCCTTATTATTTATTTTGATTATCCATTTCAATAATCATTTTATCATTTATTAGTTGGGTATATAGATGATCAATTCGGGTGCTGCACTTTTAATTGTTTCAAGTATCCAGTCTATTACTTATAACCGAGTTATGGAGGGTTACTTCTATCGTAGTTATTTATCTTTCATTGCAAAGTATTCATTTGTTTACCGTTGATCTTTACACTACAACATCATGTTTCATGCACTAACTTCTTTGTTTCCACATAAATTTTTTAATTCTTCCTTTTTTTTCTTATCTTACTGATTGACTGTCATGGCTTAGGATTCATTAAGTTGAATTTATGTTACCGGTACCCATCAATTATCTATTACTTATACTTCTCGCTTTCTCATGTATTTGGTTTCTATCTCACTTAATGTATTTCACCATGACCAAGTCATTCATTACTTCAAGAATTCTCATTTATAATTATTTCATATCCTATCTGTATCCTATTCGTAAGGCGTTTCAGGTTTCTTTATTACTCCAAAAAAAGTTTGTTTATCATGCCGTCATAGTCAATTTATTGATTAGTTTATGATTAGCACCCAAATCACAACCACGTAACTTACGTCTCGACATATATATATTTATTTATTTATATTTTTATTGGAACTCTATAAATACCCCCATCCACTTATGGTTTTATCTTCATCAAATTATTTCTGGTTCATACAATCATCGTTATTCTCTTACATTCAGTTATAATAGCTGAATAATTAGGATACCTTAATTTCAAGCTTTATATCATTGGTATCGCTTCATAATCTTGATGCTAACTAGTCAATAATCACTATAATAGATTTAATAACTTTACTATTTATATTGTTATATTAACTTCTCCCATTGTGAGTAATGTTTTAACACTTTCCTGTTTGATTCGCCATACACGTTTTAAAAATTGTCACCAGGTTAGTCATTCAGTGAGCTTGTCAGATTTCTTTAATTGCGCACAATACAGATACCAAGAAAGACTGAGTATCACCGTCTAAAGGCGGTATCATAACAACACAAAACAAACGTTCTGCCTGCAGGCGTAGAAATATATAAAAAAAAACTCATGTAATAGTACATAAGTTAGGTCGTTAGACTTGCACCATGTACGTAAAACAATATCATAATGAATGAGTACAAAGACATGTCACACATTTTGCATGATTACACACTGACACGAAAGCATTCTCATGACTATCAATCCTATCACACACAGTAATACCAATAGTATGATAATGCGTGATCATGAGCTCATGACAGAGAATCAAATGAATGTGATAAAATGAAAACACTGACCGTGACGAAATGTAAGCAACCGTGAAACAATAAAACTCGAATCAAAACTGGTATCATGTATGCACAACACTTAAAATAAACTGACAACCACTATTATTTACTTTTATTATTGTTGTTATTGTTATTATTATTATTACTATTATTTTCACGCTATAGTCATTCCATATCAACTTTGGGCACAAAATTTATTATAATATTCTCTTTCTTGATGATCGATTCATATGTACGTAATAACTATGTATATGCACATTGATTGAAGACTAATGTAAATGGTTGTCATATCTCTTCGTAATACTTATTTAGCTTTATATAATCTAGATAGGGCTAAAAGCAGAGTTGCTCAGTTAAGAACTGGGTTTTAAATTTTATATTTAGAAAAATAGTTACACCTCACAAATGTCAATATTCTTTTGGTGTTTCCATCTTTACCTTGGTTGAACAGTACATCGTCCTCAACAAAATGATATTAGTTGCAATACTTGGTAAAATTTAATGCTATTTGACGTATTGCAGACATACTTTAACTTTTATTATTAGCCACGACTCAACAATTGTAACAATAAGTTTTCAATTAATTTGTTAACACTTGCATATTTATCATCCTTATTTCAAGTTATTATTATTTCATTCGTCGGTTAATAAGGATATATTTATAGTTATAACGCATATCCTATTCTACCCCTGCCCAAAATCTTATGGGTTCCTACAAAGTATTATCCCGTATAGATCATAACTTATTCTAACAGTGATCACGCAATCTTACGGTTTAAGACTAAGCACCTAACGGTACCTAATTCACTTAAACCACTGCTCTGATACCATATTGAAAGGACCGCACATTTGCGAAACTAAATTTCCACCAATCACATGCAATATACCTCAAAATACGGGATAATTTAAATTTTTCTAAAGTCATCCATTGTAAATAAAGCGACCACCAATAATAATAGATTACATCAATCAGAGTATGCTAAATAAGTTTAACTTTACATGTCATGTCAACTAGGGTCCTACTCGACCCTTAAAAGTCAATACAAAATAATAACGTCTCGGTCAACAAAATCTGCTATATCATTCTGGAAGCCTTACCCTTATCCGCTCCACCTGAAATATAAGTCCCCACAACTGGGGTAAGCCATCGCCCAGAGAGTAACAAGATTTAAAAGCACAAAAGTATATATGTAAATATGCATGAACAGAAACAAAGCATGATTTCAATATGTTCCTACGCGCCCCTCATCCGAGCTGACGCCACACCCCTCATCCGAGCTGGTGCTGATTAAACCGTACAACCTCTCATCCGAGCTGACGCCACACCACTCATCCGAGCTGGTGCTGATTAAACCCATCCGAGCTGGCGCCGGTTTAACCAAAAACTTGGGGTTAACCGACCCGGCCTACACACAGTAGTGTCGGCGCCCAAATCTACATCATATAGTACAAGTATGCATACAAGGAATTCACGCTTACACATAGTCATAGATTTCTAACAGAAGGGTAGGATACATATATCATGTGTTTGACATAATCATGAAAATGTTAATAACATGGTAGGGTGATACAAATGAAACGAATATAACAAATATGCATAAACACATATAACTAATCATGCAGATAAATCTGTTACCCACAGTGATACCAATTGTTCTTCGAAGCACTACTGAAGAAATACAGGCCAACCAAAATTTCAGAATCCACCACGCTCGAATAACGCCCTGATAATAGCAGTACATCGCTTAATCTCACTATTTTTATTTATCTAAAACTATAATTCTCGATTGGCATAAGATTCCAAAGATTGGGGCTAAAACGATAAATATTAATTTATGTGGCAAAATCTTTAAAACTAATTAAACTTTAAGTTTTATGTTATTTAGCCTATATATAGGTCTCGAACCTATTTTGGCTAAAGTAGTTTAAATTGGTCCATTTATATTGAAGTGATAGCTTAATACCTAAACTATTATTAACTAAAAGTTTATTATAAAATTTATAATTTTGTCTTAATACTACAACAATGATTTATTTGAAAATGGCCAAGTCCATGATAATTAGATTTATAACCAAGTTAACTTAATTTATTGTGTAACCCAATATACTAATTAATTTATAGCCTAAACAACCAACCAACCAATATACGAGATCAATATTGGCTCAAAATGAATAATTAAACTCTAAGCCCATCATAAGTATTTTTCCTTGCTAAGAGACCCACTAATTTAATTATATAACCCACCATTATAAGTCCACCCACTCTCATCATTATTAAACTTAAACCCAAATTCGATTTTTTAAATTGTTGTCTATAGTTGTGAATAATAAAGAAAAAAACAAAAAGGAAAGAATTAACATAAGATAAAAAAAACAGTGTAGTGTGTTTAGTGTGTCGAGAAGGAGCAATGCACGACAAACTCGTTGACTGGCCCAACCCAACCAGAAACAGCTCTTGGTCTTTAAGCCCAACCGCCCCAACCTAATTTCTAGCCCAACTCTAGTTATGTTTTGTGTGTTTGCATTGCTGCTGGAAAAAAAAGAAAAAACAAAAGGGAAAGAGAACAGAGGACGACAAAGAGAGGAACAGGGACCGGCGTCGATAGCAAGAGGAAACCGGCCGGCGGCGGTGGCGGGACTGCCTGACCCCCAGCCACCCCCACAACACACACATACACTTAAAAATCATAGATTTCTATCACATTTTAAATCCAACTCTCAACTCCAAAAAATCATAGAATTAACTCAAATGGTCTAAAAACTTAGATTTAACTATTATAACTTATTATAAATCCATTTCTAATAACATTTTAATGATCAATTCAAATCTTTAAAGTTTATTAGGTTGTTTCACAAAGGTTGAGAAAAAGTCCATTGATGGAGGTTATGGTTTTCTTTGAATAAGATGATGAAGTGGTTAGATAAATATGTTCATCTCAGATTGATAACTCACGAATGACCCTTATTTTAAGCATTCTAGCATAAAAGAAACTTGCATATGAGATATGAACATTTGTTTATTAAATTTGTACCTTGGGAAAGATGGTTTATATTTGGAATTGGTGATGAAACAGAGCTTCTTGCTTGGGCCTTCATTCAACTTCACAAGACTTGCATACTCCATTTTCTTTTTGTTGAATGCGTATGGATTTGAATTTTTTTGAGGTTTACATGGGTTTGATAAATAAACATAAAAAGAGTAAAAGAACAAATAGGGGAAAAGACATGTAGGGGGTGTAAGACCCCAAAAAAGTGAAATTTCATTTCTAACAAAGTGAACACCAAAATCCCTAGTAAACCATAAAAATGCAAGTTTTAGAATTGTACTTTAATTTTCCTATTTCAACGAATATTTACGTTTAGTTTGGTTTAATTTTTAAAGTACCATCTCATTGATAATTGATTGTTTCCGTATTTCATAAATTAAATTCGTATAAGAATTATAAAAAAATTAAATTCTGTTCATCACTCTCTTTCTCTTTGTTGCAGCCAACATATATCTCCTGTTGCCATCATTGCAAATTCTTTAGTCAATTCCTCATAAGACTCTTCCTTTTCCTCGTTCTCGTCATCCGTCAACCCAACTGATACCTCGTCTTCTGCAACCATTATTGAAAACCTCTGATTTCAATTAGATATGTGCATCTTCATCCAAGATGTCTTCGTCCTCTGATAATTGTATCCAGTGATCATCTTCAGCCATTAGAGCTTTGCCATCTTCTTTTTCTTTAGAGAGAAGTGTCTTTCTTGTGTAGTATTCAGAGTTTTTGACTACAGGCATTCTGCATTCTCGGGCATAGTCACCTGACTTGCCACAGTTGTAGCATTTTTGCTCTATATCTTTCTTGGCTGATTTTTCATATTTGTCATATTTATCGGCTTTCTTTCCACTGCTTTCACCAGACTTTTTATATTTCTCCTTTTTATCAAACAATCTGGAGCCAGTCTTGTATCTCATTTTGTTATTGGTGGGTTTTCGGTAAAACTTCTTCTGAAATGCCTTAGTGAGTAAGGCCATTTGCTTCTTCATTTCTTCTATTTCAGAATCCGCTGATGAATCTGATGAGTCTGATTGAGAAGAACTGTTGCTTATGACTACCCCTTTTTCCTTCTTCAGCTTATACTTGTATTTCTTATCTGCCAATAAAGCTAAAGGGTCAATGGTATCTTTTTCTGCTTTCTTGTTTCCAGACATTTCCCTTAAAACAACCTCTTGATAGTTGTTAAGGTTCTTAAAGACCATATGAAAATCCATTTTCTCAATGTCTTTTGTCTGTTGAATGATCATTGCATACTTTTATCATTCTGGGTTAAGTACGTTCAGAAATTTAACGTTTATGTCTAGGTTGGACTTAGTAACACCATTCCTTTTCATCTCACTTACTAAGCTGACAAACCGCAAGTACGTGTTCTCTAGCAATTTCCCCCTCTCTTGCTCTAAATTCTAAAATGTCATTAGGCTGTTTTTTGCTCTGTTGGCAGTTGCCCTGTCGGATCCCCTCATCAGCTTACACACCTCATCCCAGATGGATTTGGCTGTCTTAGTGTTTTTCAGGCAGAAGTAGATGTCATTGGGGATAGATATCAGTAACAACTTTCTTGCTGTTTTGTTACCCAATTTTCTTCATTTCTGTGCCTCTGTTAGGTACGTTACCTCAACAGTTCTTTCCCGAATTGGAGGGTTTCCGTTGGGTACAGCAGGAATTGTTTCCAGGAACACAGCTGGTCCGTCAGTTAATGACTTTAACATTTATTCTGAGAGGTCGTGGAAACTGATAAATTCCAAAAATCTTTCCCACCATTGTACGTATTCTCCCCGGTAGAGAATTGGAGGTTTTGTCTCCGACCCCATTACAAGTGCATCTTTAGACGTGATGATTGACTGATAGGAATCTTCCAAGATCGAATGAAATTTTGATTGAAATTGGAAAAGTTGATCAACTAATGAAAATTGATCAAACTTGAAAGTGTATGAGTTGAAACTCGAATTAAGTAGATGACAAACTCGAATAATGAAGAGATTAGCTCGATCAATGAAATGATCAACTCGATCAATGAATATGCAAAACTCGAACAATGATATACTCAACTTGAATCTGTAAAACAATCAACTGTTAGAGGCATAATGCAACTCGAATCAAGCACTAGTCAACTCGATCAAAACTATGGTCAACTCGGATACAAAAGTATTAAACTCGAAACAATCTATTGAAAATTCAAACTTGTTTTCTACAACTCGATTGAATGTTGTTTCCAACTCGAATCAACATTCTAGTCAACTCGAATTAACTTCTGATCAACTCAATTTTACTTTAAGTCAACTCGAATAGAAGTTAAGTCAACTCGAATAGAATACAAATCAACTCGATTGATTCTTAATTGGAACTCGATTATCACAGCTTGTCAACTCGATTAATAAGTGCAATCAACTCGATTAATACCTGAACACATGTATAATCGAGTTTCTGAGTTTTTCAAGGATTTCAAGTCTGGATTTCAATTAATTTTGTAAAAATGTCTTAATTGAACCCAAATTGATATCGAAGGTAAGGTTTTTAATTTCAAACACCTTTTCTGAAAGAATTTTGTCCAAAAAAGAACTAAGTACGTGTTTTTCAATGAAACAGTGAAGAACACTCCGTTTTTCAACTTTTCTGAAAAATCAAAAGATCTTGTGCTGTGTTTAGAACTTCGAAACAAGATTATGATCAATCCACTCGATTACTAATTTCCTTCCTTCGATCCAATAATCAATAACAACAATCAACAGGATTAAAACCCTAGTTGATTTTTTCTATATTTTGAAAAAAATATGTCAAGAAGAGTTTCGATTATCAATTTTCAATTAAAAATAACCCTAAAGCTTTGATACCAATTGTAATTCCTATATATCAATCAACAATTAAATGCAATACAATTAATCACAAGATCAAGAACACTAACCGAATGTTTGTATTAATCACAAAAACGATTACAGGATTAGAATGGTTACTGTAGCCCTAGCTTCCACTGATTTCCGTGAAAAAAATAATATTATGAATATCAGATCTTTTCAATTACAAAGTCAAAGTTTATATTTATATACTATTTACAACTTTGAGCTAATTACACTTTGAACCCTAGACTTTTATTTCATCAACAAAACAAGTTCTAACAATATATATATATATATATATATATATATATATATATATATATATATATATATATATATATATATATATATGTATATATATATATAGTTAAGAGTTATGATTTAATAAAACTCTGTTATAATAATATAATATTTATCCTAATAGTTATCTTTATTATTTAAACCTTGAATTATCCATATAATTATCTCTATAATTATATATCCAATTCAATAAATAATAATATTTATCTTTTATGTATTATCAAATAATATATAAATGACTAGATAATTACTTATAGTTATCTCTATTTATTTGTTTATAATTATCCATCTAATTATTTAATAATAAGATGATAATATCGTATAAAATAAATACATATTTTATTTAATATCTAATAATAAATAAAAGACTAGAAAATTATTTAATTATCATCTAATGACAATTAAATTACTACAATATCTAATATTACATTTTTAGTCCGCGTACTTTGAGATATAATTAATCACCTACTAATTTATTTATTCTCAATAATCATTTTGTGCCCTAAATAATATCCAATATTATTTATTCAGTAGTTTGATTGAATCTGTCAGTTGTGATTATTGGTGTGACCCTCAAGTGTATTATGAAAATAGTCATGATGCAGTAGTCATGTCATTTTTACACACCATACATTAACATACTCTCTTTTGTGTAAGACGACATACTGTCCTGCAACAGACGCCTAAACGAGCTAGACACTTTAGGAAATCAAGGTCATAAAAACTCTTACTCTCATTCGAGCATTGTTGTTGAAATGACTTTCCAAAAATAAACTTCGGTTATATCTCATGCATCACGATATTTTAATGTGAAAGCTAGGCATGGATTAGATCAACCGTAGCAAATACGATTATGTTTCTCGACTCCCTGATCTCATACTGAACTGTAACAAACAGAGTAGAACACATTAATTATGTCCGAGCACGGCCATGCAATTCTTTCAGTGTCAATCGCCGAGGGACCCAAAGATATCTCTTATTAGTTAAAAGAATATGCAAATCCTATCTTGACTATCTAGGCCTCCAACACGGCTCCCACTGAATCTGACCTCGAATCGTTTTGATCACCCAGTTATGTATGACGTTAGCTTAGGCCTAGGGTACAGCGGCACCGACACTGAAGTACGTAGACATCTCAGGTACTAAAGTTTACCTTTTTGAGACGAATCATGACTATGTTCCACAAACTGTTCTCAATCGGTGGATTTGTCTAATATTTGTTCGCAACAAATACCTGTGAATCTGGTTTAACCTTTGTCGTATTCATCACCATGAATATCAACCAAATCTCACAGTAGCCTTTTAAGTCTCGTTGGTTCCCACGACAACAAGTAGCTATGGAATAATTTTAGAACAACTTCAAATTTATTCTTGGAATTCTAAAACATGCAAAATAGAACAACATTAAAGATATCATGTTAGGAGCTCTAGTAATTCTTATTAATTGCTACTAGTGATATTTTTAGATGTTCAGTCTTGAGGCTGACATTATGCAGTTTTTCTATATCTTAACAAGATATCTTAATTTAATAATTTTGTGTTCAAGATTTGTGATATGTATCCATAACCACCAGAACCTGGTTATCTACAACATTTCGTGGTGGTAGTCCGTCAAGTTTTTCGACGAATGTTTAAACAAGTCAAAGGCTATTACTTAATAACCATCACACAAGTTATGCTTTCACATGTAATTTTATAAAATGCGATTACTTCTTGTCTAAACAATCCTGTCTTATCAAGTCTTTAGCTGTTTCCGACAAGTTAAGTGAATTAAGCTCCATGTAACTCCTTTACATTTAATTCTTCATTTTATTGGTTTCATCTATATAATCACAGATGAATATCCAACTCATATAATCTCTTGAACTAACATTCAAGAAATAATAAGTTTAATAAAACTTTATTCGAACACTTTAACAACTTCAACAGTATTACACAACAACATAGTAACCCTTTTTATCAGGAGTTGACTACTAACTTGTCCAGTGTCCATTGACAAGTTTCTATTAAAGTTCTACATGAATCAATGGTTTATAATCATGGCTTAGTAATTTTAAAGAATAGGAAATTCAGGCATTAAATTTTCAACTCCAAAAATTACTATATTTATTCCAAAAAATACTTGCATGAAATTCAACTACAAAATTGTTTATTACACCATGATAAGCTACTGATTATATGAACAAAATAGTGTCCAACAGAGGATTCTCTAAGATGTCTTTATGCTCTCACTAGTCCAATCATCTCTTTTCACCTCCTTTTATTCATTGCAAACATTTTGCATAAAACTTAGTTCAATTAGCTATCACATATCCAAGAACAATAAAAGTGAATGATTCGAATACCTGAAGTCTCAATGCGCTCAACGTTGACCCTTTCCAAGTACTTGGGACTATTTCTTTTCCAGTGCGCAATGTTTTGGCACTCAAAGCATTTGTCATCTTTGGCTTAGACTTCTTTGGTCTTAGGCTTCGGCAGCTCTTTAGCTTTGGCGTCTAGCTTGGGAACTTGCTTTCCCTTCCGTCCCTTTCCTTTTCCTCTCTTCTTAATCCTTCCCTTTCTGACCATCAACACATGCTCTCTTCAGCAGTCTGGAGCATCTGATGTAGCTCACTGATCGTCTTCTCCATATTATGCATATTGTAATTAATTACAAATTGCTTAAAGTCCTTCGATAACGAATTGAGAATCAGATTTGTGGCCCTATCCTGTGTCACGAGATATCCAAGTCTACTAAGATGATCTAGATAACCTTTCATCTTCAGCGCATGAGGTCTGACATCTGTTCCTTTTGCCGTTCTGCAGGAGTTCAAAGCCCTAGTCGTATTATATCTCAGTATGAACCTGAGTCTGGAGCATATCCTTTAGCTGACGTATATCTGGTAAGATGGGACATCGATAAGGTCAGTTTGCAGCTTAGATGTCATGGCCGCTATCATTAGACAGGAAACATCTACCGCATCCTCAGAGTGCTTCTTGTAAAGATTTCTTTTCTCAATTGTAGCAGTCTCTCTAGGAGCAAGTCTTAGTGCCCTTTCCAAAACATACAAATTTTGCTCCATTCTCAGAACAATCATCAGATCATTCCCAGTCCAGGAAATTGCTTCTTTTGAGTTTTCTTTGTCCCGAATGGACCTCAAAGGAGCAACATTGTGCTTTTGGGGAGGATTTGCAATATGAGGAGGTGGAGGAAGGATGTTGACATTATCATTGTTGTTGTTATTTTCATTGTTGTTGTTATTATTTAAACTGCTTCTACCTCTGCCTCTTCCAACCATCTAAAAACATTTTTCAAAAATTAGTATTTTATTAACCATTAATAAATCAATAACCTAAAATTTAGAAAATGATTTATTAATCCTAAGAACCCTTTTACTTACTCATGCAACCAACTGTCACACCCCGTTACCCCGGTTGGCAACGAAGCGTGATGTCGCGGAAGCGTAACCATAATCATAATGAACGACCACTATATGGACGTTTTAAAAAATACATCGATAAAACTTTATAATATAGAAATGTTCTACATAGCCAGATATGATAAAGAGTAGTTCGCACGGTATAGAGATTTAAATACATAATTAAAGTAATCAAAATAATGCAACTTAATCTCCGGTAGTTTGAAAATGCATGCGACTCCAAAAGTACGGAAGCTTGAAAATACTTCCGGTGCGGTGCACTTGCCTTAATTTCCTGAAAATACACGCTAAAATACGTCAACAAAATTGTTGGTGAGCTCATAGGTTTACACTTAGATCTGACTTGTATGGACAACAACAGTTGAGTTTGAATTTATAAAATCATAAATTCCATGTTATGTATTACATATAAACCATCAGGCAACGAAGCTTAATTAAATGAGTTTGCCCTGTACAGTATTCCCATACGTAATACCGTGTGTTGAATATATATACACCCACTGTTAGCCGAGCTGAACTAACCCGAATGGGGGGCATGACTCCCGATAGATCTATCCACAATATATTCGCGATTACAAATAAATACAATTAACGGTTCATGATTTGAGGGCTGATGGAACCACATGTGTAATACATAATACAAATGAAGTTGTTTCCGTGTCCATATGAAAACGTAGCATGTATTTTAACCCCAAAATATAACAGTGTGAAAATAGGGGCTATGAAGACTCACCGAGCTTGTGATGACAAATATTGGCGTAAAATGCAAATTAGCGTAGATTGATGGGTGATGCACCGGATGTGTTTAATCGAGTCCTAAATGATAATAGGGACTTAATAATTCACATATATGATAATATGTATATATATAGGTTTTTATGTCTTAAATCACCAAACATTACAAGTTTATAATAAAACCCATTTAAAACGTCAAGTTTATATATTTATATATATATATATATATATATATATATATATATATATATATATATATATATATATATATATATATATATATAATTTTCCAGCTTTTCGAAGGTTTTTCGGCCTACTTTGAGGCTGTATTTGACCAATCTCCATAACGATTTAGGCTTTGGTTTTCTTGGACACTAAACTACTATATACAAAGAATTTTTAAAGTCAAGAACGACCATCTTTTGAGATGTTTAGGTTAGGGAAAAAGCTTGTTGAAAACCCTATGTTGGCTATTTTTGAGCTGTCAAACTTTCGGGTTCCCAAATAATATCTGGGGGTTCTAAACTTCCGGATTTTTAGTTAATACATAGATCTAACTTTTGAGACAAGAATCAACTCATTTTGTTAAGTTATGAATTAGTTATGATTTTTCAAAGTTCGATGCAACTTTTCTGCCGAAATTCCGTAGTTCATAAACTTGAAATAACTAGTGATTCTTGTTGTTTATCCAAAGACTACTTGTATAAAATGTTATAAAACATATATATATATATATATATATATATATATATATATATATATATCACTTGTTTTCATAATATTTACACTTACATGATGTGTTTATATATTTATAAACACATTTGATGAAAACAACTTAAAAACAAAACTAGTGATTTATAAACTTGAGTTTTTATGAAACTTCTTGTTGTTGGTGATTATATATGTTATGCAAGACTTATACAAACATTAATATGAGATGTTATGAGTTAGTATTTACTTACTTTGATGAAATATAAGAATGCAAATGTGTAGAAGGATGGATCTTCTAGGATTTCACCAAGAACACTTGAAATAAACTTGAAGAACACTTGAAAGAACAAAAGTTGCAAACTTTTGGCTTTGGTTGACACCTTGGCCAATTTTTTTGAGTGAAATGAGAGTGTTTTCTTGTGTTTTCGAGGTGTGAAAATGAATGGTAGTGAGCTCCCTATTTATATAGAAAGTTTGGACTTTCAAAGTGGAGGTTGAGTAAGGATTTGGATGAAATGAAAGGGTATGATGAATGAGGATTTGATGGTGATAGTGTAAGGTTGTTTTAATATAAAAAGAAGTCAAACTCTATAAAAGGACTACCTATGGGCAGATTTTTGAAGATATTATCTTGTATATTCATTTTTTTTTTGTATAAACGTATTTAGAATGTATTCTTGTATTTCCCTTTTTATGTAAATTCATAAATACTTTGAATGCATTGTTTTAATGAATTGTTTTAGTCTTGCATAATTAATGTTAAGTAATTATATTAGTGTATTATTAGTGTCACTAATCACAATTTAATTATGTACTTAGTTGAATTAATCCATCATATCGTAAATCGATCGGATTAATTGATTTCCCGATTCATCGCACCGATGAATTTGATTCTAATTGAGTTGAATTTCCTTATGAACATTGTTAATCACTTTGATTATTTGTTAATGACCATTGATTAGATTATAATTGGCTATTAAATACTGATTAGGTCATAGTTGCTATCCTGGTTTAATGCCGGATGTTACAGTCTCCCCCTGTTAAGGGAATTTCGTCCTGAAATTAGCTAGTGTTCTCCACTGCTTGAGTATTTGAGAACAGATGAGGGTATTTTTCCCGAATTTGATCCTCGCGTTCCCATGTAAACTCAGGACCTCGCTTAGAGTTACATCTGACTTTTATTATCGGGATCCGGCTGTGTTTTAGTTTCTTGACTTCTCGGTCCATTATTTCCACGGGTTGTTCAGTGAAGTTCAACTTATCATCTAGCTCCAGCTCGTCCATGGTAAAACGAGTATTTCATCAGCCAGGCACTTCTTAAGGTTGGATACGTGGAAGGTATTATGAACATTACTAAGCTCTGGGGGCAGATCGAGTCGGTAGGCTACCGGGCCAATTCTTTTGGTGATCTTGAATGGTAACGAGGATTTAGTTTTCTTCGTTTACCAAAACGGATTACGCCTTTCCAAGACGAGACTTTCAACATTACTTGATCTCCCTCTTGAAATTCCAAATCTTTCCGTCAAACATCTGCATAGCTTTTCTGTCGATCCCGTGCGATCTTTAATCGGTTCCAAATCTGGGCTATTTTTTCTGTAATCTCCTGGATGATCTCAGGTCCCGTAATCTGGCTATCTCCTACCTAAGCCCAACAAAGTGGTGATCGACACTTTCGCCCATAGAGTGCCTCGAATGGAGCAGTCTTAATACTCGAGTGATAGCTGTTGTTATAGGAAAACTCAACTAATGGCAGGTGCCTGTCCCAACTTTTGCCAAAGTCGATAACACATACCCTTAGCATGTCTTCCAAAGTCTGAATCGTCCTTTCACTCTGACCATCCGTCTGCGGGTGATAGGCTGTGCTCATGTCTAGGCGTGTACCCAACGTCTCTTGCAATGATTGCCAAAATCTTGATGTGAACCGGCTGTCCCTATCTGATATAATTGATACAGGTACTCCATGCCTTGGGACGACTTCTTTAAGATAGATTTGTGTTAACTTATCCGTCTTATCTATCTCCTTGATTGGCAAGAATTGTGCAGTCTTTGTAAGTCGATCCACAATCACCCAAATGGTGTCATAGCCTCCAGAAGTCTTTGGCGACTTGGTGATGAAGTCCATGGTGATATTCTCCCACTTCCACTGGGGTATTTCTGGTTGAACTAACAATCCTGATGGTTTCTGGTGCTCAGCCTTAACTTTCAAACACGTTAAGCACTTGCTGACATATGTAGCAATGTCAGCCTTCATGTTTGGCCGCTAGTACATTCCCTTCAAGTCGTGATACATCTTATCTGACCCTGGGTGAATAGCATATCTTATTTTATTCCCTTCATCCATGACCAGCTGTAACAACCTAGCTTTTAACCAAATTTATAATTTCAATATTTGACTTAATAATGTAATAAATTACATTATTTATATTGTAATTTAATTAAGTAATGAGAATAGTTAATTAAGTTAAATTACATGTTATGTAAGGTTCAATATTTTACAAGAAAGAGAATGATACAAAATTTTGGGGCCAAAATTATAAAAATGACCGAATTATAGAATATAATCTACATGAATGAATGAAATTAGATATACACTTGACACAAAAAAAAAATTAGAAATTTAACCATTTATGTAATTAATTTAAAATTAAGGATCGGGGGTGCAAATCGTTCCATCCTCAACTTTTCTAAATTTCTGCAACTCAACGAAAACACGCGTTCCATCTTTTGGCTTCGATTTCTCTCTTGTTTCTCATCGGAATTCGGCGATTCAAGTTGGAAATTGTTCGTTAAGTGACGAACTACAAGGATCTAGACTTTATTCAAGGTAATTTCGTTGATTTTATGGATTCTCGGTTTCAAATAGAAACCGTAAATTTTTGCTTTCGGCCATGCTTTTAGATGCATTTGTGTGTGTGTTGTGTTCCTCATAAGAAGCATCACATACCTTTTAAACATGGTTTTACTAATGAAATCGAAAGAGAAATAAACAAAAAACGGTGCAAGTGTTTGTGTTTGCATGGGTGCCGAGACCCACAAAGGGGTACCGAAACCTTTACCGAAACCTTGAGGTTTCGGTGATAACTAACGAAACTACCAAGGTGATACCGAAACCATGTAATACATACCGAAACCCATATGGTTTCGGTAATATCTATAAATACCGAGACCCAGTTGAAGTACCGAAACCCAGACAATTTACAGGTTTCGGTAGTTTCTTTTCCACCGAAATCACAAAATACCGATACATGAGAATACCGAAACTATAATATATAGAGTAGTACCGAGAACCGCTAAACCTTGAAGACTTACCGAAACCATCAAGTTAATACCAAAACCATTTGGTTTCGGTTCTTTTGTTTGTCTCGATATTCTTCATGTATGTGTGTATTGAATTTGAAAGATAAAACATTCATATGCATGAATGTGTGTGCTACTGGTTATATATATATATATATACACACACACACACACACGAATGTGTGCAGTGTATATAAATATGCATGTGGTGTGTATTAATCTTGAGAAAACAGAAAACAGAGGCTATGCTATGTGTATATATATATATATATATATATTTATGTATATATGTATATATACACAGATAATATGCATGAATGTGTGGATTGTGCAAATATATGTACGGTTGTGTGTGCGGTAATATATATATATATATATATATATATATATATATATATATATATATATATATATATATATATATATATATATATATATATATATATATATATAAACATGTTGCATCAAATTAAAAAATATGTATGTGATCCTATATAATTAAATTTCAAAGGCACACACATATGATCAAGATATAATTACATCATAGATTATATTTAAATAAAGAGATTACGGTATAAATATATATCATTTAATATGTGAAATATGTGAGTTCATGGCACAAATTGAATTCTTATGAGTTTTCAAATACAAATGAAAGCTTAAACATGACAAAAGTCACACATGTCCATGAAAATGGACATAAAAGTTTATAAGTTATCAGAATCAGATCATTAAAGTTTAAAAACTAACGTTCTTTCAAATGATAAATTTTGGACAGGTTCAGTTAAATTCTGAACATAGATTTACAGAATTAAAGAAGATTGACAGTGGGTCAAAGACTTGAAAAGAAAAGTCAGAGCTCTGATTAAAGATAAAATCCTAAGATAACTCAGGGGGTGGATATAAATATCTGCTTGATAAAGATCCCAGACCAGTGAGTTATAGATATTCAGATTTAACATGCTAAAATTTCCGGTTGAGACATATTGTTGATGTTAGATTGATTTGACATTCATATTATCAGCTGGATTGTGACCTGTGCACACCATGGTTAGGTGTTGCCCAGTGGATCATGATAGCTATTTGATCATCATTTCACATGATTTTGCATTTACAGTTCATTTCGGATATTGTTTTGAGATTATTGCTATCGTGACTTTGATTACATATGCTTCATTATTGCATATATCTTTGACATAATCGATTCAACTTAATTAGCATTGTCGGTCTATTGTTCTAGACCTTGCTAATTCACTAGTTCTATTGAACTTGGTAATGACCATCCGATGTTCCGCCATGTTGATTTACTGGTAGCTAGCCAGTATGTGGCTGATCCCCACGATTTAAGCGTCAGCGTGGCTTGAACATCATCCAACTCTATGACTACTATGTCTCAATCATGAGTGGCTGTAGCGGTAGTCAAGACATATCACGCTAGAATCATGAACCGCTTAATAATGCATGTTAATCTGAAAATCTATATTCTCACTAAGCTTTGCTTACAGTTGCTACTTTATATTTTTACAGGAAAAGATAAAGGGAAGTCTGTTGGACCTAGTTCTTAGGTCATTCAAGATCCATGTTTTGAAGCTTTCATAGACCACTACTCAAAAAAGCATTTCGGTACTGATTGGAAGATGACAATTGTGGTGGTTTTGGGTAGACTTGATATGATTGTAGGATGTATTGTATTAGATTAGATGGTACCCTTTATAAGTTTAATTTGAAAACCGTAAACTGTATTAAACTTAATTCTAATATGTTTGTACTGTAATTTATAATTCCGCATTTAATTACTCTATCTTAGTTATGGTTGATATAGTATTGCATGATGTGGGACCTAGACTCGTGAGAACTGCCCCGTAAGGGGTGGTCTTCGCAGGATGGTATCAGAGCCCATAGTTTGAGTGAATCAAGTATTACGTGAGTAATACTGGGTCTCAAACTGAAGCAATACATATGTATCAATCATTTAGGTGGTTTGAAATGAGATAGGATGTACATAATATTAGGATGGGAAAAAGGGTACATTAATCTAAGTCTATAAACTGATAGTTAAATGATTATAATTTTCAGTTAAGATGTCAGGATCAGGATCAGGTGACATACCAAACAACATGACTCCCCAACAAATGTTTGAAATGATGCAACAGATATTAGCCCAACATTCTGAAAAACAAAATAAGAATATGCAAGAACAGTTTCAGGCCAGAGATGAGGCCGAAGCTAAAAGACGTGATGATAAAAAGAATAAGCGAAAAGAAAAGCAAATCCAGAATGAAGAATCTGATTCTGATAACTCGAACCCTGAAACCCAAATTGCACAACCAAAAGGTTGTAAATTTAAAGATTTCAAAGCTAGCGGTGCCCTGAACTTTGAGGGTACAGTTAATCCAATTCAGGCGATGGATTGGATTAGCCATACTGAAGAGATCTTTAGAATCTCTGACTGTTTAGAATCAAACAAGGTGAGCTATGCTTCTGCGTTGTTCGTCGGCGCTGCCCGTGCTTGGTGGAAGACTCAGAGGAGCATTTATGGTGAGGAAGTAATCCAGACTCTAGAATGGGAGCAGTTCTTAGACATGTTCAACGCGAAGTATTGTCCAGTCGACCAACGAGACGAGATGGTGGTTCAACTGATGCAGCTGACTCAGGGAACCAAAACTGTTGATGAATATGAGCATCAATTCTCGCGGCTTTGCGGTTACTCCTCGTATCAAGTAGCTACTGAGGAAAGAAATATGAATCGATTTCGCGTAGGACTTAATCCGAGATACCGACATCCGATGAGTGCAATAAAGTATAATAGTTATTTGGAAATGGTAGAAGCGGCCAGACAGATCGAGAGGGGATATTTGGAGTATGGTGATCAGCTCTACGCTCCATCAGCAAATCCGACATGTCCTTCTCCTCCAAAGAGGCAAAGATTCGGCTGATTCTTCAAACCAAACAAGTCTCCATCCCAGCAACCTCAGCAATCTCAGCGGTACAGTTCGCCACAGAAAGTCCAAGCTTATTCTCTCACGAATGAACCCCGATTTTGTAAAAGATGCAGAAAATCCCACATGGGGTTGTGTAATCCAGACGACGTCACATGCTTTGCATGCAGCAAAATTGGTCACAGTAGCGAAGAGGGTCCACAGCGAGGACTCGGATGTGCGAAATGTGGGAAGCGCGGACACTTCATGTATCAGTGTCGCAGCGGGCAACGAGGTCAGTCACAGTCGTCAGCTGGAGGGTCTACAATGAAAAGTTCAGCTGCAACACCAACAGCAAGGACCCGCGCATTTCAGATAACAGCAGAAGAAGCAAAAGAAACACCTGACGTGGTTACCGGTACGTTCATGCTTAACTCAATTCCTGCCCGTGTATTATTCGATTCCGGTGCTAGTCACTCCTTCATATCAACTTCTTTTGCACAAATATTATATAAATCTCCATCCAAGCTTCCTGTAGTGATTGATATTGAGACAGCCAGTAACAACTATGTTATGGCTGATTCTGTTTACCGTAACTGCACTCTACTCGTTGATAACATTGTATTCAATCTTGATCTCATCCCTATACCGTTGAAAGAATTTGATGTCATCATCGGCATGGATTGGTTAATGATTAATGAAGCTACGATTGTATGCAACCGCCGGATCATCAGAATCAAGTCTTCAGACGGTCGAGTATTGGAAATCAAAGGCGAAAAGCGAAAAGGTGCTCACTGCTTCATAACTGTTGAAAAAGCTCACAAGTATCTGTCTAAAGGACACGAGTCTTATTTATGCTATGTCTCGTCTGAATCTAACTCTGAAGCCAATAAGAAATCCAAATCTGATATCCCAATCGTCTGTGAGTTCCCAGACGTGTTTCCTGATGATATTTCTGGAGTGCCACCAGAACCTCAAGTCGAGTTCGACATTGACTTAGTTCCTGGTGCGGCTCCCATTGCCAAAGCTCCCTACAGACTTGCACCTGCAGAAATGCAGGAAATGTCGAAACAATTGCAAGAACTGTTAGAAAAGGGATTTATCCGACCGAGTTCATCTCCATGGGGTGCACCTGTCTTATTCGTTAAGAAGAAAGACGGAACTTTTCGAATGTGCATCGATTATCGGGAGTTGAACAAAGTCACTATCAAGAATAAATATCCTCTGCCCAGTATTGATGATTTATTTGATCAGCTACAAGGAGCCAGTTACTTTTCTAAAATCGATCTTCGTTCTGGGTATCATCAGCTGAAGGTTAAAGATGAGGATGTTACAAAGACAGCCTTCCGAACAAGATACAGTCATTACAAATTTCTCGTGATGCCGTTTGGTTTAACAAATGCACCAGCGGCGTTCATGGATCTCATGAATCGCGTGTGCAGACCAATGTTGGATAAATCAGTTATCGTATTGATAGACGATATTCTGATTTACTCCAAAACGGAGGCTGATCATTTTATTCATCTACGGCAACTGCTAGAGTTATTGAGAAAGGAATGACTCTACGCAAAATTTTCTAAGTGCGAATTCTGGCTCAGACAAGTATAACTTTACATTGTCTTGAGTTAATTCTTAAGTGTTCTTTGTTTCCAACAAAAACTTGAAATTCTACTTTGATTCGTTTATAGATCCAATTCCTTGACCATGTGGTATCTGGCGAAGGTATTTCAGTAGATCCATCTAAAGTCGAGGCTGTTCAAAAATGGCAAACGCCTCGCAATGCCTCTGAGATCCGAAGTTTCCTTGGATTGGCCGGATACTATCGGCAATTCATTAAGGACTTCTCTAAGATTGCTGTACCACTCACGATGCTAACACGAAAGAATACTCCTTTCGTATGGACCGATAAACAGCAAGAGGCATTCGAAATTCTGAAACAAAAGCTTATTCAAGCGCCAATCCTAGCCTTACTAGAGGGCAATGATGACTTTGTTGTTTATAGTGATGCATCTGGTACTGGCTTAGGATGTGTTCTAATGCAAAGGGGAAAAGTAATTGCCTACGCTTCAAGGCAATTGAAGGATTACGAGAAAAGTGCACCGACTCATGATCTTGAGTTGGCTGCCGTTAACTTTGCACTGAAGATCTGGCGTCACTATCTCTATGGGACTCGGTGTCAGCTTTACACTGATCATAAGAGTCTCCAATATCTCTTTACTCAAAAGGATCTGAATATGAAACAGCGTCGGTCCTTGGAACTTATCAAGGACTATGATTGCGAGATCCTATATCATCCCGGCAAAGCAATTGTGGTCGCGGATGCTTTGAGTAGAAAGACGTATCCAGAAAAGTGTTGCTATGCCCTAACTCCTGTAGTATTCTCTTCAGATCTTATCGAAGACATCAGATCTGCTCATGTTGAAGCATTGAAAGAAGAGAATATCGGTTCTGAAAATCTTAAAGGGCAACTTCAATTTCTATCTATGAATCATTTGGGACTTCATTGTCTCAAGGGAAACCGAATCTGGATTCGTAAATATGGTTCTATCCGCAACACTCTTCTATCTAAAGCCCATCAGTCCAAGTTATAGTTCATCCTGGCAGCTCAAAGATGTATTTTGATCTGAAAGCCGATTATTGGTGGCCAGGAATGAAGAAAGACATCGGTCATTATGTTGAAAGCTGTCACACCCTGCTACCTCGGTTGGCAGCGAGACGTGACGAGTGCGGAAGCGTAACCATAATCATAATGAACGACCACTATATGGACGTTTTTAAAATACATCATTGAAACTTGAAAATATAGCAATGCTTTACATAAACTGATATGAGTAAAGGAGTTCACAAAATACAGAGATTTAATTACATAATTAAATTATCCAAAATAATGCAGCTAAATCTCCGTTAATTTGAATATGCATGCGACTCCATGGATGCGGAAGCTTGAAAGTAAAATACGTCTGAGGCATACGTGCCTTAATTACCTGAAAATACATGCTAAAATACGTCAACAAAAATTGTTGGTGAGCTCATAGGTTTACGCGAAGAGACCAGTTGTATGGACATTATCAGATGAGTTGAATTTATAAAATCATAAATTCCGTGTATGTATTACATAAACCATCATGCAACCGAAGCTTAATTAGAATAAGTTTGCCCTGTGCAGTATTCCCATACGTAATACCGTGTGTTGAATATATATGCACTCGCTGTTAGCCGAACCGAGCTAACCCGAATGGGGGACATGACTCCCAATAGATCTATCCACAATATATTCACGCTTACAAATAAATACAATTAACGGTTCATGATATAAGGGCTAATGGAACCATATGTAATACATATAAGAAATATACAGTTTAGATGTCCATATGAAAAAAAAGTGCATGTATTTCCACCCCAATAGATAGTGAAAAATAGGGGCTATGAAGACTCACCGAACTTGTGATGGCAAAACGACGCGCAAAAATGCAAAAGTGCGTTGTTTGATGGGTGATGAAACCGGAGGTGTTTAACCGAGTCCTAAATGATGATAAGGACTTAATATCACTAATATATGATAATATGTATATTTATAGATATTTATGTCTTAAATCACCCAACATTACAAGTTTATAAATAAGATTTGCTTAAAACGTCAGGTTTATATATATATATATATATATATATATATATATATATATATATATATATATATATATATATATATATATATATATATATATATATATATATAATTTTCCAGCTTTTTCGGAGGTTTTTCGGCCTACTTTGAGGCTATTTTTGACCAAGCTCCAAAATGTTATAGACTTTGGTTTCTAGGACATTAAACTACTATATACAAAGGATTTTTAGAATCAAGAACAACCATTTTTCGAGATGTTTAGGTTGGGGAAAAAGCTTGTTGAAAACCCTATGTTGGCCATTTTTGAGCAGTCAAACTTTCGGTTTCCCAAATAATTTCTGGAGGTCTTAAACTCCAAAATAAATTAATGAAAACTTCCAGATCTATAGTTAAGACATAGATCTAACTTTTGAGACAAGAATCAACTCATTTCGTTAAGTTATGAATTAGTTATGATTTTTCAGAGTCGATATAAATTTTCTGCCAAAATCAGCGGTTTATAAACTTGAAATAACTTATGATTCTTGTTGTTTATTCAAAGACTACTTGTATAAAAGTTATAAAACTTATATAACACATATATATCACATGTTTTCATAATATTAACATTTTTGTGATGTGTTCATATATTCATAAACATATTTAAAGAAAACAACTTAAAAACAAAAACTAGAAATCTATAAACTTGAGTTTTTATGAAACTTGTTGTTGTTGGTGATTATATATATTATGCAAGACTAAAAATAAATGTATGATTAAATAAGTTAGTATTTACTTACTTTGAAGTGTTTAGAATATAATTTTGAGTTGAAGTTGAAATCCTTGCAAGACTTGCACTAAAACACTTGAATGCAAAAGTTTGTGATGTGTGTGTGTATAGATCCGGTTTTTAGAGAAGAAAAGGAGAGGTTTTTGTTGTTTGAAGTGTGGAAAAGAACTGAGAAATGAGGTCTTATTTATAGGCAAAGTATTTGGTCTTTCAAATGATGAAAGGCATGGAAAGTAGGAGGTTGTGTGCACTTTTAAACAAAATGATTGTGTTTAAAGTAATATTAAAAAAGTTAAAGTCAAACTCTAATACACACGTGCCTATAAGGCCGGCCATGCATGTATTATACATGTATTTATATTTTTTTTGTATAAAAGTATTTAGAAATGTATTCTTGTATTTCCCTTTTCTTGTATTTTTATAAATACTTATGGATGCATTGTTTTAATGAATTGTTTTAGTCTTGCATAATTAATGTTAAGTAATTGTATTATTGTTTGATTAGTGTCACTAATCATAATTTAATTATGTACTTAGTTGAATTAATCCTTCATAACGTAAATTGATCGGATTAATTGATTTCCCGATTCATCGCACCGATTAATTTGATACTAATTGAGTTGAATTTTCTATTAAACCTTGTTAATCACTTGATTAATTTCTAATGACCACTGATTAGGCTATAATTGGCTATTAAATACAGATTAGATCATTGTTGCTAACCTGGTTTAGTGCCGGATGTTACAGTCTCCCCTTGTTAAGGGAATTTCGTCCCGAAATTAGCTCGTGTTCTCCACTGCTTGAGTATTTGAGAACAGCTGAGGGTATTTTTCTTGGAACTGATCTTCGCGTTCCCATGTAAACTCAGGACCTCGCTTAGAGTTCCATCTGACTTTTATTATCGGGATCCGACTGTGCTTTAGTTTCTTGACTTCTCGGTCCATTATTTCTACAGGTTGCTCAATGAAGTTCAACTTATCGTCTAATTCTAGCTCGTCCATGGGTATAACGGGTGTTTCATCAGCCAGGCACTTCTTAAGATTGGACACGTGGAAGGTATTATGAACGTTACTAAGCTCTGGGGACAGATCGAGTCGGTAAGCTACCGACCCAATTCTTTTGGTGATCTTGAATGGTCCGATATAACGAGGATTGAGTTTTCCTCGTTTCCCAAAATGCATTACGCCTTTCCAAGGCGAGACTTTCAACATTACTTGGTCTCCCTCTTGAAATTCCAAATCCTTCCGTCGAACGTCTGCATAACTTTTTTGTCGATCCCGCACGATTCTTTAATCGGTTACGAATCCGGGCTATCTTTTCTGTAGTCTCCTGGATGATCTCAGGTCCAGTAATCTGACTATCTCCTACTTCAGCCCAACAAAGTGGTCATCGACACTTTCGTCCGTAGAGTGCCTCGAATGGGGCGGTCTTAATACTTGAGTGATAGCTGTTGTTATAGGAAAACTCAACTAATGGCAGGTGTCTGTCCCAACTTTTGCCAAAGTCGATAACACATGCCCTTAGCATGTCTTCCAAAGTCTGAATCGTCCTTTCACTCTGACTATCCGTCTGCGGGTGATAGGTTGTGCTCATATCCAAGCGTGTACCCAGTGCTTCTTGCAATGACTGCCAAAATCTTGATGTGAACCGGCTGTCCCTGTCTGATATAATTGATACTGGCACTCCATGCCTTGAGACGACTTCCTTAAGATAGATTCGTGTTAACTTATCCATCTTATCAGTCTCCTTGATTGGCAGGAAGTGTGCGGTCTTGGTAAGTCAATCCACAATCACCCAAATGGTGTCATAACCTCCAGAAGTCTTTGGCAACTTGGTGATGAAATCCATGGTAATGTTCTCCCACTTCCACTGGGGTATTTCTGGTTGAACTAGCAATCCTGATGGTTTCTGGTGCTCAGCCTTAACCTTCAAACATGTTAAGCATTTGCTGACATAGGTAGCAATGTCAGCCTTCATGTTTGGCCACCAGTACATTTCCTTCAAGTCGTGGTACATCTTATCTGACCCTGGATGAATAGCATATCTTGTTTTATGCCCTTCATCCATGACCAGCTTCCTTACTCCTCCGAATTTTGGTAGCCAAATTCTGCCCATGAAATACCGACATCCATCTGACTTGATTTCAAACTGCTTATCCATACCTCTCAAGGCTTCATCCAATAGATTACCCTCCTTAACTGCTTCTTCTTGCGCCTTGCGGACTTGAGAGTTTAGGTTTGACTGTATAGTCATGACCAAAGCTCGGACTCTCAATCGTTTAACCCGTTCCTTTCGGCTCAGGGCATCAGCTACAACATTCGTCTTCCCGGATGATAACGAATCTCGCAGTCATAATCGCTAAGCAGCTCAACCCAACGACGTTGCCTCATATTTAACTCGTTCTGATTCAGAATATGCTGAAGGCTTTTATGGTCTGTGAACACCGTGCACTTAGTTCCGTACAGGTAGTGCCTCCATATTTTGAGAGCAAACACAACTGCTCCAAGCTCCAAGTCATGAGTCGTATAGTTCACCTCGTGGATTTTGAGCTGACGTGATGCGTAAGCAATGACTTTATCCCTTTGCATGAGCACACAACCTAATCCATTGTGTGAGGCATCACAGTAGACCACAAAATTTTATGTCCCTTCAGGTAAGGACAGAGTTGGTGCACTACACAATCTTTGCTTTAACTGTTGAAACGCCTTTTCCTGGTCTTCACTCCAGATATATTTTACATCTTTCCGAGTCAACTCTGTTAGGGAACCTGCTATCTTCGAGAAGTTTTCAATAAATCGCCTATAATAACCGGCAAGTCCTAGAAATTGGCGGATTTCCGTGGGGGTTCTAGGAGTCGCCCAGTTCTTTATGGCCTCGATTTTTTATGGATCAACTATGTCCAAGGAATTTAACTTCTCGCAACCAAAATTCACATTTTGAATATTTGGCGTATAACTGCTCCTTCTCTAACAACTCCAAGATCAGCTTGAGATGTTGTTGGTGCTCCTCCTTATTTCTGGAATAGATGAGGATATCGTCTATGAACACTATTACAAATTTATCCAGATATGGTTTACACACTCGATTGATGAGGTCCATGAATACGGCTGGTGCGTTGGTCAAACCGAATGGCATCATCTGGAATTCGTAATGTCCATAATGAGTACTGAATGCTGTCTTGGGAATGTCTTTTTCCCGAACCTTTACTTGATGATAACCGGATCGCAGATCAATCTTAGAGTAGAAGCTAGATCCCTGTAGTTGGTCAAATAGGTCGTCAATTCTGGGAAGGGGGTAGCGGTTCTTTACCGTTAATTGTTTAGCTCTCAGTAGTCTATGCACATTCTGAAGGATCCGTCTTTCTTTTTCACGAACAAGACCGGAGCTCCCCAAGGTGAGGAACTTGGTCAAATGAATCCTTTATCCATCAACTCTTGTAGTTGATTGGATAGCTCCTGCGTTTCAGAAGGAGCGAGTCTGTATGGGGCTCTGGCGACCGGTGCAGCTCCCGGCACCAAATCGATTTGAAACTTCACTTGCCTAGCTGGCAGAAGCCCAGACAAATCTTCCGGGAAGACCTTCGGATAGTCACATACCACTGGAATATCCTCGAGTCGTTTTTCCTCCGACTCTTTTTCTGCAATTTGTACTAGTACTGCATGGCAACCTTTCCTAAGGCACTTTAATGTTCTTAGGCCGGATATGACATTCAGCTGACGGTTCTTTCATTCTCCTTGGACTGTTAGGACCTTTTTTCTTGTGGAGTGGTATCTGCATTACTTTCTTACCGCACAAAATCTCGGCATGATTGTGTGACAACCAATCCATACCAATTACTACATCAAAACTTCCGAGTTCTATAGGCATCAAGTCTATCTTAAAGGTATGATATGCCAGCTTCAGTGTGCATTCCTTAATGATACTACTTGCCTTCATTATTTTGCCGTCAGCTAGTTTTATAGTATAAGAGTTGTCTAAGGGAAAAGGAGTGGCATTCAATTTCTTATTAAACTTATCAGATATAAAACACCTATCAGCCCCAGTATCAAAGAGTACGTAAGCGTAAATGTCATTTAAAAGAAACGTACCAGATACCACATGGGGATCCTGACGAGCGTCACCTGCTCCTAACACAAAAGCTCTCCCCTGAGCTCCTCCACCATTCCTCAACTTCGGGCACTCACTTCTAAAGTGCCCGGCAGCTCCACATTCATAGCAGCCTCTCTGATTGCCGCCATTGATACCCGGGGTTCCAAATTTACAATCCTTGGCCAAATGACCAATACGTTTGCATTTTCCACAAGGGCTGGGCAGGGACCCTTGTTGTGATGAAAGGTGCATTGGGTGCAGAAAGGCTTTGTACCTGTGTAGCCCTTCCTTGACTCAACTCCTGCTACATAAACCTTGATGGTCTCGGGCTTCTTGGATTGCGAGCCCGTATTTTCCCCAGACTTATCCTCCCATTTCCTCTTGTTTTCCCTGGCCTTGGCTTCGTTCCTCCGGGACACTTGATCCATAAGATTGATAGCCATTCTGATGGCGTCCTGAATGGTAGTTGGGTTGGAAGCAGTGACATTGCCTTGGATTTGGGAAGCGAGTCCCCAAATGTAACGCTCGATTTTCTTGTATTCAGGGGTCACCATCTAAGGGCACAGAATGTTCAGTTCGTGGAATCGGTTGGTGTACCCAGCTACATCCGTTCCTTTCATAGCTAGATTCCAAAACTCTGACTCCATCTTATATAGTTCATTCCTTGGGCAATACTCATCGGTCATCATCTGCTTTAATTCGGTCCAGGTGAGTTGCTAAGCTGCATCAATCCCTATAGACTGGGTGTACGAGTTCCACCATGTCAAGGCGCTGTCTTGCAGAGTGTGGGTGGCGAACTTCACCTTGTCTCCTTCAATGCATCCGCTAACACGGAAGACAGACTCCAACTTTTCGAACCATCGTACTAATCTGACGGCTCCTTCAGTTCCATTGAAGTATCGAAGTTTGCAACTCAAAAACCCCTTAATTCCACAACCCTTTGGGTGGGTTTCAATTCCTCCCGTGGTGCGGCTAGCACCACCATCTCCATTAGCTGAACTGTTCCGGTTTGTCTCATAAGTGGCTATAGCAGCAACCACTCTTTGTGCAACTAGTTTCTCAATTTCTGCAGCGTTCATAGCTCGTCTTGGCGGCATTATCTTAAAGTTTAAATAAAAGAGCATAGTGTAAGAATTTGAATCTTAAAGATGTAAATTTTTCTTAAGGCACAACACTATAATCATCAAACACAATTTCATAAATAACTTGCGATATTCATTAATCATTCATAACTTTCTTACAATGGGCGGGTTATTACCCGAAAATTTTTGTCCTACACTATTACATAATATTTTTCCTAATATTACAAAGATAGATAGAGGGTACTAAGTGTGGGAGTGATCAGGGGTCTCTCCCTTCTCCATCGCGCTGAGGCGCTGAGTCAGCTCCTCGATCCGAGCTTGGCTTTCGGCTAGTTTCTGCCGAAGCTCATTCAGGCCATCCTGTTGACTGGTGAGGGCATGCTGGTTAACCCAGTATAAATTGGAGTTCTGGATCTCCTCCCGCTCCAGACGGGCAGTCAATTCTCCAATATCTTGGTTAAGTGCCCGGATTTGGAGGTCATGACGGTAAGACCTTGCTACTAGCAGGGGTACGGTCTGGTCAGCCGTTTCCTGGGTGAGTCGTGGGATTGGTGCGTAGGATGGTCCTCCGACCTCGAACTGGGAAGGGATTCCTTCCTCTTGCCTCCACTGACGGAGGGTCTTAGGCATCCAGCCCCATCTTCGGGCGTCAACCTGTCGGTGCTGTGGTGGGGGATTTGGTTGGGGAGTCGAGATGGGAATAGACTCCCGTCTCGGTGTGATTACCCTTTTTCGGGGTGTATACAACATTTTAGGGCCGTTTGGGTAAGGGCGGTACGACTTGAATGAAGGCTCTGCTGGGTGGTATGGAGTGCGGGCGGGGACTACTGGGGGCGGTGGATCCTCTCCGTCGTCATCTTCTTCCATAGGTTCCTCTTCTGACTCCTCCATTGGTTCATCGGAGGGGTCTTCTTCTTTAAACGGTTCTCCTTCAGGGAAAACCTCAGTGACTTCGGGGCTCATTGGGGTGTATTCATCCTCTGAATCGGACAAGATGATGATGGTGTTGTTTGACATGTTTTCTGCTATCAAGGTCCATTCATAGTCTTTTAGTTAGTTACAAAATATTTTTAAAATCAGTAAAACTTAAATGCAGTTATAGTCTAGGATACTAATGCAACCTAGTTCACTATAACTATGGCTTTGATACCAATCTGTCACAACCTGTTACCCCGGTTGGCAACGAAGCGCGACGTCGCGGAAGCGTAACCATAATCATAATGAACGACCACTATATGGACGCTTTCAAAAATACATCGATATAACTTTAAAAGATAGAAATGTTTTACATAACCCGAAAATGATAAAGAGTAGTTCGCAAGATACAGAGATTTAAATACATAATTAAATTATCCAAAATAATGCAAATAAATCTCCGACGGTTTGAAAAAGAATGCGACTCCTTAAGTGTGGAAGCTTGAAAATACTTCCGATGCGATGCACTCGCCTTAATTTCCTGAAAATACACGATAAAATACGTCAACAAATTGTTGGTGAGCTCATAGGTTTACACTTAAATCTGACTTGTATGGACCACAACAGTTGAGTTTGAATTTATAAAATCATAAATTCCATGTTATGTATTACATATAAACCATCATGCAACCGAAACTTAATTAAAATGAGTTTGCCCTGTGCAGTATCCCCGACTGTAATACCGTGTGTTGAATATATATGCACTCGCTGTTAGCCGACCCGAACTAACCCGAATGGGGGACATGACTCCCAATAGATCTATCCACAATATATTCGCGCTTACAAATAAATGCAATTAACGGTTCATGATATAAGGGCTGATGGAACCACATGTGTAATACATAATAGAAATGAAGATGGTTTTGTGTCCATATGAAAACGAAGCATGTATTTCAACCCAAAAACATAACAGTGTGAAAAAGGGGCTATGAGGACTCACCGAGATTGCGATGGCAAAAACGAGCGTAAAAAGCTATTTAGCGTAAATGGATGGATGATGCGTCGAGTGAGTTTAATCGAGTCCTAAATGATAATAAGGACTTAATATCTCTAATATATGATGATATATATATTTATATATTTTTATGTCTTAAATCACCCAACATTACAAGTTTATAAATAAAATTCGCTTAAAACGTCAAGTTTATATATATATAATTTTCCAGCTTTTTCGGAGGTTTTTTCGGCCTACTTTGAGGCTTTTTTTGACCAAGCTCCAAAATGTTTTAGACTTTGGTTTTCTAGGACATTAAACTACTATATACAAAGGATTTTTAGAATCAAGAACGGCCATTTTTCGAGATGTTTAGGTTGGGGAAAAAACTTGTTGAAAACCCTATGTTGGCCATTTTTGAGCTGTCAAACTTTCGGTTTCCCAAATAATTTCTGGAGGTCATAAACTCCAAAATAAATTATGAAAACTTTCAGATCTATAGTTAAGACATAGATCTAACTTTTGAGACAAGAATCAACTCATTTCGTTAAGTTATGAATTAGTTATGATTTTTCAGAGTCGATATAAATTTTCTGCCGAAAATCTGCAGTTTATAAACTTGAAATAACTTATGATTCTTGTTGTTTATTCAAAGACTACTTGTATAAAAGTTATATATCGCATGTTTTCATAATATTAACATTTTTATGATGTGTTCATATATTCATAAACATATTTAAAGAAAACAACTTAAAAACAAAAACTAGAAATTTATAAACTTGAGTTTTTATGAAACTTGTTGTTGTTGGTGATTATATATATTATGCAAGACTTATATAAACATAAATGTATGATGAAATAAGTTAGTATTTACTTACTTTGAAGTGTTTAGAATATGATTTTGAGTAGAAGTTGAAATCCTTGCAAGACTTGCACCAAAACACTTGAATTTCTTGAAGAACACTTGAATGCAAAAGTTTGTGATGTATGTGTGTAAAGATCTGGTTTTTAGAGAAGAAAAGGAGAGGTTTTTGTTGTTTGAAGTGTGGAAAAGAAGTGAGAAATGAGGTCTTATTTATAGGCAAAGTGTTTGGTCTTTCAAATGATGAAAGACACGAAAAGTAGGAGGTTGTGTACACTATTAAACAAAATGATTGTGTTTAAAGTAATATTAAAAAATAAATGTCGAACTCTAATACACACATGCCTATAAGGCCGGCCATGCATGTATTATACATGTATATATATATATATATATATATATATATATATATATATATATATATATATATATATATTTGTATAAAAGTATTTAGAAATGTATTCTTGTATTTCCCTTTTCTTGTAATTTTATAAATACTTATGGATACATTGTTTTAATGAATTGTTTTAGTCTTGCATAATTAATGTTAAGTAATTGTATCAGTGTTTGATTAGTGTCACTAATCATAATTTAATTATGTACTTAGTTGAATTAATCCTTCATAACGTAAATTGATCGGATTAATTGATTTCCCGATTCATCGCACCGATAAATTTGATTCTAATTGAGTTGAATTTTCTATTAAACCTTATTAATCACTAGATTAATTTCTAATGACCACTGATTAGGCTATAATTGACTATTAAATACAAATTAGATCATTGTTACTAACCTGGTTTAGTGCCGGATGTTACAGAATAGGAGTAATTTCGTTGGTGATTTGTAATGAAACCCTGATGTGTCTGATGACATTGTGGAACCAACGCCTTTGAGAATCGTAAGCATAAATGGTGATGAAGCATCGGAGGTACGAATAGGAGCAAGAATTTACCTTACAAGTAACTCCGGTGGTGATTTACGATGAAACTCTGATGTCTCTAATGAAATGGTGGAACGAAGGCCATGAGAATGGTAAGCATATGGGAAGAGTAAAGAGCGATGAAGCATCGGAGGTTGAAGTCTCCCTATGAAGCGGTGATAACTGTAACTGTAAGGGTTGTGATTGGCTTCTCTTAAATTTCAACAGATAGGACGCTTTATAATAGAGTGTATATATATATATATATATATATATATATATATATATATATATATGTGTGTGTGTGTGTGTGTGTGTGTGTGTGTGTGTGTGTGTGTGTGTGTGTGTGTGTATTATTGGACCAACACCAATAAAATGAACAGTCAATATGATAATTTCACGTACCAATTTTAAAAATGAGATGTTATATATCATACTATCAATCTACCTGTTACAAGAAAATATGCACTGTACATGTACAAATGTACAATTGTAAAACCACCAATTATTTGTCGTCAAATCCTTTCATTGTTCAAACACTCTATTTTATATGTTTTATCCTAAAAAAGGATAGACTATTGAAATTTAATTTATAAAAATAAAAATATTATATTACAAGTAAAAATACATACTAAACTAACATATTTTATTATTACATACATATGTCCATTTTCTTGATTTTACAAGTTTAAAATGAAAAGCCAAACATTTAAAAATCAATCATTTGATAAATATGAAAAAAAAAAAAATCAGAAGCTAAACCAAACACTAAATTTTTAACAACATTTTTTGTTACAATTATCGTTTGTAACAAACACAACAACATTTTTTCAATCCCAAACCAAACACCCTCAAAATTAGCTTGTTTACCCATAGTTTTAGCATACATTAGTTTTTTTTTTTTTCACTTGTAAATTCAATGGTTAGAATCGGTTTTGGTTTTGGCTCTTTTAGCATCCTTTGTATAAATCCTATGGATCGGGTGTTGCCAATAGTTTGCCATTTATAGAAATGGAACATATAGATAATGGGGACCATATCCTACCTTTCACTTAAAAGTATGTTGTCCTTTTTGGACCAAGAAAGGTCACACAATTCACGAACACATAACTTTAGGATCAAATTTGCAAATTTTATTTAACATCATTACTAACATTGTAAACACCATTAAACTTCAAGGATTAAGTATGTAAATAACCAAAGCATCAGTCTTTGCCTTTCAAATCACGCTGATCTGACGGCTGTAATTGACTCCACGACTCCTACAAATACGCATGGTGTGCTTCCTCTCATTTCACCTAACTCCCCCATCTCTCTCAGTTTTCTCTTTCTAGAATCTAGATCTTCATCTCTCATGGCGACCATCAAGCTAGTAAAAGCACGACAGATCTTCGATAGCAGAGGCAATCCAACTGTTGAGGTTTGTTTGTTTTTTAGATCTCTTAACTTGTTCTGTTAATTTGTATTTTGAAATCGTTTTTCAGTGATTTTGTTAGTATGTTGAGTTTCTATGTCCAATCGGTGGCTTTTTTTGTTGTGTTATGTGGGTTTTCAGTTTCTGTTTGTTGTTTTTGTTTGAATTCTTTCGATTATTTGATAGATTTTTGGTGATTTGAGTTTGAGGCAATCCAACTGTTTGAGATTTGTTTTTATTAGATCTTTAAATCTGTGGTTTGTAGTTTGAAATTGTTTTTCAGTGATTTTGTTACCAAGATAAGTTTCTATATGCAATCGGACAATCGGTGACTTTTGTTGTTGGATTACGTGAGTTTCAGATTCTTTTAGTTGTTTTTGTTTGAATTCTATCGATTATTTGATAGATTGATAGTGATTGAGTTTTGGTTGCTTAGGTAAATCTGATATAGACGATTAGTTTTGCATCAAGTAGAAAAATCTACTTCGACGATTTTGCTGTCGCTTTAATTTGCATGGATCTGTTATTGATTCGTAACTTAGTAAAGATTAAGTTAATCGATACTATTTGTATTTCGATATAAAATTGTTGATGTTAATTCCCCTGTCATATAGGTTGATATTATTCTTTCCGATGGCACATTGGCCCGTGCTGCTGTACCCAGTGGTGCATCCACCGGTAAGATCTGTTTCATCGGCGATAAAATATAGAAATAACTGCAATTTGTGCATCATTTTAAGGTATTAAAGGAGCCTTGTGTTAATTCTGGTCTTAGTTATCTGATATGAATTCATATTTCTTGTGTTTTAGGAATCTACGAAGCCCTTGAACTTAGAGATGGAGGGTCAGACTACCTTGGAAAAGGTGTCTCCAAGGTGAGCTGTTGGTTCTGGTTGATTCTGTTTGTTTGTTAATGAGAACAACATTGCTGATTTAATAAAACTTTCTGCTCTGTTTGTGTAGGCTGTTGCAAACGTTAACACAATTATCGGCCCTGCTCTTGTAGGCAAGGTTTGTCTTTTTTTCATTTTTCCATCCATGGTGTCATATATAGGCGTACAGATCCATATGACATTATGATTTTGTTCTTGTATAATGCAATCGATCTTGATGTATCTTGTGTGTTGCAGGACCCAACCGATCAGACCGGTATTGATAATTTCATGGTTCAACAACTTGATGGAACTCAAAATGATTGGGGTTGGTGCAAGCGAAGGGTATGGACTTTAGAATACATTGATTTGGTTATTTCATAATCTTTGATGTAAAAATGATACTTATTGCTAACCCGTTATGATGTGTAGCTTGGAGCAAATGCCATCTTGGCTGTGTCTCTTGCAGTTTGCAAGGCTGGAGCTAGCGTCCTAAAAATCCCCCTTTACAAGGTAATTTCATAACCTAGATATTACCTGATTAGCTTACCAACTCATAGGACTAGAACCGAATTATGACCGTGTGTGTATGGCACCTTGGTAAACCTATAGATTCAGTTCTTTATAAACAAAATTTTAAATCCAACTGTTGCAGTAATTGCCTTTGTTTGACTGAAAATTTCTGGGTGCAGCACATTGCCAACTTGGCTGGTAACAAGAACTTAGTTTTGCCTGTACCTGCATTCAACGTCATCAATGGTGGATCACATGCAGGAAACAAGCTTGCCATGCAGGTATATGTCTTGATTACACCCGAACTTACTGTAATTTGGACATCTCTTAACCAAAAGATACTCACAAACTTCATTTTTCAGGAATTTATGATTCTCCCAGTTGGTGCCTCCAGCTTTAAGGAAGCCATGAAAATGGGCGTTGAAGTGTATCACCACTTGAAGGTGAGTTGAAACTTGAAATATGAATCTTATTCCCTCTACCCATTAAGATTTCTAATTTGCATTTAGTCTCAGTTGCACTAATCATTTCATTTGATTTCAGTCTGTCATCAAGACGAAATATGGCCAGGATGCAACAAATGTTGGTGATGAAGGTGGCTTTGCTCCTAATATTCAGGTTAAGCATGGCATCATGTTAGCACGTGTTTTTTCCTTTTTTTAATACACCCTAACCTCTTTCTAACATCAAATAATCTCCATGAACTTCAGGAAAACAAGGAGGGTCTTGAATTGCTCAAGACTGCTATTGCTAAAGCTGGATACACAGGAAAGGTAACCGTTAAATGTCAAATCTTTTGCAAAATGTATTTAGAGAGAGACATGCTTTTTTTAATCCTATTTATTTGCAAGTATATATTAGTATAAAACATCCACAATGTATATTTCATATAGGTTGTCATTGGAATGGATGTTGCTGCATCTGAATTTTACGAGCAGGACAAAATGTATGATTTGAACTTCAAGGAAGAGGTGAATTACTTGCTTTATGTTATTATTTGATCTATGGAGATGTTGGTTTTCTTGTGTAAATGTCAATACATAAAATATGCTATATGTTTAGCATTAAAATCGTATTTATGTTGATCATTTTATGCAGAACAACGATGGCACAGAAAAGATTTCGGGAGAACAACTCAAGGATCTTTACAAGTCGTTTGTGAGTGAGTACCCTATTGTCTCCATTGAGGATCCTTTTGACCAAGACGATTGGGAGCACTACGCCAAGATGACTGCAGAATGTGGCGAACAAGTACAAATTGTTGGAGATGATCTTTTGGTCACCAACCCCACGGTTAGATTCATCATTTTATTCATGTCCGAATGAATACGATCCAATACTTTTAACCCGACTGCTTTTGACTCCTTTTCAATGTTGGTTTGTATGTACAGAGAGTAAAGAAGGCAATTGACGAGAAGACATGCAATGCCCTTCTTCTTAAGGTATATCACTAATAATATTCTTGATCGAATTTACATCTCATATAAGCAATATAGTTTCATAATTCAGATTTTGTCTGGTTACGTGTGTTAGGTTAACCAAATTGGATCTGTGACCGAGAGTATTGAAGCTGTAAGAATGTCCAAACATGCTGGATGGGGTGTGATGGCCAGTCACCGCAGGTATGATAACCGATTAGAAAAAGAATGGATCTTTGCCTGCTTTTCTTGTACGACGTCGAAGGAAAATTTACGGTTTTTTTATATTGCAGTGGAGAAACAGAGGACACCTTCATTGCTGATCTTTCTGTGGGTTTGGCAACGGTAATTATCAGTTTGGATATGGATTTAATTACCGTTTCGTACATTGTACTTATTCTTATTCAATGGAATTTACCAGGGTCAAATCAAAACCGGAGCCCCATGCAGATCTGAACGTCTCGCGAAGTACAATCAGGTTGATTTTTCTTCCGTTCTTCCTTCACTAGTTGCTTTTAGTTTCAAGAATTATTGAATGTTGGTTTTTTTTGTCTGAACGACAATTCTGGCCCGTTTAAGCAAACGGACCAAACGGGTCAATGTTCAAAAGTCAAAAATTTAACTTAATTTTGATTTTTTTTTTTCAGAAAACAATTAGTTTTAATACTTCAATCTCTAGAATTGTACTTTAAAAAAAATTTTGTTAGTTTTGTTTTTTACTACAGTCGTTTTGATTGTTCAGCCCATTGACCCGTTAGGTCATTTTGATATAACCTATGGACTTTTTCAATTCAATCAAGATTTGATATTTGTTTCGTGTAAAATTTTTGAACCAAACCAATTCTGGTACTGTTTTGTTTGGTTCTTGGTACTCATTTTCTTGATTAAATTTGTTAATTCAATCTTTTGGTGGAATCCAGCTTTTGCGAATCGAAGAGGAGCTCGGGTCAGAAGCAATTTATGCTGGAGCAAACTTCCGCACACCTGTGGAACCTTACTAGATTGCATTTGCGTTTGGGATGTACCAAAGAGTTGAGGACTACGATTGACCATGGCGGAATGCGGTAATCAATAAAGTTGTAGACGGTTTTTCTTGAATAACGGCGACCCAAATTTTTGTGTTGACGGTTCACGCCACAGTTAGGAGGTTTTGACTTCTAAAAAAAACTTTCATATTTTGTTGAGAATTTGAATGTTTCTTCATATATCGGTAATGAACCACTTTTTGATTTTGCACATGCTAGAAAAACATGGTTTCTTTACAATCGAAAGCCAAACAAGCTCAGAAAATGACGCCTGACGATCCAACATCGGCTTCGAAAATACTCGAAAATCAACTTGATGCAAACTCCAACTTTGAACCATCTTGTTTGGGAGTAATATACAGGGTTAATTATAAAAAAAATTAACATGTTTTTTGTGTTTTGTGTTTTCATCCATTAATGTTAATTTTTTTTTTAAAAAAATCATAAGATTATTTTTTTTAGTTTTATTAAAATTGATTATTAGAGTCTGGTTATAATTAATAACTCAGGTTTTTAAAAACTGAAAAACTGTATTCTAATTTTCAAATTTTACTAAAACAAAAAAGATAAAAATTAATTTGTAGACTTTTATGTTAAAAAAAAAAACATCAGAAGGGTGAAAACGTAAAAAATTTGAAAACCTTTTGATTTTTCGTAATAAACGTAACACATAGAATTCTAAAAATAAATTGTTTTTTAATCGTGATAACATTTATATTAGAATATAGATTAAAAAAATCAAATATAATTACTTATTCGGTTTTCTAAAAAAATATTATATATTGAAAGTTTTAAGTGAAAAAATAAACTACAAAATTAATGATATATTTCATAAAATGATAAAAAGAAATAATTTACATTTAGATAAAAAAACATAACATAAATAACTGAGATAGATGACACTAAATGTTTAGAATTAGAAGTTATTTTTTTTTGTCATGTCATAAATATAAAATACATATAATGATATAATACGTAATTAACATTTTTATATTATTTTCAGTCTACAATAAGAAAAATAAAGAAGTAAATAAAGTACACTAATAATGAACGTATTGATAAACAAATATTGTAACATAACGATTTTAATGGATTTCCAACTAGAAAAATAAGGTGGCGTTTGGTTTGTAGGATTTTAACAACTCATTTAGGATTTGAATTTAGAAATCCTCTTATGTCATGTTAGGATAAAAACTAAAATGGAAGGATTTAGCTTCATTTAGGATTTCACATTCCACACTTCTCCTCATTTCATAATGCACTCACCCTCCTAATAATTTTGAAATCCTATCATTTTAGAATCCACCTTTTTAAAATCATGCAAACCAAACGACACCTAAGAGTTTGGATGACCAACTATCTTCGATATGATTTTATTAAGATATTAATGATAATTTCTTTGATTTGAATGCGTATTTATAATTTATTTGTTTCGAAAAATTATTGTAATAAAAATTACGTGTTTCACATACCTAACAAGTTATGTGTTGTCTGCGCTTTGCGACAGATGTATACTATTTATTTTTTGTACTTTAATAGATACAGTTTAAACGATTAAATCATACTATATTTATAAATTAATTAATAATAAAAGTTTAACATAAAAGATAAAAAGATCTATTAAAATTATACTAATTAAAATTAAAAAACAAATTAAATAAATTGAATAGGTTGGAGAAAAAACTAATCACCAACCAAATTATATATATATATATATATATATATATATATATATATATATATATATATATATATATATATAGGGGTGGGTTAAATGGAAAACCACTATGCACCTGAAAACCATGGAAACCTACGCCTACCGTCCGATTTGGTGCATTTCATGAAAAACGCGGTGGCATGATCGTAAATAAGGTGATGCATCACGCGGGAAATTTGATGCATCACGCGGGGAATTTGATGCATTTGTGGTGGTGCAGTGCGGTTTTCACAAGTTTTTCGGTGCATGGTGGTTTTCCATTGAACCTACCTATATATATATATATATATATATATATATATATATATATATATATATATATATATATATATATATATATATATATATATATATATATATATATATATATATAGACTGGATCACGTGAGAAGTGATTTTATAGTGACAAATGGTAAGAATGAGGTTTTTGCATTGATATTGAATCAACAAACTATTGATTCATGATTATTGATTCATTTTAGACATTGTTGAATCAAATGTATTTGATTATATCGAACCCGGATCACAAAAAAACATGGATAAAATTTTTGGTGCATCATGACCGCAGAAAAATGCATTATTACTGAATCATCATTTTTAGCTCGTAAATGATGATTCAAATCAATATATTTGGTTCAAAAGTATTGATAATGAATCAATAATCATGAAGCAATAGTTTGTTGATTCAATATCAATGCAAAACTCTCATTCTCACCATTTCTCACGATAAAATCCAATTTTGCACGTGATCCATATCCTATATATATATATATATATATATATATATATATATATATATATATATATAGGGGGGTTCAATGGAAAACCACCATGCACCGGAAAACTTGTGAAAACCGCACGGCACCACCACAAATGCATCAAATTTCCCGCGTGATACATCAAAATCCCACGTGATGCATCAAATTTCCCGCGTGATGCATCAAATTCCCCGCGTGATGCATCAAAATCCCGGGTGATGCATCAAATTTCTCGCATGATGCATCATCTTATTTACGATCATGCCACCGCGTTTTTCATTATATGCACCAAATCGGACGGTATGCATAGGTTTCCATAGTTTTCACGTGCATAGTGGTTTTCCATTGAACCCACCCATATATATATATATATATATATATATATATATATATATATATATATATATATATATATATATATATATATATATATATATATAGGGGGGTTCAATGGAAAACCACAATGCATCTGAAAACTTGTGAAAACCGCACTGCACCACTACAAATGCATCAAATTCCCCGCGTGATGCATCAAAATCCCGCGTGGTGCATCAAATTTTCCGCATGATGCATCAAAATCCTGCTTGATGCATCACCTTATTTACGATCATGCCACCGCGTTTTTCATTAAATGCATCAAATCGGACGGTTTGCGTAGGTTTCCACAGTTTTCCGGTGCATAGTGGTTTTCCATTGAACCCACCCCTATATATATATATATATATATATATATATATATATATATATATATATATATATATATATATATATATATATATATAGGGTTGGGTTCCGGTAAGAACCCTTGTTACCGTGAGAACCACTCCAAAATGCACAAATTTGTACATCAAATGCACAAATTATAAATTTAAAAAGTGTTACTTAAAATCATCATTAGTCTTAAATATTAATAAATATCATAATTTAACACTAAAATTACATTCAAAACTTACATTCATTAAATTATAAACTAGATGCACAAATTTGAACACCAAATGCACAAATTTTCTTAAATGCACAATTCGTACATAAAATGGATAAATTATAGCATGAGATGCGTAAATTTTTACATGAAATGCATAAATATATCGAAAACATTTAATTTTAGTATCAAATGCACAATTTTATACAGTTGATGCACAATTTTTAGAGTGTTTCTCACGTTCTCACGGTAATGAGGGGTTCTCATGTGAACCCAATCATATATATATATATATATATATATATATATGTATGTGTGTGTATATATATATATATATATATATATATATATATATATATATATATATAGAATATGGTTCGTGTGAGTACCTAAAAAATGCAGAGTACCGTGAGTACCTGTGAACACACGGTTTTAGAGTGAACATGTGCTCCGAAAAAAAGTTTTTTTTTTTAATTTTTATTTCATACTAATTAGATTACAAATTAATATAGAGAACTATGCTGTAAAAGAATTACACACATTCACACTTTAGTCTCTTAAAAGTCATGGTGAACGTATTGAAAAATTCATTTAACATGCTTAGCTGTGAAACATTCATTCACGAACAGTGCATTCATGTGAACTGCGCGTTGTTCACATAGTTTATAGTGTGTGTTAGGTGTGATTTTTTGCAAGTTAAGTCTTATTTATTAATTTAAACATGATTATGAAAAAAAAATTTGTAAAAAAAAAAATGTTTATACGCGAGGTACCTCGGATACTCCGCAAAACTAGTGTCTCATTTGAACCAAATCCATATATATATATTATATATATATATATATATATAATATATATATATATATATAAGATAATGATCTATATATATATATATATTGTATCTATATCTCACATACATTTCTATATATGTATGTAATACATACATATCTATGTATGTATGTATATAATTATATACTATATATATATATATATATATATATTTATTTATTCTATATATATATATATATATATATATATATATATATATATATATATATATATATATATATATATATATATATAGAGAGAGAGAGAGAGAGAGAGAGAGAGAGAGAGAGAGGGGGGGGAATGATTCTTCTAATAACCTAAATATTTGTGGGAACCTAAGACTTTGGCCACTAGATCAATAAGATTTATGGCTGAAAATTGTCAAATGACATTTTTTAAAAATTATTTAGAACTTTGATAGTGAGAAATCTTGAGAAGGTGTGCAAAAAATATTTTTGCAAGAAAAAAAATTTGTTTTGTCTTTTTCTCTCTTCCTTTTTTTAATTTTCATTTTCTTTCTTTCATGAGAATTGATTTTTTATAGTAAAAAAACTTTTTTTTATTAAAAAAATATTCTCTATCTGCTAATAATTTAACATATTCTAAATAGAAAAATTATGTATCTATATAAAATGTTATATAATTCTATATATTTTTATATGGATTAACAATACTTTTCATAATCTATATATAATGTTATGTTTATTATACATTCAATATATTTTTATGCTTCTTATACATTTCTATATCTTTTTATGTAGAATAACATTACTATTCATAATCTATGTAGATGAACATTACTATTCATAATCTATGTAGAGTATCGCTTATTCTATGTAGAAATACATGACAAACACGATTTTAACAAATTAACCGGCGAACATATTTTATGTAGATTATCATGTAATCTATGTTAAATATCATGTATTCTATATAGATACAACGATAACAATTTACTAGTATGACAATAACAATATTTTAGATAGATACAAACTAGCTACAATTTATTCTGTATAGAATATCATGTATTTTATATAGATACAACAATAACAGAAAACTAGTGCAACAATAACAAAATTCTACATAGATACAAAGCTACAATCAATTCTGTATAGATCATCATGTATTCTATATAAAGTATCAAATATCTATAAATATTCAAACCAAATCTACATATAATACATAAAGACGTTGAACCATCAAAGACACAATCATTAAGAACCAAAACCTTCGACGAACCGATGAACGTAATCTATGTAGAATGTCAAGTATTCTATATAGAGTATCACGTAGAATGTCAAGTATCATATATTATACGTAGAGTATCGCAGACGAACTGAAACAAAATAACAATTTTTAACAAAAAAATATACCAAAAACACATTTTTTTTAACACAAAATATATACCAGATGACATTTTTTTAACAAAAAAAACATTCAAATCTTGTGAATCATATACAAAAATTTTTTTTAACAAAAAACATGTTTGGAAATGATTTTAAACTTCAAAATCTATGGAAAATGAAGCTGTCATATTCTATGTAGAGTATCGGCGAACATATTATATGTAGATTATCAGGTAATCTATGTAGCTTATCATGTAATCTATGTAGATTATCATGTAATCTATGTAGAACGTCATGTAGAATGTAATGTATCATATATTGTACGTAAAGTGTTGTAGACGAACTGAAACAAAAAAAAAATTCATTTAGACATTTTATCAAACACATGGTATTCAACTGATATAAATATACCAAAAACACATTTTTAAACAAAGAAAACATTAATCTTGTGAATCATAAACAAAAACGTTTTTTTACAAAACATCTAATAATTGTTACATTCATTCTAAATCTAAAATCTTACAAATAACCTTCATTTCTTAACCGATGAACATCCAATTCTTCATTTCTTGACCATCCAGCTTCCAAATCGTCATCAATTGACCATCGGACTTACAAATCGTGAGAGATATAAAGGAGAAAAAAAAATTTTATCGTGTCTTCAAGATCGTGGCGGCCAGCGGCGGTGATTTTTTAAGGTTTTTTAGTGTTTAGAGAGAGAGGAAAGAGAAAGGAAAAGTGTGCAACTTTTTTTTTAGGGTTTAATGAAAGAGAAAGAGATAAATATAAATAAGAGAGATAAATTTTTGTTTTTCTAAAACTACCCTATGGTTCTCAAGTTCTCACATAATTTTGGTTATTAAAAGAATTCATCTATATATATATATATATATATATATATATATATATATATATATATATATATATATATATATATATATATATATATATGTGTGTGTATCTGTGTGTGAGTGACACCCTTGCCACAATAACCACAATCATAACACCCAGGATTATCACAACACACATTACATTACGAATGATCTGAATACTTGGTACAATAAGGGAAAATAAAAAAAAGTGTAAAGTATGAGTGTTAAACACCCTATGGTGCTACAAGGATCAAGTCTAATCTCTACATACTCAATAATTTATTACAAGAAACCCAAATATTACATCATTGTCCACATGTTTTAGTTACCAAATGAGTAGTAGTGGTCCTCGAAAACTTCAACAAACGACCTAGCTAGAAGGTCCGACAGCGAATTTTCCTTTTTCTGTAAAAATGTGAGCAACTACGGGGCAAGCAAAGCTTAGTGAGTACAAAGATAATATATTATACAGATATTTATGCAGCACATAAGGGTAACACCGGCAACAAACGCCGTATACCCTCTTTGTACACGTAATACGAAAACGAGCCGCAGCTCCATCGTGCCATTGCACGGAATTACACATTCAATTGAGGCAGATGTAAGGTCTACCACTGCAAGATCTATCTAGACGCGGATCCGTTAACGAGTGCGGAATCCTCGTTGACGGTTAGACGGACAACTCTCAACCAACGGAAACACGGAGACTATTAGACGCTGAACGAACGACACACGAACGATCCTACGTACTAATTCTCTCTGAAACGGGACTCACCAAGCTGATAAACTCGAGATCGCCTCTTGCTCAATTCCTCACGAATTCTGCAAAAAGTCTGATAATATTTCGAGTCTATCCCTAATTATAGACCCTGATTCGAGTCTGATGTGGGCCAAACTCGAATCTGGCCCAAAGCCCATTCGAGTCTGTCCATATTGACAGTCTCGAATCTAGCCCATTCGAATCTAAGGCTAGACTCGAATCTATCACAGATTCGAATCCCAAGCCTTAAACAATTCGAATCTATGGCTACATTCGAATCTATCACAGATTCGAATGCCAAGCCTTGTATTCTAAAATCACCTAAGAACTTGTCTTATCAATAACAAAACTAGACTGCTGTCGTCACACTGAATGTACCAACAGACTTCCCCTTGACGATAGCTTCTAGTTTTTGTTCATTGATCTTGATAGACTATTTGCTTTAATGACAATGAGTGTCGAGATCACCCTTTCTCCTCGTTATCCATGACTGATGATTCTGAATCGCTTCTCTAACTTAGTCCACGTTCCTTTGAACCACAGCGCTTCTAATACCTCTTAGACTAACCTCTCAAATCTGCAGTACGACCCTTTCTTCTGACAGTTTTTGCAAACACCTCAGCCCAGAATTGTCTTCCTAGATTATACAGTCCTTCTATGCTAAATCAGTCACTTCTAACTTCAGAATCTGATTCATCATTTAGAGCAGTCTTCTGCATCTCTAGATCTATCCCATTCTGATCATCATTCATAACACCTTCATCGAGTGATGCATTCATAACACTTCGGAAAAAGTTCTAAGTCATCTTTAATTACTCTGACAATGCTCCGGTCAGACCATGTCTTCAGTTACTTCAGTTGTCTCTGAATCCTTGTCTTTCCTATTGTCAGTAGCTACGATCACTGACTCCCCCTGAGGATCAGCAGTGAGAGCCAATATTTGAAAGATCTGCCAGCTCACTACTGTCTTGAGAGATCTGCCCGCTCACTATTCGAGCTATCTTCTTTGACTTGTCAGCTCACTGCTCAGGCCATCTTTTTCGAAGGACATCTTCTCTACGATTTCTCCATTCTCTACTATTTCTCCCCCTGAGATGGATGATCTTTCAACCAGATGCCAATATAGCCTCCAGATTTGCAATCTGCTGCTACTGATCAGTCTCTGTCTGATCCAACTTGGCATGAAGTTCACAAATCGCCTTTGTCAGTTGAAGAATCTGTAATTCTGTGAATAATTCAAGGCTAACACTGTATAGACTTAATCAACACATGAAACAAGTCATTAGATGTTAGTAGGACATTAAAATCATTATTCAACGATAAAGATAAAATGAAACTCTCCTACTTAAAGTTTTTGAAGGTTTATAGCGTAAACCAAACACGAGAACTAAGTTCGAGAGAAGCTATCATTACCTTTGTTTAAATAGTACCAACCTCGTAAGTTTTGAAAAACTTTGAACAATTTTCAACTTTTTCAACACTTAAATGAAAATTTTGAAAATCTTTGAATAAAATTCAACTTTTTCAACTTTTTCATGTAATGGAGGTTTACAACCTTTGCAGAACCAATCACACTAAGCAACAGATTTTCACGCAGTATTTGTTTATTCAACCAATCATGCATCCTTAGAAACTTTGACCTTTATCCTACTGAAGATAAAAATAAAATAAAATTAATTTTAAAGTTAAGCTACTCTAACCTACATTAAATAGTATATTTTTGGCGAGAATAGTCAAAGAAAGATTCAATCAGATAGCGATGTCTGATACTAACTTTCAGTACTTAAACTTTCACACTTAGGAATTTTTGATTCCTTTCATTGTTCGTTGTGACATACCTATTTAGCCGATTGTTGGTATTTTACCCCGTTAAACATTCTACATTTCGGAATATCCCTTGGCCTGTTTATTTATCAGGAAATTATCTTACGTGACTCAGACATAGACATACTTTTATGATCAAGGCACACAGACAAAGATTCTAACTTGTTGGTATTTGCAAACTTTCTTTAAAAGACAAACATCGGACACAGGTCTTGTATTTCTCATACAACAAAGTGTCTTAGTTCGACTTAAGGTTTATTTTTAAAGTAAGCAAGACAGCGGTGACAGGTCTGTACTGACGTACAACAAAGCGACATGTCTGCTAACCCGATCTAAACAGAGACAACAGGTCTGACTTACGTACAACAGAGTTGCATGTTTTCGACTCTCAGTTTTTACATGATATTTCTATTCTTTCCATTTTCAGATGTATTTGATGTTGCCATACATCCCAGAAAGTTTGCATACTCATTTAGACTCAATGTTCGTATGTCTTGTACATAAAAATTAAGACCGATTGGTCGTACATCTAAGTTAGTGACACGCTTGACTTTTTCTAGAATATTTTATTCGCCTTGAGATTCCCTATATGTATTATGCCTACCAACACATCAAACTAAATAAAGTATAACACTTAGGATTAGTTGCATTATGTGTGAAAGCCTAAATACTTAGAGTCTGTAACGACGGTGCTAATTTTCGTCACTTTGAACCTATGCATCTAAGACTTAACTCAATTTTCTGATATTCTCTTTTTTTTTTTCTTTTTTTTTTTTTTTATGGTTTTCTCCTTTTTTTTTTTTTTGATATTCATAAATAATAATAAGCTAATAAAGTAACTTACTAACTTACTATAAAAAGAAATAAAATAGCCTAAGGTCAAGTTACTTTGGATTACACATGCCATTCAGTTGAACTAACAACCCAAAGCATGAACTAACAAATGCTTTTGTGACTAGATTCGCATTGTTTATACAGACTGACACAATTGACACACCTTACATGTTTCCCTTATAACTTCTCACTTTGGTCTAAGGACCCAGAAAGCATACCTGCTGTTTCGTCCTTTGTACCCCTGTCCTGTATCAAGAGAAACCACTATCCATAAACCATTTGTCATTAGGATCTGTAGCTAACTCCTGCACACTAAACAAGAAAAGTTAGTTATCACGGGGGACCCAAGCCATGACTGACTTGGTAATACCATCCTCATCCACAAACTTGAATTCTTTCAAATACCCATCTCTCCTTTCAGGTGACTTGGATTTTTGATTGAGAATCTGTTGTGAAGCTGAATGATTAACATCCATTCTCGACCTTTGTATTGGTCTTTTCGTTTCAGCCCTTGAATAATTTTTGTTATGGTACATTTCAGTCTCATAATTCCGGGCTCTACCTGGTGTCGTATGCTTATTAGGAGAATTAGACCTAACTAGAGTGTGACTCCTCTTAGGTGAATTTTTCCTAATAATGGTATGGGGGCCAGACATTGATTGACTAGGAGATCTATTCGGGGAATTAATCCTAAGTCCGTCATTTTGTCTAAGAAACACCGATGATTGACAACTACCTATACGTGACACCTCAACGGAGTTCTTCTCAGAAACTCGAGAACTACTCCCGCTCGCATCACTAGGCATTGTTTTTAAGATTTGCTGCTCTTGTTTCCCTATGTTTAATGAAGACTCTGACTTTTTGTAGGGACAACCTGAAACAACATGTCCTTTCTCATGACACTTAAAGCAAGACATCTTGTCAATAGATTTCTTATAGGCACTCTTTGACCTAGGTGTCTTACTAATGCCCTGATTGTCTGTATCAACAGCTTGTTTTAACTCCCCTTTGTTAACATTGCTTACAGTATTTTCCTCTTCTAGGTTTGAATTACAACTAGACTGAACACACTGTACTGTTTGTCTAACCTGAGGAGTAATTGAAGATACTTCATAGGACTCAGTTACCTTGACTACCTCTGAGTTAACCATATCATTGGTCTCATCCTGAGCAGTAGGTACACGATTGCTATTGGCCTCATCAACCTTAGTACTAGACTCAGCTAATTCCTTATCTCTAAGAGAGATCTCTTTGGTCAGTGACTCTACATGCTCATAAAGTAGTTCATTCCTGACACTTTGTTCAATCAATTTGTCATTCAGAACTAGGAAATCTTGAGCATCATTTCTCAGTTTGGCCTGAAGATCTTCCTTAATGTCTAATAAATTAGCATTATCTGATTTTAAGGATTGAATTTGAGCAGTCATAGATGAATATGTTTCTAGTACTAAATTCAATTTATCATTCAAAGTAGTACATAAAGCACATAAATCATGAAAAGTAGAAGAGTTTAGAATTACCTGTTTCCGATCAGATTTGATATTGGCCATCTGAGCTGCAAACTCCAGCGTAGTTAGCTCCTCAGCAATTTCCAGCACCAAAGGTTCTGAATCAGAAAACTGTGTATCCTCTTTCTCTTCCTCTTCTGCTCCCGTACTTCCAGTCTCTGTGACTTCAGCCATGAAGGCTCTAGCATTAGTCTCTGGATGTGTACTCCAATCATATGTGCCATCTAACTGTCTGTTAGACCCCACATTAGCAAGTAAACCAGCCACTGAACCCTGATTCCCTGATCTTTGATTCCCTGAACTGGCTAAAAGCTGACGTCCTAAGTTCTGATGATTATCAATCTTAGGTCTTTGACACTCTCTCGCAAAGTGTCCCAACCCCTGACAGTTATAACATCTAACTTTTGACTTATCGAATCCTACATTGTTCACACTCAGACTTCTTCCTGTTCTTTTCATGAACCTTTTCAATCTCTGTGTGACCATAGCCAATTGCCATTGTAGGTCCATTTGTTCCAAGTCATCCGGATCCACCTGATCATAATCTTCTTCCCATAAAGCTGGATCAATTATTTTCCCTTGAATACAATTCCCGTAAGCCGCTACAAACGATGCTAGAAGCTTCAGTTGCTCCTCTGCAGTTTTAGCACTCATTGGCATTTTTGTGTATCCCTGAGACGATGATCCTGAAGTAGATGCTTGTGACTGCTCATCCGGTCCACTAAACCCTATGAAAGCTCTACATTGTGCTTCCTCTGGCTCAGCTGGTGACGCAGTTTCTCCTGTGAAAAACGCTGTAGCTGTCTTTATATCAGCTGTCACTGAAGGTGTTGATTTTCCGAAATACATTGCCGGATTTTGGACTTGTTCATAATCCGTTTCAGCCTTCAATAACTCGAAATGATACGCCCTCAGCGTTCCCACTACATCTTCCAACGATTGAGTATAGTACTTATCCTCATCAAGCTTAATCATAGCCACATACATCGCCCATTTGGCGGGTAAGGCATCCAAAAGCTTGTTATTCTTTTCTGTGTCGCTATACTCAATGTCGTGACTTTCAAGCTCTGTTAATAGATGATAAAACCTAGTGATAGTATCATTCAATTGTTCATCCTTTAACGCCTTGAAGATGGCGAACTGTTGTTTTAACAGCTCTGTACGCTTTCTCCTAACCCCGAGGATTTCCCTCACACCTTTTTTCAAGCGACTCCCAAAGTTCTTTTGATGTCCTCTGAGTCCGGAATGTGTGTTGAATATCTTGCGGTAACGCCATTCGGATTAAAGAAAAAGCTTTGTTTTCGGCTTCAAATACTTTCTTGTCATCCTCTTTCATCATCTGGTATGACAAGACCTTTTGACGGCCTTCAACTTCAGATACTGGCGGAATGTACCCTTCATCTATGCACACCCACATGCGCATATCGTTGAATCGTACAAAATCCGTAAATCTGTCCTTCCACCAGTAATAATCCTCAACTTTCATTAGCTTTGGCGGTGCATTTGCCTTCCCAACTTCGTGATCCATCTCAAGGAATTTCTGAAGATTTGACATCTTTTCTGAAATAAATTGAATTTGAACTTAATTAATTTAATTCGAAACTGATTTAGACTAACTTATTCGAATCTAGATAGATTCGAAACTAATTAATATTAAATCTGTTGAAATTAAATTCGATTAAGTCTTAAAAGTCAATTAGATTCGAAATAATGTCAGATTCGAAGAACTCCTTAGATTCGAAGTTATGTCAGATTCGAAGAACTCCTTAGATTCGAAGATACTTAGAATCGAAGGCACAGCAGAGTCGAATGTCTAGCAGATTCGAAGCACAGAATCGAAACAGTAACAAACTCGAAATAAACTCGAAACAACACAGACTCGAGATCCAATTCGAATGAAGTAACAGATTCGAAACAATGTAGACTCGAAATTCACTGAAATTGACTCGAAAGGAGCGTATTTAGGTTAGACTCGAAAATAAAGTAAAACCCTAATTACCCCTATAGATTCGAGCGCCGCAAACTCGAAAAACGGCTAACACTTTGATTTTTTTTAACGTTTTACAGATTAAATCACTATTTTTCAAACGAAAAATAATGATTTCGACCAAAAACGTGAAAAACGACAAAGTGTTTCCCGAATTTGAATTTGCTAAGCTCAAAAACACGTTTTTGAGAGCAAAACCGTCCAACTAGCGTCAAGAAACCTAGAATGTATCTGATGAACACGAAGAACACCAAGAACACTCCGTAGGCTCTGATACCACTTGTAAGGTCTACGACTGCAAGATCTATCTAGACGCGGATCCGTGAACGAGTTCGGAATCCTCGTTGACGGTTAGACGGACAACTCTCAACCAACGGAAACACGGAGACTATTAGACGCTGAACGAACGACACACGAACGATCCTACGTACTAATTCTCTCCGAAACGGCACTCACCTAGCTGATAAACTCGAGATCGCCTCTTGCTTAATTCCTCACGAATTCTGCAAAAAGTCGTCTAATTATTCGAGTCTATCCCTAATTATAGACCCTGATTCGAGTCTGTTGTGGGCCAACCTCGAATCTGGCCCAAGGCCCATTCGAGTCTGTCCATATTGACATCCTCGAATCTACCCCATTCGAATCTAAGGCTAGACTCGAATCTATCACAGATTCGAATCCCAAGCCTTAAACAATTCGAATCTATGGCTACATTCGAATCTATCACAGATTCGAATGCCAAGACTTGTATTCTAGAATCACCTAAGAACTTGTCTTATCAATAACAAAACTAGACTGCTGTCGTCATACTGAATGTACCAACATGATCTCAACGATGGAAGCTGCTGTGTCAAGATCCCCTCCAAGATAGGCTTGGATTTGTGCAGGAATTTGTTGACTTATACAATGGCTGACTTTTTGTGCAGATTGGCACCAAGAGTCAACTATCTTTTGAAGCTTAGCATGCTTTATATCTGTTTCTCTCTTTTCTTCCAGTAAAATAGAGTTGATATGTTTTAATTCATCAAGCTCAGTTTCCAACTTATGGAAACTGTCCAGTTTACTAGATTTAGTTTTAAGATCAGTTTTAAGCTTAGAGATTTCAGATAGTAAAGCATCATGCTTCTCAACAGCAGCTTTTAGATCAACAAGCATATATTCAAACATTTTGACTTTTTCTTCAGAACTGTAATCCATAAAATTTTGTACCTTATACATCATAGTAGGATTCCAGTTCTCTAAGCTGCTGAAAGCTTCAGCTTCAGCCATATCCTGTTTGAAACTGCTTGTTGATGGGACATCAGTGTTGGCCATCAGACATTGATTGTCTTCTTCATCAGATGATGAATCAGATTCCTCCCAATCACAAGTCTCTGCCATAAGTCCCTTTTGGCGGTTGGAACCCACTGAGTTTTCCAACTTCCTCAGCTTAGCCATGGCCATAAAGTACTTAACCCTATAACCATCATCCTTGTTTGTCTTGTATGGTTTGGATGACTGACCAACAGCTTTCGACACACAGTCAGCAGCTATATGACCAGTTTTGCCACATTTGAAACACTCAGCCTTGGATTTATCAAATGCCTTCTTTTTGCCAGCACCTGAACTTCCTTGCAGCATGTTTCTTCCAAACCTTTTCTTGTTGAACCTTTTGACAAGCATAGCTATCATTTGCTCATCATCTTGTTCAGCAAGATCTGCAGTATCTTCTTCATCTGACACTTCCTCCTTGTCATCATCCTGTTGATCAGGTTGAGTGAACACATCACTCACCTGATTTACAGGCTGTCTCACATTAGCCACAAAGGCTGCACCTCTTTTGGACATTTCCAAGGCATTTCTCTTTTGTTGCCTTGATTGTTCATCATTCAGTAAAGATCCATACAGATTGACTAGATCCATACTTCTGATAGTACCTGAGTTCCTTAGAATTGTTGAGAAGTAGTTCCACTCTTCAGGTAGAATGTCCAGAAATTTATTCACCAGGGTGAGACTGTCCTTAGTGATCCCAACAGCTTTGAGATCATTCACTAAAGCAGTAAACCTGGTGTAGGTTTCAGTGAGAGTCTCCTTTGGTTTAACAAAGAAAAGTTCATACTGTCTAACAAGATTGTTGATCCTGTTGTCCAGTGTGATTGTGGGTCCATCATAGACAGTACACAAAGAATCCCACATTTCTTTTGCTGTCTTCATTTTCTCAACCTGTTTGAACACATCATCAGGAAGAGAAATGACCAGATTGTTTCTGGCCTTTGCATCCAGAGCCACCAGTCTCTTGTCTTCATCAGACCATTGAGCTTTAGCTTTTCTCAAAGGTCCTGGATTTCAGGAGCAGGCTCCTTCGAACCGCGGAGTATGGTTAGTAACATAGGTGGCACATAGGACCTCCATCGACTATCTCTGCAGGTTGTTACAATCCAGGATTCTCTAAATAGAGCACTCATTCTGCACTTCCAACCAGAGAAGTTTTTGATGATTAATTGGAGGTTCCCATAGAGCATGTCATAGTAAGAAGAAATTTGCACACTGTTGTCCATTGGAAACTTGGAGAGAATGAGAATCTTAGAATGACCACACTCTAAACTGCTCTGATACCAGTTGTAGGTCCGAAGAAGGGTTCCTAAAGTATATAGCTTTATAGCTGTAGAGGGGTTGAATACAGCTATTTAAAAAAAAACTACACACTATTTTCTCAGATGTTGTATGTATTATCAACAATTTGTTAATACAAAAAAAAACTTGAATGCGAAATAGTTTCAAGATGAGATGACAGATACTAACAGTATGTTCACGTAAGTCGTAAGACAAACTCAACTGAGTATAACAATGAATACACTCACTAGAGAAGCACTCACTGTGTTTACAAGACTTAAGGGAACGAGCTTATGTTAAAACAGCTTAGGAACACACAGATACTGATTACACCAGAAGCCTTGCAATGCATGAAAATCGACACTTGCACGTTCACTCTTGGTTTCAGCACTTAGCTTTCTTCACTCTTCTTTCTGTCCTTAGAAGCTTCCTTTTATACTCACTCAGAGGATCTAAGAGAAACATCTTCATTGGACGGAATGAAAAAGGAGAAGTCTTGTTGAAAAGACAACATAACCTTTTCTGCACTTTTCTGAAAAGCAGACTTGTATTCACATGTGCAGAACTTTTGTCTTTTTAACTTTGTTCTTACTGTTTGCATTGCCTTAACTAATTTAGATTGTCAACTTTGCGTTCTTTCTTCCTTGTAAAGGGCCTTATTTTGATATAAGGAAAAAGGTCTGTCACCCTTTTTCAAATAACCTTTTGTCTTCATGTTACAGAACAGCGTGGGCAGGCTGAGCATTCTGTTTTCCACTTTGTCTTCGACTTTGTAAACGATCTTGTAGTCAAAAACAATACATGATGACTTGGAAACATATTCCATAAAGTGTTTAGCCTGTTCACAAAGAACAGGTTCTGTTCACAAAGAACAGAACACTTTAAAATGCCCAAGCTGCTCAACAGTGTAGAGCAGCGTAGACAGTTTATGTCCAGCCTGTTCAGCAGACAGAGCAGCTTGGACAAACTGTCTTAGTTGCAACACATGCAACATATAGAACAGCTTTAGACTGATATTGCAAATCATTTTCAGGTTTCAATAAGGCATATAACAGGCCTTAAATTCAACCTTCAAAAGCATCAACAGGTTTGATTATAAATCTCCCCCTCAGATGTAGAACAGGTTTGACTGAGGCCTTTTTGTGCCTAACACAAACTTTCTTTAAAAGGCAAACATCGGACACAGGTCTGTATTTACATACAACAAAGTGTCTTAGTGTGTCTTAAGGTTTATTTTTAAAGCTAGCAAGACAGCGATGACAGGTCTGTACCGACGTACAACAAAGAGACTTATCTTGCTAACTCGAATCAAAACAGAGGCAACAGGTCTGTACTTACGTACAACAGAGTTACTTGTTTTGACTATCAACTTCAGTATGATTTTTCTATTCTTTCCATTTTTAAGATGTATTTGATGTTGCTATACATCCCCAGAAAGTTTGCATACCTCATTTAGAATCAAAGTCTGTATGTCTCTAACATAAAAATTAAGATCGATTGGCCATACATCTAAGTCAGTGACACGTTTGACTTTTTCTTGAATATTTTATTAGCCTTGAGACTCCCTATATGTATTATGCCTACCAACATATCAAACTAGATCATGTATAACACTTAGAATTTTAGGTGCATTATGTGTGAAAGCTAAACACTTAGAGCTTGTATTAACTAAGCTAATTTTCGTCACTTTGAACCTATGCATCTAAGACTTAACTCTTTTTCTGATATTCTCTTTTTTTTTTTTTTGAATTTTTTTTATGGTTTTCTCTCTTTTTTCTTTTGTTTTTCATAAATAAAAGTAAGAAAATATAATAACCTAGTTACTTACTATAAAAGGAAACTATCCTAAGTTACCACAATTACTTTTGTTTTTCTAATATTCTCTCTTTTTTCTTTTGTTTTTCATAAATAAAAGTAAGAAAATATAATAACCTACTTACTTACTATAAAAGGAAACTATCCTAAGTTACCACACTTACTATAAAAAGAAAGAAAGATTACTGCTATAAAAGGAAATAAAACTCTACTAAGGTCAACTCACTCTGGATTACACATTCCATTTAATTGAATCAAATACTCAAAACGTGACTTATCAAAAGCTTTGGTAAATAAATCAGCATTATTATCATCCGTTGTCACTTTTACCAGCTTGATTAAGTTCTTTTCAGCACAATCACGTATAAAATGATGTCTTATGTCTATGTGCTTGGTTTTATTATGTTTAACTGGATTATTAGTTATAGCAATTGTTGACTGGTTATCTATCCTAATAGGAGTATGAGTATAAGTCAAACCGTAATCCCGCAATTGTTGTTGTATCCACAGAACCTGTGAACAGCAACTACCAGCAGTAACGTATTCGGCCTCGCACGTTGACACGGCTACCGAAGTCTGTTTCTTGCATTGCCAGGAAATGAGTCTCCCTCCTAGGAACTGACAACCTCCATTTGTTGACTTGCGCGTCAAGCTGCATCCTCCGTAGTCTGAGTCTGTGAACGCCTCCAATTCCAGATCGACCTCCGCGTGATACCAAAGTCCCAGCTTCGGTTTCGACCTGAGGTATCGTAGAATCCGCTTCACAGCTTTCATGTGCATCTCTTTCGGAGTAGCTTGAAACCTAGCACAAATACAAACAGCAAACATAATATCAGGTCTTGAAGCAGTTAAATACATAAGTGACCCAATCATGGCCCGATATAACGTCGGATCCACATCGGTATCACTTTCAGTACCCGGTCCGAGATTGTGATTCACTTGAATCGGCATGCTGAAATGAGCTGTCAGTTTTGTCCCTTCCATCCCGAAGCGCTCTAGTATGTCATAGACATACTTCGTCTGATGGATAAACATCCCCTCCTTCTTTTGGTCAACTTGCAAACCCAGAAAGAAATTCAACTCACCCATTGCACTCATCTCGAATTTTGACTTCATCACCTTTTCAAAATCCTTGCACATTTGCTCGTCTGATGATCCAAAGATGATATCATCGACGTACACTTGTACCAAGATGAAATGTTCTCCTTTTCGCTTCACGAACAGCGTACTGTCTATCCTTCCTCTTTCAAACCCATTTTCTAACAGATGGTTGGATAGAGTCTCATACCACGTCCTTGGTGCTTGATGCAGTCCATACAGAGCCTTATCTAATCGATATACTCTGTCTGGGTATTTCGGATCTGTAAACCCGGGCGGCTGTTCCACATACACCACTTCCTTCACTTTCCCATAAAGGAAAGCACTCTTAACGTCTAGCTGATACACCTTAAATCCCTTGAAGGAAGCAAAAGCCAGAAACAAATGAAATGCTTCCAACCTTGCTACTGGCGCGAACACCTCATTGTAATCGATTCCTTCCTCTTGGTTGAAACCCTTTACAACTAACCTTGCTTTGTTGCGAGTGACTATATCCCGATCGTCTCTTTTACACTTAAAAACCCATTTGGTTCCTATTGCTATTTCCCCTCGAGGTAATGGAACTAACTCCCACACTTCTAGTTTCCTAAATTGTGACAGTTCTTCCTGCATCGCTTCAACCCAAGAGTTATCTTTTAGTGCCATTTGCACGTTTTTCGGCTATACTTGCGAGATGAAACAAGAATAGAGGCAGGTATGAAAGGCCTCGGAGTCATTTATCATCGATAACAACACAGTGTTGTTATTTAAACTACTCCTAGTCCTCACACCCGCATTAGGATTTCCTATGATGCTTTCTATAGGATGGTTCTTGTTGATCCTAGATGTCTCTATCTCGTCAACTCTCAGATTATCTCCTAAATTTGATCCTATTTCACCTAACGGGGGAACTACTTCAGACTCCACATTTTCTTCCTCGTGGACATTTTCCTCAGAGTTAGAAGTTGTTGTTTGAGTCTGATCCTCGTTTGTAGGTGCTTCAAAATCAGTGACTTCTGGAGATCGATCTTCAGTTGAAGTAGGCTCAGAAGTTGATTGAAAAGTGGTCCTCAGAAAGCTATGACCCTCGTCATTCTGATTCAACGACGACATGTCCTTTTCGATAGTACCTGCATTTTCATCCAGAGGAACGTTAAATGACTCAAACAGTTTGTCATAGTCAAATATCCATTCCGGACCTGTTTGGGGTTCATGTGTATAACTTGTGACTTCAATGTTATACACAATCTCTACTGTACCATTAGATTTGTTAAAAACCCGTTTGTTTGGTGAGTTCGGCACATAACCTAGGAAGTATCCTTCGTCAGCCTTTTCACCAAACTTAGGTTGATGTTTTGTTCTAAATAAAGTACATGGTACCCCAAAAGGTTCGAAGCCAGTTAAATTAGGTGGTCGTTTATTCAAAACTTCATAACAGGTTTTGTTCAAAGATTTGACAGCAAGGACCTGGTTTAAAACATGGCATGCGGTATTCACTGCCTCCCCCCAAAACATGGTAGGAAGCTTTGAATCCGAAAGCATGGTCCTTGCTGCCTTAATAAATGTGTAGTTTTTCTGTTCGGCCACCCCATTTTGTTATGGCTCATAGGTGCACTAAATTGATGCACTATGCCCTTTGATAGGCAATATACACCAATTATTGTGTTTATAAACTCTGTTCCGTTATCACTACGAAGTCATTTAACCCTTGTTCCATATGAATTCTCCACTTGGTCTAAGAACCCGATGAGCTTGGCAGCCGTATCGTCCTTTGTACCTAGAAAGAAAACCCAAGAAAGACGTGAATAATCGTCAGTAACTAAACAATACCAGCTACCACCTATACTCCTTTTGTTGATTGGTCCGAAGAGGTCCATATGCAACAAATCGAATGTGGCAGCGATGGAATTCTGAGTCTTGGACTTGTGTGCCTTCTTGTGTTGTTTTCCTTTCTTGCACGGTAGACACTTATCCTCGAACTGAAAACTCTTCATTGGAACACCTTGCACCAGTCCATTTTTTGTAATGTAGTTCATCTTTCTCAGGTGCAAGTGTGCCATGTGTCTGTGCCACAAAACCGACTCAGTCTCTGAAACTTTAGATAACAAACAGATTGGTCCCATCGAAGATTCAGGCTTGTTCATGTGAAGCATGTACAAGTCATTCTTCCTTGGGGCCCTCATCAGTATCCACTCTTCAGGTATTTTGAACCCCAGTTTTAGCACCAACGCCTCAGTATCAATGAACAGCACTGAATTCTTTTTATCAGAGATTTGAGATACACTAATGAGATTATGAACCAGTTTATCAACGTGATAAACTTGATCCAACTTGATCGTCCCATTAGTGACTACTCCAGTACCAGTAATAGTTCCTCCCTTATTGCCCGCAAATGATACAAATCCCCGATTCCCTCCCTTGAAGTCTGCAAGTAGACTTCTTTCCCCTGTCATGTGCCTGGAGCAACCACTGTCAACGAACCATTTGTTGTTTGGACCTGTAGTTATCTCCTGCAGATGAAAGAAAATAGGTTAGTTATCACGGGGAACCTAAGCCATAACTGACTTGGTAATACCATTCTCGTCCACATACTTAAACTCTTTCAAATACCCATCTCTCCTTTCAGGTGACTTGGGTCTTTGAACTGGAGTCTGTTGTGGTGCCGAGTGATTTAAATTCACTCTTTGCCTTTGTGTAGGCATTTGCTGTGGAGCTCTTGAATAGTTACGATTATAGTTCATTTCAGACTGATATCCCTGAGCTCTACCTGGTGTGTGATGTCTAACAGGAGTGTGTGACCTAACCAGAGTGTAAGCTCTGCTAGGTGTAGTACTCCTATATTGTTGTTGCGGTCCAGACCAAGATTGACTAATGACTCGATTTGGTGAATTAGTCCTAATCACTTCTTTTGGTCGACTTGACACCGGTATTTGTTTCACAGCCGTTTTTGGTGTAGCTTGCACAGTTTTCTCGGTACTCTGAGAACTACTAGTGCTTGCAACACTTGGAGAAGGCTTAACTTGTTCTGGCTTCCCTGTCTTAGGTGTATTGTCTACTTTCCTATGCGGACAACTAGAAGCAACGTGCCCCCTTTCGTGACATCTAAAGCAAGACATTTTATCAATTGACTTTTTGTGTGTGCCCTTTGATTTAGTTGTCTCACTAGTGTCTGGCTCTTTTGGTTCAACTATAGCGACTGGTTCATCATCCTGATCATTAAAGTCAATTTTGTGTTTTCCTACAGGTTTATCACTAGAGGATGGCACAAATTTAAGTTTCTTAATCTTGAGATTATTATCAGTCACTTTATTTGCATTTTCCTTTACAGGTTCAGACACTGGTTCCGGTATTTCCTCTAAGTCTACTGATTTCTCAGTTTTCTCCTGAGGTGGAGGTACATAGTTGTCGTTGAAAGGTGGAGGACTCTCATGATATCCTAGACCTACAGGCTTTTTAGATTGACGTTGTGCATCTAAAATTTTCCCTAGGTTAAGAGATGAGTTCCTAAACTTTTCAAGTTTACTATTTGCCTCGGCTACCTTTACTTTAGACTCAGCTAGCTCTATGTCTTTGGTTTTCAGTTCCTTGGTTAATGCCTCAACATGTTCATACATGAGTTCTAACCTAACACACTGTTCGCTCAGTTTGTCTTTTAGAACTATAACATCCTGTGCATCAGCCTTAAGCTTATCCCTAAGATCTTGCTTTATATATATTAGGCTAGCATTATCTGATTTTAACGTTTCATTTTGAGCAGATATGGTTTGATGTGATTCTAGTACTAAATTTAACCTATCGTTAGATGTAGCACATAAAACACACAACTCATGAAAAAGAGAAAAGTTCAGACTTACCTTGGTATGATCTGATTCTACGTTGGCCATCTGAGTGGCAAACTCCAGAATTGTCTGATCATCTGACTTTTCTACCCACATCGGACTGCTTTCATTCTGACTGCTGTCCCCTGTGATCTCCTCTACCCCTTCACCTCCAGTCTCAGTCACTTCAGCCATAAAAGCTCTAGCGTTCGATTCTGGATGTGTACTCCAGTCATAAGTGTCGTCTAGCTGTCTGTCTGATGTGACATTTGATAACAACCCAGCTATATTCGCCTGATTGGATGAAGTACTCGGAAGATATCACCCTTGCGATTGATTCTGATAGTGTCCCTGGTAATTTTCTACCTTCGGTCTCTGACACTCTCTAGCGAAGTGTCCTAACCCTTGACAGTTGTAACATTTATCCTTGGACTTATCGAATCCAATCCTATTGTTACCCATATTCAGGTTTCTTCCCGTCCTTTCGATGAACCTCTTAACTCTCTGAGTTACCATGGCCAGTTGCCATTGTAGATCCATCTCCTCAAGATCATCAGCGTCTACCTGATCGTAATCCTCATCTCAAAGTGCAGGATCGTTGATTTTGCCCTGAACGCAATTACCGTAAGCGGCCACGAATGAAGCCAACAGATTCAGATGGTCTTCAGCCGATTTTGCGCTCATAGGCATCTTAGAGTATCCCTGAGATGTAGATGTCGGAGTAGCCTGATGCTGCTGTTCTTCTGGTCTAGTAAACCCTAAGAAAGCCTTACTTTGTGAGACTTCTGGCTCAGCTGGTGACGACGTTTCTCCCGAGAAGAAGGCTGTAGCTGTCTTCATTTCAGCTGCCACTGAAGGTTTTGATTTTTCGAAATACATTGCTGGATCTTGAACTTGATCATAATCCGTTCCTTGCTTCAGTAACTCAAAATTATACGCCCTCAGCGTTCCCACAACATTCTCTAGAGTCAGAGTATAGTATTTGTCCTCATCATGCTTAATTAAGGCCACATACATCGCCCATTTGGCCGGTAAAGCATCCAGAAGCTTATTATTCTTCTCAGTATCACTATACTCAATGTCATGAATGTCCAACTCAGTAAGCAGATGATAGAAACGTGTGATAATGTCATCCAGCTTTTCATCCTTCAATGCTTTGAAGATAGCAAACTACTGCTTGAGCATTTCCATTCATTTCCTTCTAACCCTCGGGTTACCCTCACACCGTTTTTCCAATGCCTCTCACATCTTTTGCTGTCTTCTGATTACGGAAGGTGTGTAGTATGTCCTGAGGTAACGCCATTCTAATGATAGCGTATGCACGGTTCTCTGCTTCAAACAACTTTTTTATCGTCATCCTTCATTTTAGAATAAGGAACACCCTTTTGTCGTCCTTCGACCTCAGCTGTAGGTGGAATGTATCCCTCGTCGATACAAATCCACATGCGCATATCATTAAATCGCGCGAAGTCGGCAAACCGATCCTTCCACCAGTAATAATCTTCAAGTTTCATCATCTTTGGCGGAGTATTAGCTTTTCCGACCTCGTGATCCATCTCCAGAAACCTTTGTAGACTTGTCATTGTTTCAAAGATAATTGTATTTAAACTTAATTAATTTAATTCGAAATTAATTTAAATTAATTCTTTCGAATTTAGGTAAATTCGAATCTAATTAAATTTAAACCTATTTGGGATTAAATTCGAGTTAAGTTCTTAAATCCAATTAAAATTGAAATTAATGACAAATTCGAAGGGCACTAAAGTCGAAAGTCCACTTAAATTCGAAACCTACTGAAATTCGAAACCCAAGTAAACTCGAATGTTCCCTATTCGACTTTAGTGCAAAGTCGAAATCCAAAGTAAAGTCGAAATGGCCAAATTCGAAACCACTTTAAGGAAATTTGAAAGGAGCGAATTTCGGTCAAACTCGAATATGAGCAAACCCTAATTTCCCCTTAACAAATTCGAGCGCCACAAATTCGAAAAACGGCTAATACCTCGAGTTTTTCACGTTTTCAGATTAAATCAATATTGATTTTGATAAAAAACGTGAACTACAACCAAGTATTTCCCGGAATGTAATTTGATAAACTCGAAAAACTCAATAATGATTAACCGTCCAAAAGCGTCAAGAAACCTAGGATGAATCTTATGAACACGAAGAACACGAAGAACACCCCGTAGGCTCTGATACCACTTGTAAGGTCTTGCAACTACAGATCTATCTAGACGCGACACACACCAACGAGTCCGGAATCCTCGTTAGCGGCTTGACGGATATATCACACTCACGGAACATGGAGACTACCACGGCGTTGTATGAATGACTACGAACGAACCTACGCAATGATTCTCTCAGAACAGACACAAAGATTGCTGATAAACTCGAGATCGCCTTTTGCTAATCACACACGAAATTCTGCAAAAGTCTTTTAATCATTCGAGTTAATTCCTAATTATAGTGATCCATTCGAGTTTGTCATGGGACAAACTCGAATCCAGGCCCAAGGCCCATTCGAATTTGTCGTCATGACAAATTCGAATTTGACAACTATGCTAAATTCAAATCTATGCTAAATTAGAATTTCACAAATTAACTTCTATTCGATTATATGTTTTAACTTATGTTTGAATTAATCTTTGGACTTTATGTTTGAAATTCTTGTAATACATTACATCAAGTTCAAACATACAATCAATAAATATCAAACACACAAAATCACATATATCAAACACTAGTTAACAGTCAATACCTTGTAATATCACTTAGACAAAATGCTAACACACTTAGACTACTATCGTCACACAAGGTGTACCAACAATGTAATTTCATGGATTAATGGACATGAATTGTTTATCTGTATGTAACCTAGGTTTATGAAATTACTTGATTAATTTCAACCTAAGTTTTATTATTCATGGAATGGAATGAAATTGAATTGAATTGAATATCTGTATATAACTAAGGTTTACGGAATTACCTGACTAATTTTAACGGAAGTTTATTATTTAATTGAGTTAAATTAAAAAATTATGTTTTTGCAAGTTTCGAGCTGTTAGTTCAAATTCTTAAGTTGTTAGTGCATTTTCTCAAGCTGTTAAGTGTTTTATAAACCTAGGTTCATGAAATTACTTTATTAATTTCAACATAAGTTTTATTTTATTAATCATGTAATTTCATGGATAAATGGAATGAATTGCTTATCTGTATGTAACCTAGGTTTATAAAACTACTTGATTAATTTCAACCTAAGTTTTATTATTCATGCAATGGAATACAATTCAATTGAATTGAATATCTGTATATAACCTAGGTTCATGAAATTAGCTGATTAATTTTAACCTAAGTTTTATTACTCATGGAATGGAATGCAGTTGAATTGAACTGAATATCTGTATATAACCTAGGTTCATGAAATTTCCTGATTAATTTTAACCTATGTTTTATTATTTAATTGAGTTAAATTGAAAAGTTATGTTTTCGCAAGTTTCGTGCTGTTAGCTCAATTTGTCAAGCTGTTAGTGCATTTTCTCAAGCTGTTAAGTGTTTTATAAACCTAGGTTCATGAAATTACTTGATTAATTTCAACCTAAGTTTTAATTTATTATCCATGCAATTTAATGGATTAATGGGAATGAATTGTTTATCTGTATGTAACCTAGCTTTATGAAATTACTTGATTAATTTCAACATAAGTTTTATTATTCATGGAATGCAATGCAATTAAATTGAATTGAATATCTGTATATAACTTAGGTTCATGGAATTACCTGATTAATTTAAACCGAAGTTTATTATTTAATTGAGTTAAATTGAAAAGTTATGTTTTTGCAAGTTTCGAGCTGTTAGTTCAAATTCTTAAGTTATTAGTGCATTTTCTCAATCTGTTAAGTGTTTTATAAACCTAGCTTCATGAAATTACTTGATTAATTTCAACCTAAGTTATATTTTATTAATCATGTAATTTCATGGATAAATTGAAATGAATTGCTTATCTGTATGTAACCTAGGTTTATGATATTACCTGATTAATTTCAACCTAAGTTTTATTACTCATGGAATGGAATGCAATTGAATTGAATTGAATATTTGTATATAACCTAGGTTCATGAAATTACCTGATTAATTTTAACCTAAGTTTTATTATTTAATTGAGTGAAATTGAAAAATTATGTTTTTGCAAGTTTCGTGCTGTTAGCTCAATTTGTTAAGCTGTTAGTGCATTTTCTCAAGCTGTTAAGTGTTTTATAAACCTAGGTTCATGAATTTACTTGATTAATTTCAACCTAAGTTTTAATTTGTTATTCATGTAATTTCATGGATTAATGGAAATGAATTGTTTATGCGTATGTAACCTAGCTTTATGAAATTACTTGATTAATTTCAACCTAAGTTTTATTATTCATGAATGGAATGAAATTGAATCAAATTGAATATCTGTATATAACCTAGGTTCATGGAATTAGCTGATTAATTTTAACCGAAGTTTATTATTTAATTGAGTTAAATTGAAAAATTATGTTTTGCCAAGTTTCGAGCTGTTAGTTCAAATTCTTAAGCTGTTAGTGCATTTTCTCAAGCTGTTAAGTGTTTTATAAACCTAGGTTCATGAAATTACTAGATTAATTTCAACCTAAGTTTTATTTTATTAATCATGTAATTTCATGGATAAATGGAAATGAATTGCTTATCTGTATGTAACCTAGGTTTATAAAACTACTCGATTAATTTCAACCTAACTTTTATTATTCATGGAATGGAATGCAATTCAATTGAATTGAATATCTGTATATATAACCTAGGTTCATGAAATTACCTGATTAATTTTAACCTAAGTTTTATTACTCATGGAATGGAATGCAATTGAATTGAATTGAATATCTGCATATAACCTAGGTTCATGAAATTACCTGATTAATTTTATTATTTAATTGAGTTAAATTGAAAAATAATGTTTTTGCAAGTTTCGTGTTGTTAGCTCAATTTGTCAAGCTGTTAGTGCATTTTCTCAAGCAGTTAACTGTTTTATAAACCTAGGTTCATGAAATTACTTGATTAATTTCAACCTAAGTTTTAATTTATTATTCATGCAATTTCATGGATTAATGGAAATGGATTGTTTATCTGTATGTAACATAGCTTTATGAAATTACCTGATTAATTTTAACCTAAGTTTTATTACTCATGGAATGGAATGTAATTGAATTGAATTGAATATGTCTATACAACCTTGGTTCATGAAATTACCTGATTAATTTTAACCTAAGTGTTATTTGATTGAGTTAAACTGAAAAATTATGTTTTTGCAAGTTTCGTGCTGTTAGTTCATTTTCTCAAGCTGTTAGTGCATTTTCTCAAGGTGTTAAGTGTTTTATAAACCTAGGTTCATGAAATTACTTGATTAATTTCAACCTAAGTTTTATTTTATTAATCTTGTAATTTCATGGATAAATGGAAATGAATTACTTATCTGTATGTAACCTAGGTTTATGAAATTACTTGATTAATTTCAACCTAAGTGTTGTTATTCATGGAATGGAATGCAATTCAAATGAATTGCTTATCTGTATGTAACCTAGGTTTATGATATTACCTGATTAATTTCAACCTATGTTTTATTACTAATGGAATGGAATGCAATTGAATTGAATTGAATATCTGTATATAACCTAGGTTCTTGAAATTACCTGATTAATTTTAACCTAAGTTTTATTATTTAATTGAGTTAAATTGAAAAATTATGTTTTTGCAAGTTTCGTGCTGTTAGCTCAATTTGTCAAGCTGTTAGTGCATTTTCTCAAGCTGTTAAGTGTTTTATAAACCTAGGTTCATGAAATTACTTGATTAATTTCAACCTAAGTTTTAATTTATTATTCATGTAATTTCATAGATTAATGGAAATGAATTGTTTATCCGTATGTAACCTAGCTTTATGAAATTACTTGATTAATTTCAACCTAAGTTTTATTATTCATGAATGGAATGAAATTGAATCAAATTGAATATCTGTATATAACCTAGGTTCATGGAATTAGCTGATTAATTTTAACCGAAGTTTATTATTTAATTGAGTTAAATTGAAAAATTATGTTTTGCCAAGTTTCGAGCTGTTAGTTCAAATTCTTAAGCTGTTAGTGCATTTTCTCAAGCTGTTAAGTGTTTTATAAACCTAGGTTCATGAAATTACTTGATTAATTTCAACCTAAGTTATATTTTATTAATCATGTAATTTCATGGATAAATGGAAATGAATTGCTTATCTGTATGTAACCTAGGTTTATAAAACTACTCGATTAATTTCAACCTAACTTTTATTATTTATGGAATGGAATGCAATTCAATTGAATTGAATATTTGTATATATAACCTAGGTTCATGAAATTACCTGATTAATTTTATTATTTAATTGAGTTAAATTGAAAAATTATGTTTTTGCAAGTTTCGTGCTGTTAGCTCAATTTGTCAAGCTGTTAGTGCATTTTCTCAAGCAGTTATAAACCTAGGTTCATGAAATTACTTGATTAATTTCAACCTAAGTTTTAATTTATTATTCATGCAATTTCATGGATTAATGGAAATGAATTGTTTATCTGTATGTAACCTAGCTTTATGAAATTACCTGATTAATTTTAACCTAAGTTTTATTACTCTTGGAATGGAATGTAATTGAATTGAATTGAATATGTCTACACAACCTAGGTTCATGAAATTACCAGATTAATTTTAACCTAAGTGTTATTATTTGATTGAGTTAAACTAAAAAATTATATTTTTGCAAGTTTCGTGCTGTTAGTTCATTTTCTCAAGCTGTTAGTGCGTTTTCTCAAGGTGTTAAGTGTTTTATAAACCTAGGTTCATGAAATTACTTGATTAATTTCAACCTAAGTTTTATTTTATTAATCCTGTAATTTCATGGATAAATGGAAATGAATTGCTTATCTGTATGTAACCTAGGTTTATGAAATTACTTGACTAATTTCAACCTAAGTGTTGTTATTCATGGAATGGAATGCAATTCAAATGAATTGAATATCTGTATATAAGCTAGGTTCATGAAATTACCTGATTAATTTTAACCTAAGTTTTATTACTCATGGAATGGAATGCAATTGAATTGAATTGAATATCTGTATATAACCTAGGTTCATGAAATTACCTGATTAATTTTAACCTAAGTTTTATTATTTAATTGAGTTAAATTGAAAAATTATGTTTTTGCAAGTTTCGTGCTGTTAGCTTAATTTGTCAAGCTGTTAGTACATTTTCTCAAGCTGTTAAGTGTTTTATAAACCTAGGTTCATGAAATTACTTGATTAATTTCAACCTAAGTCTTAATTTATTATTCATGTAATTTCATGGATTAATGGAAATGAATTGTAACCTAGGTTTATGAAATTACTTGATTAATTTCAACCAAAGTTTTATTATTCATGGAATAGAATGAAATTGAATTGAATTGAATATATGTATATAACTTAGGTTCATGGAATTACCTGACTAATTGTAACCGAAGTTTATTATTTAATTGAGTTAAATTAAAAAATTATGTTTTTGCAAGTTTCAAGCTGTTAGTTCAAATTCTTAAGCTGTTAGTGCATTTTCTCAAGCTGTTAAGTGTTTTATAAACATAGGTTCATGAAATTACTTGATTAATTTCAACCTAAGTTTTATTTTATTAATCATGTAATTTCATGGATAAATGAAAATGAATTGCTTATCTGTATGTAACCTAGGTTTATAAAACTACTTGATTAATTTCAACCTAACTTTTATTATTCATGGAATGGAATGCAATTCAATTGAATTTAATATCTGTATATAACCTAGGTTCATGAAATTAGCTGATTATTTTTAACCTAAGTTTTATTACTCATGGAATTGAATGCAATTGAATTGAACTGAATATCTGTATATAACCTAGGTTCATGAAATTTCCTGATTAATTTTAACCTATGTTTTATTATTTAATTGAGTTAAATTGAAAAATTATGATTTTGCAAGTTTCGTGCTGTTAGCTCAATTTGTCAAGTTGTTAGTGCATTTTCTCAAGCTGTTAAGTGTTTTATAAACCTATGTTCATGAAATTACTTGATTAATTTCAACCTAAGTTTTAATTTATTATCCATGCAATTTCATGGATTAATGGAAATGAATTGTTTATCTGTATGTAACCTAGCTTTATGAAATTAGTTGATTAATTTCAACCTAAGTTTTATTATTCATGGAATGCAATGCAATTAAATTGAATTCAATATCTGTATATAACTTAGGTTAATGAAATTACCTGATTAATTTTAACCAAAGTTTTATTATTCAATTGAGGTTAATTGAAAAAGTATATTTTTGCATGTTTCGAGCTGTTAGTTCATTTTCTCAAGCTGTTAGTGCATTTTCTCAAGCTGTTAAGTGTTTTATAAAGCTAGGTTCTTGAAATTAGTTGATTATGTTCAACCTAAGTTTTATTTTATTAATCATGTAATTTCATGGATAAATGGAAATGAATCGCTTATCTGTATGTAACCTAGGTTTATAAAACTACTTGATTAATTTCAACCTAAGTTTTATTATTCATGAAATGGAATGCAATTAAATTTACTTGAATATCTGTATATAACCTAGGTTCATGAAATTACCTGATTAATTTTAACCTAAGTTTTATTACTCATGGAATGGAATGTAATTGAATTGAATTGAATATCTGTATACAACCTAGGTTCATGAAATTACCTGATTAATTTTAACCTAAGTGTTATTATTTGATTGAGTTAAACTGAAGAAATATGTTTTTGCAAGTTTCGTTGTGTTAATTCAATTTCTCAAGCTGTTAGTGCATTTTCTCCACCTGTTAAGTGTTTTGTAAACCTAGGTTCATGAAATTACTTGATTAATTTCAACCTAAGTTTTATTATTCATGAATGGAATGAAATTGAATCAAATTGAATATCTGTATATAACCTAGGTTCATAGAATTAGCTGATTAATTTTAACCGAAGTTTATTATTTAATTGAGTTAAATTGAAAAATTATGTTTTGCCAAGTTTCGAGCTGTTAGTTCAAATTCTTAAGCTGTTAGTGCATTTTCTCAAGTTGTTAAGTATTTTATAAACCTAGGTTCATGAGTTACTTGATTAATTTCAACCTAAGCTTTATTATATTAATCATGTAATTTCGTGGATAAATGGAAATGAATTGTTTATCTGTATGTAACCTAGGTTTATAAAATCACTTGATTAATTTCAACCTAACTTTTATTATTCATGGAATGGAATGCAATTCAATTGAATTGAATATCTGTATATAACCTAGGTTCATGAAATTACCTGATTAATTTTAACCTAAGTTTTATTACTCATGGAATGGAATGCAATTGAATTGAATTGAATATCTCGATATAACCTAGGTTCATGAAATTAACTGATTAATTTTAACCTAAGTTTTATTATTTAATTGAGTTAAATTGAAAAATTATGTTTTTGCAAGTTTCGTGCTGTTAGCTCAATTTGTCAAGTTGTTAGTGCATTTTCTAGAGCTGTTAAATGTTTTATAAACCTAGGTTCATGAAATTACTTGATTAATTTCAACCTAAGTTTTATTTTATTAAATCATGTAATTTCATGGATAAATGGAAATGAATTGCTTATATGTATATAACCTACGTTTATAACACTATTGATTAATTTCAACCTAAGTTTTATTATTCATTAAATGGAATGCAATTAAATTGTATTGAATATCTGTATATAACCTAGGTCATGAAATTACCTAATTAATTTTAACCTAAGTGTTATTATTTAATTGAGTTAAACTGAAAAATTATGTTTTTGCAAGTTTCGTTGTGTTATTTCAATTTCTCAAGCTGTTAGTGCATTTTCTCCACCTGTTAAGTGTTTTGTAAACCTAGGTTCATGAAATTACTTGATTAATTTCAACCTATGTTTTAATTTATTATTCATGTAATTTCATGGATTAATGGAAATGAATTGTTTATCTGTATGTAACCTAGGTTTATGAAATTACTTGATTAATTTCAACCTAAGTTTTACTATTCATGGAATGCAATTGAATTGAATTGAATATATGTGTATAACCTAGGTTCATGAAATTACCTGATTAATTTTAACCTAATTTTTATTTCTTATGGAATGGAATGAAATTGAATTGAATTGAATATCTGTATATAACTTAGGTTCATGGAATTACCTGATTAATTTTAACCGAAGTTTATTATTTAATTGAGTTAAATTGAAAAATTATGTTTTTGCAAGTTTCGAGCTGTTAGTTCAAATTCTTAAGTTGTTAGTGCATTTTCTCAAGCTGTTAAGTGTTTTATAAACCTAGGTTCATGAAATTACTTGATTAATTTCAACCTAAGCTTTATTATATTAATCATGTACTTTCCTGGATAAATGGAAATGAATTGTTTATCTGTATGTAACCTAGGTTCATGAAATCACTTGATTAATTTCAACCTAACTTTTATTATTCATGGAATGGAATGCAATTCAATTGAATTGAATATCTGTATATAACCTAGGTTCATGAAATTACCTGATTAATTTTAACCTAAGTTTTATTACTCATGGAATGGAATGCAATTGAATTGAACTGAATATCTGTATATATCCTAGGTTCATGAAATTTCCTGATTAATTTTAACCTATGTTTTATTATTTAATTGAGTTAAATTGAAAAATTATGTTTTTGCAAGTTTCGTGCTGTTAGCTCAATTTGTCAAGCTGTTAGTGCATTTTCTCAAGCTGTTAAGTGTTTTATAAACCTATGTTCATGAAATTACTTGATTAATTTCAACCTAAGTTTTAATTTATTATCCATGCAATTTCATGGATTAATGGAAATGAATTGTTTATCTGTATGTAACCTAGCTTTATGAAATTACTTGATTAATTTCAACCTAAGTTTTATTATTCATGGAATGCAATGCAATTAAATTGAATTGAATATCTGTATATAACTTAGGTTAATGAAATTACCTGATTAATTTTAACTGAAGTTTTATTATTCAATTGAGGTTAATTGAAAAAGTATGGTTTTGCATGTTTCGAGCTGTTACTTTATTTTCTCAAGCTGTTAGTGCATTTTCTCAAGCTGTTCAGTGTTTTATAAAGCTAGGTTCTTGAAATTAGTTGATTATGTTCAACCTAAGTTTTATTTTATTAATCATATAATTTCATGGATAAATGGAAATGAATTGCTTATCTGTATGTAACCAAGGTTTATAAAACTACTTGATTAATTTCAACCTAAGTTTTATTATTCATGAAATGGAATGCAATTAAATTTACTTGAATATCTGTATATAACCTAGGTTCATGAAATTACCTGATTAATTTTAACCTAAGTTTTATTACTCATGGAATGGAATGTAATTGAATTGAATTGAATATCTGTATACAACCTAGGTTCATGAAATTACCTGATTAATTTTAACCTAAGTGTTATTATTTGATTGAGTTAAACTGAAAAATTATGTTTTTGCAAGTTTCGTGCTGTTAGTTCAATTTCTCAAGCTGTTAGTGCATTTTCTCAAGCTGTTAAGTGTTTTATAAACCTAGGTTCATGAAATTACTTGATTAATTTCAACCTAAGTTTTAATTTATTATTCATGTAATTTCATGGATTAATGGAAATGAAATGTTTATCTGTATGTAACCTAGGTTTATGAAATTACTTGATTAATTTCAACCTAAGTATTATTATTCATGGAATGCAATTGAATTGAATTGAATATCTGTGTATAATCTAGGTTCATGAAATTACCTGATTAATTTTAACCTAAGTTTTATTTCTCATGGAATGGAATGAAATTGAATTGAATTGAATATCTGTACATAACTTAGGTTCATGGAATTACCTGATTAATTTTAACCGAAGTTTATTATTTAATTGAGTTAAATTGAAAAATTATGTTTTTGCAAGTTTCGAGCTGTTAGTTCAAATTCTTAAGTTGTTAGTGCATTTTCTCAATCTGTTAAGTGTTTTATAAACCTAGCTTCATGAAATTACTTGATTAATTTCAACCTAAGTTATATTTTATTAATCATGTAATTTCATGGATAAATGGAAATGAATTGCTTATCTGTATGTAACCTAGGTTTATGATATTACCTGATTAATTTCAACCTATGTTTTATAACTCATGGAATGGAATGCAATTGAATTTAATTGAATATCTGTATATAACCTAGGTTCATGAAATTACCTGATTAATTTTAACCTAAGTTTTATTATTTAATTGAGTGAAATTGAAAAATTATGTTTTTGCAAGTTTCGTGCTGTTAGCTCAATTTGTCAAGCTGTTAGTGCATTTTCTCAAGCTGTTAAGTGTTTTATAAACCTAGGTTCATGAAATTACTTGATTAATTTCAACCTAAGTTTTAATTTATTATTCATGTAATTTCATGGATTAATGGAAATGAATTGTTTATCCGTATGTAACCTAGCTTTATGAAATTACTTGATTAATTTCAACCTAAGTTTTATTATTCATGAATGGAATGAAATTGAATCAAATTGAATATCTGTATATAACCTAGGTTCATAGAATTAGCTGATTAATTTTAACCGAAGTTTATTATTTAATTGAGTTAAATTGAAAAATTATGTTTTGCCAAGTTTCGAGCTGTTAGTTCAAATTCTTAAGCTGTTAGTGCATTTTCTCAAGCTGTTAAGTGTTTTATAAACCTAGGTTCTTGAAATTACTTGATTAATTTCAACCTAAGTTTTATTTTATTAATCATGTAATTTCATGGATAAATGGAAATGAATTGCTTATCTGTATGTAACCTAGGTTTATAAAACTATTTGATTAATTTCAACCTAACTTTTATTATTCATGGAATGGAATGCAATTCAATTGAATTGAATATCTGTATATAACCTAGGTTCATGAAATTACCTGATTATTTTTAACCTAAGTTTTATTACTCATGGAATGGAATGCAATTGAATTGAACTGAATATCTGTATATAACCTAGGTTCATGAAATTTCCTGATTAATTTTAACCTATGTTTTATTATTTAATTGAGTTAAATTGAAAAATTATGATTTTGCAAGTTTCGTGCTGTTAGCTCAATTTGTCAAGTTGTTAGTGCATTTTCTCAAGCTGTTAAGTGTTTTATAAACCTATGTTCATGAAATTACTTGATTAATTTCAACCTAAGTTTTAATTTATTATTCATGTAATTTCATGGATTAATTGAAATGAATTGTTTATCTGTATGTAACCTAGCTTTATGAAATTACTTGATTAATTTCAACATTAGTTTTATTATTCATGAATGGAATGAAATTGAATCAAATTGAATATCTGTATATAACCTAGGTTCATGGAATTAGCTGATTAATTTTAACCGAAGTTTATTATTTAATTGAGTTAAATTGAAAAATTATGTTTTGCCAAGTTTCGAGCTGTTAGTTCAAATTCTTAAGCTGTTAGTGCATTTTCTCAAGCTGTTAAGTGTTTTATAAACCTAGGTTCTTGAAATTACTTGATTAATTTCAACCTAAGTTTTATTTTATTAATCATGTAATTTCATGGATAAATGGAAATGAATTGCTTATCTGTATGTAACCTAGGTTTATAAAACTATTTGATTAATTTCAACCTAACTTTTATTATTCATGGAATGGAATGCAATTCAATTGAATTGAATATCTGTATATAACCTAGGTTCATGAAATTACCTGATTATTTTTAACCTAAGTTTTATTACTCATGGAATGGAATGCAATTGAATTGAACTGAATATCTGTATATAACCTAGGTTCATGAAATTTCCTGATTAATTTTAACCTATGTTTTATTATTTAATTGAGTTAAATTGAAAAATTATGATTTTGCAAGTTTCGTGCTGTTAGCTCAATTTGTCAAGTTGTTAGTGCATTTTCTCAAGCTGTTAAGTGTTTTATAAACCTATGTTCATGAAATTACTTGATTAATTTCAACCTAAGTTTTAATTTATTATTCATGTAATTTCATGGATTAATTGAAATGAATTGTTTATCTGTATGTAACCTAGCTTTATGAAATTACTTGATTAATTTCAACATTAGTTTTATTATTCATGAATGGAATGAAATTGAATCAAATTGAATATCTGTATATAACCTAGGTTCATGGAATTAGCTGATTAATTTTAACCGAAGTTTATTATTTAATTGAGTTAAATTGAAAAATTATGTTTTGCCAAGTTTCGAGCTGTTAGTTAAAATTCTTAAGCTGTTAGTGCATTTTCTCAAGCGGTTAAGTGTTTTATAAACCTAGGTTCATGAAATTACTTGATTAATTTCAACCTAAGTTTTATTTTATTAATCATGTAATTTCATGGATAAATGGAAATGAATTGCTTATCTGTATGTAACCTAGTTTATAAAACTACTTGATTAATTTCAACCTAACTTTTATTATTCATGGAATGGAATGCAATTCAATTGAATTGAATATCTATATATAACCTAGGTTCATGAAATTAGCTGATTATTTTTAACCTAAGTTTTATTACTCATGGAATGGAATGCAATTGAATTGAATTGAAAATCTGTATATAACCTAGGTTCTTGAAATTACCTGATTAATTTTAACCTAAGTTTTATTATTTAATTGAGTTAAATTGAAAAATTATGATTTTGCAAGTTTCGTGTTGTTAGCTCAATTTGTCAAGTTGTTAGTGCATTTTCTCAAGCTGTTAAGTGTTTTATAAACCTAGGTTCATGAAATTACTTGATTAATTTCAACCTAAGTTTTATTTTATTAATCATGTAATTTCATGGATAAATGGAAATGAATTGCTTATCTGTATGTAACCTAGGTTTATAAAACTACTTGATTAATTTCAACCTAACTTTTATTATTCATGGAATGGAATGCAACTAAATTGACTTGAATATTTGTATATAACATAGGTTCATGAAATTACCTGATTAATTTTAACCTAAGTTTTATTACTCATGGAATGGAATGCAATTGAATTGAATTGAAAATCTGTATATAACCTAGGTTCTTGAAATTACCTGATTAATTTTAACCTAAGTTTTATTATTTAATTGAGTTAAATTGAAAAATTATGATTTTGCAAGTTTCGTGTTGTTAGCTCAATTTGTCAAGTTGTTAGTGCATTTTCTCAAGCTGTTAAGTGTTTTATAAACCTAGGTTCATGAAATTACTTGATTAATTTCAACCTAAGTTTTATTTTATTAATCATGTAATTTCATGGATAAATGGAAAAGTGTTTTATAAACCTAGGTTCATGAAATTACTTGATCAATTTCAACCTAAGTTTTATTTTATTAATCATGTAATTTCATGGATAAATGGAAATGATCGAATTGCTTATCTGTATGTAACCTAGGTTTATAAAACTACTTGATTAATTTCAACCTAACTTTTATTATTCATTGAATGGAATGCAATTAAATTGACTTGAATATCTGTATATAACATAGGTTCATGAAATTACGTGATTAATTTTAACCTAAGTTTTATTACTCATGGAATGGAATGTGTTGGGAAATAGTTTAAGTATACTCAAGCTGTTAGTTTAGACTTCTCAGACTGTTAGTAGATTTTCTATGTAAATACAAAGTTCATGCTGCTAGTTGAAGAAACTCGAGCTGCCAGTGTAAAAGTTCAAGCTGCCAGAGCAAAACAACTCAAGCTGCTCAGTTCATGCTGTCAAGTCATTCAAGCTGCTCAACAGTTTCATAAACAGAATGTGCTGATTTTCAGGGAAGATATCTACACGAAGATTCCAGCATATCTACTATCAGAGAAGTCATAGTCCTTCAAGGAAACACGTCCATAAAGCAATATAAATAGACAGAGTATTGTATAGAAGATATACACATAGAGAAATAAGTTTTCTGCATATTTTGAGTCTGTAATTGCTTTATTGTTTAAGTTTTCTTAAGCCTCTAAGGTTGTAAAACCCTAAGAACAGTCTGTGTTCTTCGTCTAATCAAAACAGATTAGAGGTGATTGTAATCAGTGAATTCAGCAATACAAACAGTCTTGATTACTTCTTATGTTTTATGCTCAAGCTGCTCAACAGTTTCATAAACAGAATGTGCTGATTTTCAGGGAAGATATCTACACGAAGATTCCAGCATATCTACTATCAGAGAAGTCATAGTCCTTCAAGGAAACACGTCCATAAAGCAATATAAATAGACAGAGTATTGTATAGAAGATATACGCATAGAGAGAGAAGTTTTCTGCATTTTTGAGTCTGTAATTGCTTTATTGTTTAAGTTTTCTTAAGCCTCTAAGGTTGTAAAACCCTAAGAACAGTCTGTGTTCTTCGTCTAATCAAAACAGATTAGAGGTGATTGTAATCAGTGAATTCAGCAATACAAAACAGTCTTGATTACTTCTTATGTTTTATGCTTTATTGATTCTGAAAGTTTTTGTTAAAATAATTAAGTGTTATTCCGCAAACTTCTTAATTAAACTTTGATTCAAAGCAAGATTATTGATTTATACTCTGATAAATTCAAATCAGTTAATCTTGGTTATTCATAATTTTCATAATTTTAGATCCTGACAAGTGGTATCAGAGCCACAGGTCGTTCTTTGTTTTTCAAAGTCGAAAACTTTCTTCAAAATTTTTAATCTTTTTCAATGGAATTTGAAAAGAAATTTGAAAAATAGCACGGTTGGATTCTGGGGCAATGGATCTCTCAAAAGTGGCCTTATGCTCAAGGCCCAAAAAAAAACTGGGTTTGAGATGTGGAGGAAAAAACTCATGGGATTCAACAAGCATATCAATTCATTTGATTATGGCCCTATGGGGACTAAGGGGGAATAAGCTGTTGAAAATTCCCCCTGCCAATTGATCCAGAACTTGATTGGCTGGGGAAAAAAAAACCACAACGAAAAAAGGAAGAAAAATAAAACAAAAAAAGAAAAAAAAAAAGAAAAAAAAAAAAAAAAAAAAAAAGAAAAAAAAACAAAAAAAAAGAAAAAAAAAGGAAAAAAAAAAAAAAAAAACAAAAAAAAAAAATGAAATGGGAAAAAAAAAAAAAGACAAAAAAAAAAAAAAACAAAAAAAATACCCCAGATCGTCCTCAAAAACTCCTCCAAAAAAAACTGACTTGAAAGGATGGCTTAGAATGAAATAAGTGAAAAAGGCACTCACATTATTACAAAATAGCTATATTTTCCTAATGGCTTTATTCCACATCAAGTTTTTTTTAAAAAAAATTTTTATGACTGCTCCCTTCTTGGAATGGCCCTTAGCGAAGGAGAAGAACAGAAGAGGTTTTGCTGGGTTAAGGCAAGTTACCAAGGAGAGAGAAAAATTCTCAAAAGGACCTTCTTTGAATGTTTGAACCCGCAAGTTAATGTATGACAACCTTTTTCTGGGTGGCAAAAAAAAGGGAATGAAAAACATCACTCAATCTTTGGACAGTTTCACAAATGATGATAACGTGTTAAGTGAACTGTACAGTGCAAAGGTTCAATCTGGTATCAATATGGAATCAACAAGGAAAGTTTTCTCAGAATCTCTTGGGAGACGAATGGACAGTCTATGCTGCACAGTGGGCGAACAAAAAAAGGGACACACTTGATTGAGATTAGGAATTTTTTCGATAGGTTTTAGAATTGGATGGATCTATACACACAAGCTCTAAGAGTTTTGAGACTGAAAATTGATGGCTAAAAAAAAAGAATAATTCCTTTCTATAATACAACACTGCTCTTTCTGTCCTCTGAAAAAATCTAATCTAATACTGTGATTCTTTTTCACGGGGTTGGTGATTGGCTAATTCGCTTGAAACTCCATTATTTGAAGCTTTTTTTTTTGTGCCAAATGATGGATCATTATTATTATTTGCCCCTACAACATGTTGAAAGACTTGGAAACAAATCCATTCCTGATGATTCTTGAAATAGATGGATTTTAAAGTGGCAACTGTGCAATGATGACCATGGAGGCCAGCCAAAAGATTCCCTGAAAAGAACTGGAAACGAGTGGGGACCAAAAACTTCTCAAGCCAAAACAGGAAGGGGAGGCGCAAACATCTTTTTGAATAAATCAAAACAGGGAAAGAATGCTTATATAAATAAATATAATTTGAAATAATAAATGCCATAAGCTTGGTTCACTTTGCCAGAGGGAATATGTAGACGAATCTCAAGGTTTCAACAGCCCCATCAAGGGACTTTCACAGCCCATCCACAAGCTTTCCTCATCAAAACAGCACTTGTCTCTCAAGGGAAGAACAATGTGTTTGACTGGAAGTGGGATCAGACAGAGGAAAAGAATTCCAAAACAAGCACTTTATGGCAGGAAAGAAAAGAAACCTGTAGGAAACCTCAAATGTTCTCCTCCACTGGTGTGACACTACCATCTGAGGGTTAAATTCTAAAAAAAAAAACTCTGCTCTCAATCATGCAAAAAATCTGGTTTTTTATTTAAAAAAAATAAAATTATTTTTTTTTTTTTTTTAAAAAAAAGTACAGGGGAGGAATCATAATGGAGAGGCATGTGCAAAAAAAACATAGCTAAAGATGGAAGACAAACAAAGGAGATTATGAATATATGCAAGGGCCATTTAGAAGATCGGAAAAAACAACAGATCAATGATTATAAGGGGGAAGGATTTAATTGAGATTTCAAATGGGGTTATGGTTATGATACGAAAACATAAACTACACTATCATGAATGGAGTGGAAAAAAAAAGAAGGGAAGGGGAGGAAAAGGGGAAGGAAAAAAAAAGAGAAGGGAGGGAAGAAAAAAGGGAAACTCAATATATTAAGGAAAATAGAAATCTCTGGAAATATTAAAAAAAAGTTTAGTAGAACGAAAAAGAAAGCAAAAGAAACCGGAAAAGAAACGTAGAAGACAAAAAAACTGAAAACAGAAGGTGTTTTCAGGGCTTAATTGAGGAAGAAAACTGAAATCTGTTACATAGATTTTTTAGAGGGGTAAAAACTTCAAGTTAGCAAAATCCAAAAAGCTAGGTTATTATTATATAGTAACACCATGGAAGTTCAATGTCAAAAGGCTAGAGTCAAATCCAGGTCAATCCCAAACAAAGAAAAGAAAAAAGAAGGAATAGGATACAGAGCTATCCCCTCCACCTCCATATAATAAACAACGTACATTCATCCAATGAGGGGGGGGTGAAGTGCTGATAGGGGGAACTTGTTTAAATTGAACCACTAGATGAGTCTTTATGACTATGTAGGAAATCCTATTCCTTGATAGTCAAATCCTGAAACAAAGGAAAGAATACAGAGTCAAAAATAGAGACTGTGACACAAGCGAAAAGAGTTGCACCCATTAGAAGTCCAAGTTCCCCCCCCCAGTTTAAAGGAAAGGAAAAAAAAAGAGGAAAGATGAGTTATGCATATGCTACTCCACAAGTTTCTGTATTACATTCTAACTGTAACACTGCCATCTTCATTCTCAAAAAAAGGGAACTAAAAGCGGTAATAACAAACTGTTTTCTTATCTGGCAAACATTGCCAAAAGGCCATTTTGGTTGTTCAAAAGTTTCTCTAAACAAACAAAAAGGTGTAGTTAAAGAGGAACTACAAGGAGAAGACAAAGAGAAACCAGAAAATTGACAGGAGAAAAGTCTTTGTGTCGTTGTTCCAACTTCAAAACTGTTCTCAAAGGAATAGATTGCTTTCACTGTTGGAGGAAGCATCCACTTAGCTAAGGATTGTTTTTACAAACCAGCTGTTGCAAAAACAGACTGTGTTGCCATCACAACAAAATCAAATCCTACTAAAACAGGGCCACAAAAGGGCACTCTCTCAAAAGTGAAAAAAAAAACTTCTCACGCAGCCTCCTGCTCCAAAAAACGAAAAATCAGTTGATCTCACCGATTCTCAAAAGTTAATAAAAAAAAAACAAGGTCATTCACACAAAAACAAGGTTCTGGCAAAGCTTAAATCAAGTTTTTTTATCTTAAACAAAATAATATGGGTCTTCTTTATTGTTGTCAAGGACAATCTTTAGTTGCTCAAACAACCTGCTAAATGCAAAAAGATCAGACTGCTAAGTCAAAACAAAATCTGATGCGTTGTTAGGTGCAAAAAAAAAAAAAAAACTTGAATGAAAAATTGTTTAGCACTACAAAACACAAGCTCCAAGCTGCTGGGCATCAAACTGGAGCTTTTTGGTTGCGCTAGTGAAATCATCTGAGACGTGTGTCAAGACATGACAGAAAAAGATGGATCAAAAGTAAATTGGAAAAGTAATTGGATTTACCTCATTATTATCACTAAATACTTCTCCAAAAGACTCCATCAGTAGATCTCACTAAAATAAAAGACAGTCAAAAAACAGTTTTGTAGTTATGTCAATTATGTCAATGTACAAGGGCCAACCCAAAAAAAACCAATTTGGTTTTGGGTTTATTTTTTTTTTTTTGGGGTTTTTTTTATTTTTTTAAATTGGTTACTCCACTACTAACTACAGCTGTCTGTTAATTTGTGCAAGGGGGCAAACCCACAGGTCTCCTCATAGGACCAAGGATGGCCATCTGGACAGTGGAGATAGGCTCTAGGCACATGACATGGGCCACTTTTGAATTGCTTCTTTGCTTGAAATGCTTGTCAATTTTTCCCAAAAGGGGACTGTGATGGGCGGTTTTTTTGTCGAATTTGGAAGGGGCAAATTCAAAAGGGAGGTTTAAGGTTTTGGGTAATAAGGTTACGAGGTAAAAAGGTTTTTTTCACTCTTGTAAATGCAGGCAAACATTGACATTCCATGATGTTTTGTATTTTTTTGAACAGCTAACTTCTTTTCTTCAAGTTACAATTTATTGGGAGTGTCCTGCTCAAATTCTGTGACAAAACAAAAACATTGTTCTTGTTCAACAGATTCGAGTGCATTGTCCTTGCAAAGGATTTCTTTTCAAAAAAATTGCCGTGTTGGAAAAATCTGGTTTTGAACCTTGTTTAGAAACACCAAAAGTATTTGTTAATACAAAGAAAGGCCAATGTTTAACTGCCTTCGTAAGAATCCACCAGGGCTTGTGATCTTAAACTCAATAACTTTAAGCTCGGTCTTTTAATATCCAAAAGCATCATTTCAAATTGGTCTGCTCTTTTGGGCAGAAGGAGCCATTCCATGTCACCCCCCTAGAACATATTCATAGGCATTAGAAGGGATGTTTTGTTACATGAACTTCAAGTCCATTATATTGAATGATTTAGTTTTAAATAAAAAGATCTGGGTAAGAGGTTACCCACAAACAAGGAGTTAGTTTCATTTTGGATGATCATTTGTGTATACGCATTGTTCTTTTAAAGGTAAGCACACCAAAACTTCTCATTTAAAGGCCCAAAGAAAGGGTAAAGTGGGTAATTTCAAATCTCCATCTGTTCTTTAGCTGTTAACTATGGCATCACTTTGGGTCCAACATCTGTTTTGGAGTTTGAATAAATTTTATTATTTTATATATAAATTATTTATTTAAAAAAAGGGCATACGTTAGTCAATTTGTTGATGATTTCCACCAGATTTACTTGGGTTTACTTTCTTTAGGTCCAAAGGATAAGATGGATTGAAATTCGAATGAAACTGCTGAGCGTGTTAAAGTTCTGTTATCCTTAAGATAGGGGAAAACCAATCCAATTCCAAATTAGTTCAAGGTGTTGGGTGATAAGGATCAGGATCAAATGGGAACTACTGAAATTTAAACAAATCAAATTTCCCTACTCTATAAACCAGTTTTTCGTGACGTCCAAAAAGTGTATTGCTCTAGAAGACCACTATTAGTGCACCAAGACACACCACAGCCAAAAATGGTTTGTCTGTTTGTAGGGCGTGGGAGATGGGAAAAAAGAAGAAAAAAGAATTTAAGAATAAGGGAACAATTAATTGAGGCTGGGTGCTTTTAGGCAACAATGGGGTTAGCTGGATTTCCACATTCTGCTATGACTTTCTGGGCAAGAAGCTGTTAATAATACGGCCTTGTTATGTTCTAAATAGGGTTTTTGTTTTTCAAGTAGTTTCAATAACAAGGGGGAAAAAAAACCCCTTACCCTATTTATGAGCTATTTCCACACACAGAAAGAAGAAGGAAAGTCCCCCCTAATAGCTTCTTCAAAGCCTTTTGGATTTTGCCCATTGTACTATCTTCACACTAAGACTCACTTAGGGAAGGTTTGGAGAGTAAAGGCTTTTCTTTTTGAAAGAAAGGATTTTTGTAGGATATCTAAAACTCAAAGGCAAAAAGGCCTTTTATAGAGTTATACCACAGAGTGTCTCAAAATCAATTTGAAGAAGGAGAGGGAAGGAAAAAGTGCCAATGTTGGAAATTTAATGAAAAAATACTTGCTTAACATCAAAGGACCCTTGGCCTGATATGGTTATTTGATTTAGATCACTAAACCAATTCTATGAGCCTTTTGCTTGAGTTTACTGCAGGAAGCTGATGCATACAGGGTTGAAACTCGCTAACACAAATTCTCAGCTGCCAATACAATTTCTCATGCTGTTGGCCAACACACAACAAGTTCACGTACTGCTGCAAGACGATTCAACAAGTTG